>SJYQ01003460.1:488405-839153 GCA_006410935.1 Redunca redunca | reverse complement strand
TTTCCAAGTTTGCTGGCATATTGAGTGCAGCACTTTCACAACATCATCTTTCAGGATTTGAAATAGCTCAACTGGAATTTCATCACCTCCACTAGCTTTGTTCATAGTGATACTTTCTAAGGCCCACTTGACTTCACATTCCAGGATATCTGGCTCTAGGTGAGGGATCACACCATCATGATTATCTGGGTTGTGAAGATCTTTTTTGTACAAATCTTCTGTGTATTCTTGCCACTTCTTAATATCTTCTGCTTCTGTTAGGTTCATAACATTTCTGTCCTTTATTGAGTTCATCTTTGCATGCAATGTCCCCTTGGTATCTCTGAATTTCTTGAAGAGATCTCTAGTCTTTCTCATTCCGTTGGTTTCCTCTATTTCTTTGCATTGATCACTGAGGAAGGCTTTCTTATCTCTTCTTGCTATTCTTTGGAATCTGCATTCAGAGGCTTATATCTTTCCTTTTCTCCATTGCTTTTCATTTCTCTTCCTTTCACAGCTATTTGTAAGCCCTCCTCAGACAGCCATTTTGCTCTTTTGCATTTCTTTTCCATGGGGATGGTCTTGAGCCCTGTCTCATATACAATGTCATGAACCACCGTCCATAGTTCATCAGGCACTCTGTCTATCAGATCTAGTCCCTTAAATCTATTTCTCACTTCCACTGTATAATCATAAGGGATTTGATTTAGGTCATACCTGAATGGTCTATTGGTTTCCCTACTTTCTTAAATTTGTCTGAATCTAGCAATAAGGAGTTCATATCTGAGCCACAGTCAGCTCCCAGTCTTGTTTTTGTTGACTGTATAGAACTTCTCCATCTTTGGCTAAAAAGAATATAATCAATCTGATTTCAGTGTTGACCATCTGGTAATGTTCATGTGTAGAATCTTCTCTTGTGTTGTGGAAGAGAGTGTTTGCTATGACCAGGGTGTTTTCTTGGCAAAACTCTATTAGCCTTTGCCCTGCTTCATTCCATATTCCAAGACCAAATTTGCCTGTTACTCCAGGTGTTTCTTGTCTTCCTACTTTTGCACTCCAGTCTCCTATAATGAAAAGGACATCTTTTTTGAGTGTTAGTTCTAAAAGGTCTTGTAGATCTTCATAGAATTGTTCAACTTCAGTTTCTTCAGCATTACTGGTTGGGGCATAGGCTTGGATCACCATGATGTTGAATGGTTTGCCTTGTAAATGAACAGAGATCATTCTATTATTTTTGAGATTGCATCCAAGTACTGCATTTCAGGCTCTTTTGTTGACCATGATGGCTACTCCATTTCTTCTAAGGGATTCCTGCCCACAGTAGTAGATATAATGGTCATATGAGTAAAATTGACCCATTCCAGCCCATTTTAGTTTGCTGATTCCTAGAATGTCTATGTTCACTCGTGTCATCTCCTGTTTGACCACTTCCAATTTGCCTTTATATATGGACCTAACGTTCCAGGTTCCTATGCAGTATTGTTCTTTACAGCATCGGACCTTGCTTCTATCACCAGTCACATCCACAACTGGGTATTGTTTTTGCTTTGGCTCCTTCCCTTCTTTCTTTCTGGAGTTATTTCTCCACTGATCTGTGGCATATTGGGCATCTACAGACCTGAGGAGTTCCTCTTTCAGTATCCTATCATTTTGCCTTTTCATACTGTTAATGGGGTTCTCAAGGCAAGAATACTGAAGTGGTTTGCCATTCCCTTCTTCAGTGGACCATATTCTGCCAGACCTCTCCACCATGACCCGCCCATCTTGGGTGGCCCAACACGGCATAGCTTAGTTGCATTGAGTTAGACAAGGCTGTTTTCCATGTGATCAGATTGGCTAGTTTTCTGTGATTATGTTTTCAGTGTGTCTTCCCTCTGATGCCCTCTCGCAACACCACCATCTCACTTGGGTTTTTCTTACCTTGGACATGGGATATCTCTTCATGGCTGCTGCAGCAAAGCACAGCTGCTGCTCCTTACCTTGGACAAGATCACCCCTCCTGACCTTCAACATGGAGTAGCTCCTCTGATCCCTCCTGCACCCACACAGCCTCTGCTCCTCGGATGTGGGGTAGCTCCTCTAGGCCACTGCCCCTGACCTTGGATATGGGGTAGCTCCTCTCGGCTGCTCCTGCACCATTGTAGCCTTAGTTCACTTAGTACAAAGCAGTTATTGATCAAATATTAATATGATTAAAAGCATTTCTGCTTCCCTAATTTAATGGTGAACTAGTAAAATCATTTGTGTTTTACTTTTTGTAGTTCCTATACTTCCTAAATTTAGAGGATCTGTTACTTTAGAATGAGTTCAACAGAAAAGATCCATTTCAGTCATATGGTTAGATAGCATTACACTCCAGGAGATAGTGGAGGACAGAGGAACAGGTGTGGTACAGTCCAAGGAGCCACAGAGACATGAATCAGCAACCGAATAGCACAAGTCATACTGTCTGTGTGTGTGTGCTCACTCAGTCATGTCTGACTCTGTGCAGCACCATGGACTATAGCCTGCCAGACTCCTCTGTCCATGGAATTTTCCAGGCAAGAATACTGGAGCTGGTTGCTGTTTCCTACAGGGATCTTCGTGACCTAGGATCCAACCTAGGTTCCTTGAGTCTCTTGCTTTGTCAGATGGCTTCTTTACAACTAATGCCACTTGGGAAGCCCTCATATTGTCTAAGGTTGCAATATATTTTTTCCACCCCTGAGAATATAGGATCATTCTAATTACTTCAATTATAATAAAAATATAATTTTTACGACTATCAGAAAAACTACATAACCAATTGTCTATTTAGTTTGATTTCTGTCCCTCTTCTTTGTTTTTTTAATTAATTTTTATCAAAATATAGTTAATTTACAATGTTATGTTAATTTCTGCTCTACAGCAAAGTGAATCACTATACATATATAATACATGTGTGTGTGTGTGTGTGTATATATATATANTATATATATATATATATATATATATTCCTTGGAAGGAAAGTTATGACCAACCTAGACAGCATATTAAAAAGCAGAGACATTACTTTGCCAACAAAGGTCCATCTAGTCAAGGGTATGGTGTTTCCAGTAGTCATGTATGGATGTGAGAGTTGGACTATAAAGAAAGCTGAACACTGAAGAACTGATGCTTTTGAACTGTAGTGTTGGAGAAGATTCTTGAGAGTCCCTTGGACTGCAAGGAGATCCAATCAGTCAGTCTATCCTAAAGATGATCAGCCCTGAGTGCTCATTGGAAAGATTGATGTTGAAGCTGAATCTCCAATACTTTGGCCACCTGATGGGAAGAGCTTACTCATTTGAAAAGACCCTGATGCTTGGAAAGATTGAAGGCAGGCAGAGAAGGGGACAATGGGGGTTGAGATGGTTGAATGGCATCACTGACACAATAGACATGAGTTTGAGTAAACTCCAGGAGTTGGTGATGGACAGAGAGGCCTGGCGTGCTGCAGTCCATGGGGTCACAAAGAGTAAGACACGACTGAATGACTGAACTGAACTGATACATATTACACGTATAATGCCTGTACACATCTCTTTTTCAGATTCTATTTCCTTATAAATCATTACAGAGTATCAAGGAGAGTTCCCTATGCTATACAGTAGATTCTTATTAGCTATCTATTTTATATACAGTAGTGTATATGTTTGGCTTCCCAGGTGGCTCAGTGGGTAAAGAATCCATCTGCAATGCAAGAGATGTTGGAGATGCTGGAGACATGGATTTGATTTCTGGGTCGCGAAGATCCCCTGGAGGAGGGCATGGAAACCCATTTCAGTATTCATGCCTGTGAAATTCCGTGGACAGAGGAGATTCTCAGACTACAGTCCATTGGGAGGCAAATAGTTGGATATAACTGAAGCAACTGAGCACACATTCAATGTGTATGTCAATCCCAATCTCCCAGTTCATCCCCTGCCCCCTTTCCCTTTTGGTAACCATAAAAGGCTTTTTGGTTGTTTTTTTTTTTCTTCTTCTACATTTCATACTAATTTCCACCCTAAGATCATCTCTACTAACTCAAAAATTATTTGGTTGTAACATTTTATATTTGTAAAATATATATTTGAGAAGAATGCCTTGCTGAGTACATGTGAAACAGTGAACAAAAAGATAGAAGGATGGAAACTGAAAGGGAGGAAGAAGGTCATTCTATGATGAAAGTCCTTGGGAATAGTGGTTACTTAAATTCATCTTTTTATTTGCTACCTTCCTTGGGGTCCTTGGTTCTGTTACAATCTCCTTGAATTGGATAGTAGCTACTTAACATCTCTGTCACTTTGTGGTTCAGGACCTTAGATAATGGGAAGCAGACATTTATGATTTGCTTGCAGCCTGTTCATTGAAGTCAGTCAGATTCTAAATTAAAATTGCTTTATTTTTCTCACTGCCTTTGCATCATCTCTGTATGAACTTTTTTCCTGAAATTTGACAATATTTGCCATTTGTCCCACAGCTTTCTGGTGACTCTCTTTTATGAAAAATTCTAGACCAGACTAGTCCAGGTAAAAATATCAATCTCATGTCTAGTTTATATTTATTTCCTTGCCTTTCCCAAGCCCCAGCCAGTATTGAACATGATGAACATAAGGGTAAGGATATGGTCCAAGTTGATTCTTCACTTCTTTCCTCCTGCTATTTTTAGCTCTTCTGGTCTGGGGGTCTAGGAGAAAGGCATGGAGTCTTTTTAATTAAATTGAGACCACATTTTAATACTGTCTTGGATATACTTACTTCCTGGCCGGTGTTGACTGGTAACTGGCAAGCTATAATGATATGGATCACTAGTGAGGTGTGTGTGTGTGTGTGTGTGTGCATGTTGCTGGGCATTTAAGGGGAGACTAATAGGGAACAGAGGCCCCTGGAATAATACCCTGCTTTCAGACTTTCCAGTTCACTACCACTATACAAGGCACTTCCTCTTGCAGCTAGACTCTGACAAAGGAGGAAACCATTTCTGTTGAGTACAGGTAAGAATCATACATTTAACAAAAATGGATGCAATCTCTGTTCTTAGCAGCCAATCTTGGCCTTGTCATCTCTCCCTACTTCCTCTTTTTACTTCTATGCAAATAGGCAAGAGGCAGATACAAAATTCTGATGGGACATGAGATGCCAATGTTCCCTCTTGTCATCGTTTCCATGTCTCTGTGGAAGTGATTCTCTGAGAGTCTTCTCCATTTGGCTTTTGCCTGGAGAAGTAGCCAGCTCCCTTCTACCACAAGAAAGGAAGGAAAGGCCAAGTTCACTTCAGTTGGCTTATAGCGAATGCCTCTATGATTCTTCTCTCTTTCTTCCATGTTTCCTCCCCTTTAAAGAGTGAGGGAAGAAAAGGAATAAAATGTCTGCAGACAACAAAGCCTGTTTGGTAACCTCTTAGTAATTACACAAGGAAATAGCATCCCAATTATTCATTCTGTTTAAACCTGTGATATTTGGTGTCTATTTGTCGTCAGCTCTACACTCCACTCATTCCAGAGCAGTAGTTGGAATTCTGCTCAATATCCTGACATCCATGTTTCATTTTAGTTGCTGTTATGCTTGTTTACTTTTAAAAATTTTATTGAAATATTGTTGATTTACAATGTTGTATTAGTTTCAGATAATAACAAAGTGATTCAGTTATATTTAAAAGAACCTTTTGAAAGTTCTTTTCCATTATAGTTTATTGCAAGATATTGAGCATAGTTCCTTGTGTTATACAGTTTGACCTTGTTGGTTATCTAATTTATATATAGTAGTGTGAATATTTTAATCTCAAACTCGTGATTTATCCCCTCTCTCTCTTTCCCCTTTGATGACTGTCAGTCTGTTTTCTATGTCTGTGAGTCTATTTCTGTCTTATAAATAAGTTCATTTGTATCATTATTTTAAGATTCCACATAAAAGCAATGTCATATGATATTTTGTCTTTCTCTGTTTGACTTACTTCACTTACTATGATCCTCTCTATGCCCATTCATGTTGCTGCATATGGCATTATTTCATTCTTTTTATGGCTGAGTAATATTCTATTGTGGTTATATACCACATCTTATTTATCCATTCATCTGTTGATGGACATTTATGTTGCTTCCATGTCTTGGCCAAATAGTGCTACTGTGAACACTGGAGTGCATGTATCTTTCTGAATTATAGTTTAGTACTTTTGAATTTTCCATTCAGTTTTGTGATCTTGTATTTCTCCCTATGGCTGTACAGGAAACTATTTGTTTGAGTGTCAAAGCATTTTAATGTCAATTTTCAAATAAATCTGATACTAAAAAATAAAAATATAAGGAATCAAAACTGATTCAAGTACATTTAAAGCTTAAGGACAATTGATGGTTAATCTCATCCCCAAAGCATCTTTTGTGAGTAAGAAAAAATATCCATTGAATATATTTCACTTTTTACCCCAAAATCCATATAATAAGATGTCATGACCCTTGGAAGATTCCACGACAGGTAAGACTCATGAAGTGATTCAGTTTTGTCTGTCAGAAACATAATGTGAGCAATTTAAATTTTCTAATGACTGTGCTGTCTTTCCTGGTGGCTCAGTCAGTAAAGATTCTGCCAGCAACACAGGAGACCAGGGCTCAATACCTGAGTCGGGAAGATCCCCAGAGAAGGAAATGGCAACCTACTCCAGCATTCTATCTTGGAGAATTCCATGCACAGAGGACCCTGGTGGCCTACATTTCATGAGCTCATTAACACTTTGCATTGAGTGACTAACACTTTGTATTCTGTATTGTAATGACCATGTTAAAAAAGAAAAATTTGAAGTTCAGTTCAGTTCAGTCACTCATTCATGTCCAACTCTTTGCGGCCCCATGGACTGCAGCACGCCAGGCCTCCCTGTCCATCACCAACTCACAGAGTTTACCCAGACTCATGTTCATCAAGTTGGGGATGCCATCCAACTATCTCATCCTCTGTCATCCCCTTTTCTGCGTGCCCTCAATATTTCCCAGCATTAGGGTCTTTTCAAATAAGTCAGCTCTTGACATCAGGTGGCCAAAGTATTGGAGTTTCAGCTTCAGCATCACTCTTTCCAATGAACACTCAGGCCTGATCTCCTTTAGGATGGACTGGCTGGATCTACCTGAAGTCCAAGGGACTCTCAAGAGTCTTCTCCAACACCACAGTTCAAACGCATCAATTCTTCAGCTCTCAGCTTTCCTTATAGTCCAACTCTCACATCCATACACAACTACTGGAAAAACCACTACCTTAGCTAGATGGACTTTTATTGGCAAAGTAATGTCTCTGTTTTTTAATATGCTGTCTAGGTTGGTCATAACTTTCTTCCAAGGATTATACATCTTTTAATTTCATGGCTGCAGTCACCATCTGCAGTGATTTTGTAGCCCCCCAAAACAAAGTCAGGCACTGTTTCCACTGTTTCCCCATCTATTTCCCATGAAGTGATGGGACAGGATACCATGATCTTAGTTTTTTGAATATTGAGATTTAAGCCAACTTTTTCACTCTCCTCTTTCACTTTCATCAAGAGGCTCTTTAGTTCTTCTTCACTTTCTGTCATAAGGGTGTTGTCATCTGCATATCTGAGGTTATTGATATTTCTCCCAACAGTCTTGATTCCAGCCTGTGTTTCTTCCAGCCCAGCATTTCTCATGATGTACTCTGCATAGAAGTTAAATAAGCAGGGTGACAATATACAGCCTTGATGTACTCCTTTCCCAATTTGGAACCATTCTGTTGTTCCATGTCCAATTCTCACTGTTGCTTCCTGACCTGCACACAGATTTCTCAACAGGCAGGTCAGGTGGTCTGGCATTTCCATCTCTTTCAGAATTTTCCACAATTTATTGTGATCCCACAATCAAAGGCTTTGGCATAATCAATAAAGCTGAAATTGATGTTTTTCTGGAACTCTCATGCATTTTTGATGATCCAGCACATATTGGCAATTTGATCTCTGGTTCCTCTGCCTTCTCTAAAACCAGCTTGAACATCAGGAAGTTCATGGTTCACGTATTGCTGAAGCCTGGCTTGAAGAATTTTGAGTATTACTTTAGTAGTGTGTGAGATGAGTGCAATTGTGCGGTAGTTTGAGCATTCTTTGGCATTACCTTTCTTTGGGACTGGAATGAATACTGACCTTTTCCAGTCCTCTGGCCACTGCTGAGTNTCCCCTACATGTTGGACAAACAAGAAAACACACACATTGCAATGACAGGCACTAGGTGCTCCCCAGAGACCAGGGAAGCCAGAGAACACAACTGGCTTCTCCTTACAACCTACCCCAAACACCAGCATCTCCCTCGAATGAGCACATGACTGTGCCCCAAATTTTATGGCTGCTTTCCCAGAAGTGAGTTCCCAGATGGCCTGACTCTGATAGCCAAAGGGACTTGCATTCATGAGTCCCACAGGACAGAAGCAAATGTAGAAGCAATTCTTAACCAGCTCTCCTGCCAGGGCTTGTGGAGAAGGAAGAGGCAAAATCAACTATCTTCCAGTATTTCCCTGAAAGAAGCTTATCTGTATACTGTAAAATTTGCTCCAAAGGCTAGGCTTCTAATTTAATAGGCATCTCTGGACAGGGTGAGATCTTCCCCATGAATAGGGAAACTGGTGGACAACTCTAACAATTTATCTCTCTTGCTTGCTCCAATAATAAAACCAAGTCACCAGTATCTCTCTGAAGTAATTTGCAACCCATCTGGCAACTCAGTTTTTGCAGCAGCCACCCAAAAATGGCTGGCCCAAGTAGTCTGGCTCTAATAGCCAATGGAGATGGCATTCACTGTATCAAACAAAGAAACAATTCTTAGCAGGTGTTAGAAAACCCCTTCCACTATAGCAAAATTTATGCATCACCCAGGAAGGGCATTAACTATATACTTTCCCAGCTGCTGCATTATATATAGTTCAGCTTCTAGTCAGCTTTATCTAGATCCTGACTGCAGTCCTCCTTAGGGATACTGACATGCCTTAGCACACTCACAGCTACTGGGAGTCACAGAGAACAAAGTAAAATGCTTGAACAGTACAAGAGTTTGAGAGACAACTAAGAGCTTGGACTAGGTTGATTAACAAGATTCATCGTCTTCTACACAAGACCATTCTGTCAAGATTGGGAAAGATATGTGTTTTATATGATGTGCAGAAACCAATATGAAGTGTCAACAAAAATTAACAGAATAATATGCTTTAAACAAAATAGCAAGATAAATACCCAGAAACAGATCTTAATAAGATTCAAGACTGCCTGGAGAAATATCAATAACCTCAGATATGCAGATGATACCACCCTTATGGCAGAAAGTAAAGAGGAAATAAAGAGCCCCTTGATAAAGGTGAAAGATGAGAGTGAAAAAGTTGGCTTAAAGCTAAACATTAAAAAAATGAAGATCATGGCATCCAGTCCCATCACTTCATGGCAAATAGATGGTGGGGCGGGGGGGACAATGGCAACAGTGAAAGACTTTATTTTGGGGGGCTCCAAAATCACTGAAGGTAGTGACTGCAGCCATGAAACTAAAAGACGCTTGCTCCTTTGAAGAAAAGCTAGACAAACCTAGACAGCATATTAAAAAGCAGAGACATTACTTTGCCATAAAGGTCTGTATAGTCAAACCTATGGTTTTTTCATATATAGTTGTGAGATTTGGACCATAAAGAAGGCTGAGCACCGAAGAATTGATGCTTTTGAACTGTGCTGTTGGAGAAGACTCTTCGAGAGTCCCTTGGGCAGCAAGGAGACCAAACCAGTCAATCCTAAAGGGAATCAATACTGAATATTCATTGGAAGGACCGATGCTGAAGCTGAAGCTCCAATACTTTGGCCACCTGATGCAAAGAGTTGACTAATTGGAAAAAACTGTGATCCTGGGAAAGATTGAAAGCAGGAGGAGAAGGGAATGACAGAGGATGAGATGGTTGGATGGCATCACCAACTCCATGGATATGAACTTGAGATAACTCCTGGAGATGGTGAAGGACAGTGAAGCCTGGCATGCTGCAGTCCATGGGTTCACAAAGAGTTTGACACGACTGAGCTGCTGAACAACAACAATATCTTAATAAAATATAGATAAGCCCTTTACCTAATACTTTAGATTACTGGACATAAAGATGTTTACATAAGTTAGGAGAGTAATGCATGAACAAAGTGAAAATTTCAATGTATAAATAGAAAATATTAAACCAAAAATTAATCATAGAGCTGAAAAATACTATCACTGAACTGAAGATTGAGTGGAGGGATTCAACAACAGTCTAGATCAAATGGAGTAAAGGGTTTGGCAAACTCAAAGACAGTGGAATTTATCCAATTAGAAGAGCAAAAAGAAGAAGCTAGTAAAATAGAGTAAAGATAGTAAGGGACTCATGAGAAATCATCAAATGGTCCTATATATATGCATTACAATGGTCTCAGAGGAAAACAAAAGAGAAAGAGGCAGAAAGCTTATTTAAAGGAATAATGACTCAAAACTTCTTTAATCTGGGAAAATAAAAAGACATGAAACCCATAAAACTGCAAAAAGAAAGAATCCAAAGGATCCACACTAAGAAATATTATAATGAAATTATCAAAAATTAAAGACAAAGAGAGAATATTAAAAACAGCAAGAGAAAAAGAATGTTATTTGCATGGGAAACCCATAAGACTATGAGCAGGTGTTTGTTTTTTTTTTCTTAGCAGACTTTACAGTCCAAAGAAAGTGGCATAATATTGAAAGAAAAAAATCAACCAATTAAGAATATTCTACTGGCAAATGATCCTTAAGAGTTAAAAAAAAATAGAGAGCTTTCCAGACAAACAAAAGCAAGAAGAATACATTGCCACTAGACCAGCTTTACAAAAATATTAATGGGTTTCTTCAAGCTGAAACGAAATGATACTAGTTACTAATAGGAAAACATATGAAAGTATGAAACTCATTGTTCAAGGTAAATATACATTTAAATTCAAAATACTCTACTGTTGTAATAGCAGTGGATAAACACTTATAATTTTAGTATGAAGATTAAAAGACCAAAGTAAGCATATTTTTAAAAACATACAAATCAATAGCAAAAAATAAAAATAAAAAACAATTAAAAAATGGCCAAAGGACCTAAAGTGACATTTTTTTTTTCCAAAGAAGACATACAACAGCTCAACAGGAACATGAAATCATTTCAACATCACTAATCATCAGGAACCACAAATCACAACCTGAATAAAATATCACATTTAAAAGACTAGAGGTAAAAATGCTGGAGAAGATGTGGAGAAAAGAGACCACTGCACTATTGGTGGGAAGTTAAACTGGACAGCCACAACTAAAAATAGTATGGAGGTTCCTTGAGAATTTAAAAACAGACCTACTACCAGCAATCCTACTTCTGGGTATATATGCAAAGGAAATGAAATGTTCTCAAAGAGGTATCTGTACTCCCATGTTCATAGTAGCATTATTTATGATAGCAAAGAAATGGAAACAACCTAGGTGTTCATTGANCTCTGCAATCCAATGGGCTGCAGCACTCCAGGCCTCCCTGTCCCTCACCGTCTCCTTGAGTTTGCCTAAGTTCATGTACATGGCATCAGTGCTGCCATCCAGCCAGCTCATGCTCAAATACATATATATATATATATATATATTACTTAGCCTTAAAAGAGAAGGAAACCTTGTCATTTGTAAGAGCATGGGTGAATGTGGAAGATACTATGTCACGCTACATTAGCAAGACAAAGAAAAACAGATATGGCATGGTATCACTTATTTGTGGAATTTAAAAGATACTTTTTTAAAAGTCAAACTCATAGAAACAGAGAGTGCAAACGTGGTTTCGAGAGAAGGAAAGGTGGGGTAATAGGGAGAGTTTGTTTAAAAGGTAAAATCTTTTAGTGAAAGATGAATAAAGTCTGAGGATATGATATATAACATGGTGGTTACAACTGATAACACTATATTGTATAATTGAAATTTGCTAAGAGAAATGTTCTCACGCAAAAAGGAAAATATGTGAAATGATTAAAGTATTAATTAACTCAATGGTAGGAATTATTTATATATACAATTATGATATATATATATATGTAGAGAGAGAGAGTATCACATTGCACACTTTAAATATTTTACAATTTTATCTTTCAAGTATTCCCCTATAAAGCTAAGAATAAAACTTATTTCTCAACTCCTCTATTGTTTGCATGATTTGCAGTCGCTAATATTATGATCTTGCTCAGGGTACATGTGTCTTTACATAAACCCTGAGATCAGTTCAGTTCAGTTCAGTCGCTCAGTCATGTCCGACTCTTTGTGACCCCATGAATCGCAGCACGCCAGGCCTCCCTGTCCATCACCATCTCCCGGAATTCACCCAGACTCACGTCCATCGAGTCAGTGATGCCATCCAGCCATCTCATCCTCTGTCATCCCCTTCTCCTCCTGCCCCCAATCCCTCCCAGCATCAGAGTCTTTTCCAATGAGTCAGCTCTTTGCATGAGGTGGCCAAAATACTGGAGTTTCAGCTTTAGCATCATTCCTTCCAAAGAAATCCCAGGGTTGATCTCCTTCAGAATGGACTGGTTGGATCTCCTTGCAGTCCAAGGGACCCTCAAGAGTCTTCTCCAACACCACACTTCAAAAGCATCAATTCTTCGGCGCTCAGCCTTCTTCACAGTCCAACTCTCACATCCATACATGACCACAGGAAAAACCATAGCCTTGACTAGATGGACCTTAGTCAGCAAAGTAATGTCTCTGCTTTTGAATATACTATCTAGGTTGGCCATAACTTCCCTATAATGGTGATGAGTTTAAGTGGGTTCCTGTCTTTCTGTATGTGCTACAGGGCATTCACCATTTTCTGGGCATTAGCAAGTGAAAAAATGCCTTCCTTATTTTTATGTGGCTGAAGAATGGACCCAGCATTAAATTCAAACAAAGCTTGGTTCCCTGGGCTCTGGGTATCTACTTACTGCTCTCATGAAATTCTTTGAGTCCTCAAAATCATGGATTGGCTCAGCAGGACTGAAATTTTGGTAGTCTTCAATTGTGAGGTCTCTAAAATATACATTATAGTATATTGTTATTCAGAGATAGCTTGATTTTGTTGCTCAGTGGATATAAATGCCTTTATGTATATTCATACGTGTGTGCACGTGCGCGCGCGCGTGAGTGTGTGTGTGTGTGTATGAGTCATTCAGTCCTATCTGACTCTTTGATACCCCATGGACTGTAACCTGTCAGGCTCCTCTGTCCATGGAATTCCCCAGGCAAGCATACTGGAGTGGATTGCCATACCCTTCTGCAGGGTATCTTCCCCATCAGGAGATCAAACCCAGGTCTCCTGCACTTCAGGCAGTTTCTTTACTGTCTGAGCCACTGGGAAATCCTATCTAACACAAATATTTGCTCAATTCATTGACTTGTTTTGCTTATTCTGTTTTTATTAATTATTTTATTATCTTTATAAAAATACTATGAAATAAGTAATTATTTTCTCACATTAGAAATGAGAAAACTGCTCGTTCTATTTCATACTCAGATATGCCATAGAATGCAATGTCACACCCATGCTTCTACTGGGCTTGTTGATATCATATTTCTCCAAGATAGTTTGGATTGAACTACGCTGGCCAGAACAGCAATTATTTCTCCTCGTTATCACTGGCATCCTTTGGGAAAAGAACTCAATGATTATACATATTGCATAAACTAATGGATGATTATGTTTTCTTAAACAGAAGCACATACAAAAAGCAAACAAAATCAATGCCCCTTTAAATTTTACAATTAGAACCAGTAAAACAAGCTAGGAAATCTATACCAGATTAGTTTCCTTTGATTCCCCAAATATAACCCTCCATAGTAAAATTCTTCCCCATGGCTCCCATGGGCTAATAATCTATGGGCTAAAATTCCTTCATCTTCTACAGAAACCTGCTCCTGAGGGCACCCCAAGATAGCAAGGCCTCTTACCAGGTAAGTTCTCCTTTCAAATGCAAATAAGAACACAAGCAAACAAATAAACATCAGTTCCTAAAGCATCAGTTTGTGGTCTCTGGTTTCTATCCTTGAGTCTGGAAGATCCCTTGGAGATGGGAATGGCTACCCACTGCAGTAATCTTTCCTGAAGAGTTCCACGGACAGAGGAATGTGGCAGGGTACAGTCTACGGGGTTGCAAAGAGTTGGACACAACTGAGTGACTAACACATTCACTTGGAACACATTGCTATCTCCTTTAAATACTTGCAGAGTAAGTAGACATTCATTAATATTTTAAAAACTGTAAGACTAAATAAATGAATTACTGGGAAGTGAACTAAGGTAAATCTTGCGTTGCCTATTTGTTTTTAGCTTGCATTTTACTTTAAAAAGCTGAAGATGTGCTATTTTCATATGTGAACACATTAATCCTTTCTAAGGAATGAACAATATGCATAATGACCAAACAATCCACAAAAATTGGGGAATCTAGTTTTCAAACAAATGTATTGACCTTAAGAACAGTATATTCAAAGAGAAACAGAGTTGTTTCTCAGACTCTTGGCAACAATCTGCTAACATTTTAGCCCATTCCAATGAAAAAAGATGGTGCAGCAATATAAAAACAACAGCTCCATTAAAGTTAAATAGTTCTCAGCTTTACATTCGTACAATAATAATGTTGGCCTTTTGCCTCTGTTATAGCAAATGTATTAAATATTCATGCTGATATTTATTTTCTAAATGTAAAATGGAATTAGGATAACAAAATCTACCATCTGATGATAACATTGGATATATATTATATCTTTTTGTTTCATAAGCTTTTACATGTTTGATTCAAGGTAGCTTACTGAATAATGCATAAACATCTTTAAAAATGTATTTCAATAGTTGAGGTTATAGTTGTTTGTCAGGTTCTCATCTTGAACCAAAAGTGTGATGATTTCCTTACTGTATAGAATAAAGCTATAAAGAAACCTTTAAAATCTAATCAGTGTTGAGTCAAAACATTTCCATGATAGAGACCCTCTATCAGTGAGCTCATTTTTTTTTTTAAAGAAACTGTGATATTGTCTACAAATGTTTGATTCCCTGAAGCATCTTCTTAGGAGAGCTTTTGCTTTTTGTTTGTTTGTTGTTTGCAAATAGTCTATAAATAATCTAAAGTTCTGAGAAATAGCTATATTTAAAATTTAAAATAATAATATAATATAAAGCTATGGAAGACAACATATCTATTTGCAATCACTCTGCTGTTTTGAAGGGATAATTTTTATTTTTCTGTTCATCATAAGCTAGTGGTACCTATATTTTACTTTACTTTGAGGCTAAACAGATTCTAAAGGTTTAGCCTTTTTGCATAGGACTTTCTAAGTCGTAACTGTACGTACTATGGACATTTACTCTGCCACATTTTGGGTTCTGATTCTCAGTTCTAAAGGTTTAGAAACAATTGTATAAACCTATCTTGTGATTTTTAATATTTCATGGCAAACCACCTTTAATTAAATAAACTCATTAAAGAATATTGATAATATAAAATTCCATTTTATTAATTTTCAGTGAGAAACATAACCACCAATTAGACTCAGGATGAACTACATAATTGACAAGTGTGTTAGTCTCTTGGTTGTGTCTGACTCTTTGTGACCCCATGGACTGCGGCCCGCCAGGCTCCTCTGTCCATGGAACTCTCCAGGCAAGAATACTGGAATTGGTTGCCATTCCCTTCTCCAGGGAAGCTTCTCAACCCAAGGACTGAACCCGACTCTCCTGCACTGCAGGCAAATTCTTTGCCATTTGAGCTACCAGGGAAGCCCAAGTACAAAATGAAAATGCAGAGCCTTTTTTCAAAATAATGAAGAACTTCAAGGCAGCCACAGTACAGCATTAAGCCAAGCTCAGGGCCCACCTAAAAGTGAGGGCCTTGCATAACTGCATGGGTCACAAGCCCATGAAGCTGACCCTGATTAAACTCATATATCTACCAAAGATTGCTTATGAGTATAGAATTAGAGAAAGGGATCTGGTCATACACCTGTATTCCTGAGAATGCTGGTTAAATTTCTCTTTCAACTGTAACAAAGCATGTGGGAACACGTTAGCACTTCCTGCTGTCTTTCCTTCCTTATTTAGTTCATTTCTCTTCTGTAAGAGGAAGGCAGGTGGCTTTCTCCATTATGTTACAATCCTGTTGTACTGCTAGCAGGTTTTCATGAAAATGCCCTGTCTTCTTCACTGGATTCAGTACATCGCCTAATCTCATCAGTTACACTTTTAAAACATATATTAGTGTGTGTTGCATTCTATACATAGCAGGCTAGGTTTTAGTAGTTTCCATTTCAGAGGATGGCCTTTTTCAGTCTAATTCACTAGAATCTGAAGAAATTTATAACTATAATTTCCACACTGAGTAGGCTTCATTCATTCATTCAACATAGCTTTACTGAGCACCTGTATTAGATGCTCTATTATTTAGCACATTTTTTTAAAATATATGTTGAAAAAATATATGTATTCAACATGCTATTTAGTGTATGTTATTTTGAGAATTCAACATGGATATTTGTCTGTTATACCAGGCATATGTTTTAATCAAGACATGTTTGTTTGCATTAGCAAAATCCAACTCAAACTGTGCTAAAAATAGATAGATGGATAGGTAGATAGATAGAGTGGTTTCAAGTGGCTGCATGTTTCAGGAATTCAAAACATGTCATCAGAACATCTTTCTCTGTCTCTTCCTTCTCTCCTCTATCTCTCCCTTTCTGTCTGCTGTCCCATTTCCTATGAGTTGGTGTTACTGTCAAGCAGGATCCCTCCATGTGTTTGCAAAAATAGACTCAAGTACCTCCGGGTTCATGTGTCAGAAAGAGAGAGCATCTCCTTTGACCACCCAAAATGATTATGTTGAAGGACTGACTGGCCTCACTCAGGTCACATACCTACCCTAAACCAATAACTATGCCCTTGGTCTGGAATATGGTTATTCATGGAATATGGTCTATGGTCATGGAATATGGTCCATGAGATTATGATTGGCAATTCCACCGGGAGGTGAAGGGGCAATTTACAAAAGGAAAAGGGAAGGGATTTATTATCCAAGAAAGAAGAAGAAATTCAATTCTGTACAGGTGGAAACAGTAAATGTCTCCACCAGCATGACACAATAGAAGCCTAGAGTTAAATATAAAGAGAGGTTAAGTTTTGAAGTCTGAAGAAAGGTAGTATGTGCCAATAAATTCGTTGGGAATGTGGTTAAATCACTGTAGCCAGAAGAGCTAATCAGTTTGATTCTCAAGGGAAAACATGAAGCAAAAAGATGTACTTGTTCCAGGGTTCTCAGAGGAAACTCTAAAATGTTGACAATTCAGAAGAATCAAGGTATCAGTTTTGTCCAATATTGTTGCATATATAAAGAGATGCTATTTAATGTTTTGACCTTGGTCAAAGTGTTTACCCTTTAGGACCTAGAGTTCCTGGTCTCTTAAGTGATATGAGTACTCCTATTATACAGCCAGCTGTCAAAAACAAAGGATGTTGGAGGCCAGCAATCCCAGAGTTACAGTTATGTCTTGGGCACTGACGCTTCCAAGAGTTGCATTAATTCTTATGTGCCTCTTAAGACACCTTCTAACTTCTCAAAGGGACCAAAGCTTTCCACTTCTGACTCCCTATGAGGAATCCCCAAAACCCTTTACACAGTCCCATACCCATTATATCTAACATTCTATAGACTTGATATTTCAAAGTACTTTTAAATTCTTAAATTTTACTCTCCCAATATATAATAGTATTATAATATAATACTTTTTGAGCTGGCCAGAGATAAACAGCTCCTTAATGAATTTGTAACAGGCATTATGATAGTCAATCTTGTCATAATTCCACTTCTGCTTCATTTCATGTAACATAACATCACAGAACAACCACAGAGCTGGCTACTGTGCTCCACACAGAGAAAAGATGTGGTCCTTCACCCTCAAGTACCACCCCTCCACCCACACCCACACTCCAGGGCTTTGACAGTGCACTCTGACCCATATGACAACTCACTGGAAAATGTTGTTCTTGTGTATATTATTTATCAGTGGGGTTGATGGGACCCTCAAACTTGTCTCCAAAGCTCCTCACTTGCATCAGAGGACACTTCTGAGAAACATGATGACAGCTGATGATGATTCCATCCAAGCAGAGAATTGAGGCCATTCTTCCTTCTGCAGCTTTGCTCGGCTGCTGAAGCAGGTTTATGAGACGGCAGACTCTGTGGGTATTTATAATTTTAAGGAAATGTTATAATCAAGGAAACCCTGCGATCAGTGAATCACTGAATCACCAGGAAATACTCACAAAGAAAACAAAAACAAAATCAACTCTATAAAAACTTGTGTTCACTTTAGTGTTGCCTAAATATTATGATCTCAGTGTGGATCCTCAGTCAAGGATGTTCCCCAAGATGTGGACATCTGAATCAAAGGGACGATAATGGTATCAACTGACGATAAGTGTTGCTTGGGGAACTAACAGATAGCAACAGGTCCTCTGTGGATAACAAAGACATGGATTTGTCACAGGCATGACATCAAGGTAAAAGAAGAGGGAGAGTAATTGTATGGTATGTCATTTCTTTCTTTTTTTTTTACTTCAGGTGGAGGCAGGGAAGAGAGGAAAGTTAAATAAATGATACACACTTCCAGGAACCAACTAAGGAAAACTAAAAATAGACAGCTCCCTAAATAGAGTGCAAAGGCAGTCTGCAGCGTGGGATTCTGAAGACCACATCTCCTGGGGAATCTCAGAATGCTCTAAGAAGTCTTTGTTTTTTCCCTTAATGGATCCTGTCAGCACTTTAATATCCTTAGATATCTCCAATGGCACCAATGTGTCCCCGAAAGACACATTGGCAGGTGTCCATGGGGCAATCCTGTTTTCAGAATGGCCTGGTTCTTCTTGTGGCTTGCTCCTCACAGCCCCCTGAGACCAACAGGGATATTGTTCTCACCAACCCAAAAGAGGGAACAGCCATAATTCCATTTCAGATTTTTTTTTTTTTTTTTTTGGCCTCAAGCTGCTGAATGGTCAACACAGTCCAAAATAAATTTATAACATTTCATGAAATTAATTTTGTTTGTGTTAAGTAATGACGACAGAAATAGCACAGTTCCTAATCCTGGCTTCAGGCTTAATTAAATCCGTTTAAAAAATTCTTTTACTACTTCCTCATGTTCCCCAACACATTTGAAAAAAAAAGTTTTCGACTTGTCAAACCTGAAAATGCTCCAGTCAAACCTTTCTACTCTGCAAGATCAGACACTGGCTTCCACTAATTTTTTTTTTTTTTTCCTCTTTCCTTATTCATTCAAAGCTGCCTTAAGGCAAAATCATGAAGTCTGTGGGATTTGGCTGCAGGGCTCCTTTCTTCAACTTTCATCACTTTTTCTCTACTCTTTTCAGAGCCCTTGGCTTCCTTTCCTTCCAGAGTCAAGTGTTCTTGAACTTTCCGGCCTCTTCAGTAGTGAGAAGCCCTTTATTAACCCACAGCCAGGAGGGCTGCCCCTGAAGAGGCCGGAAATGGAGGAAAAGCCGAAAGGGAAACCAGACATAAGCTGTGAAACTCTGGACATCTCAGTGGTTCTCAGTTTCACTTTTTCCATCTGTAAAATGGAAGAACACTCGCTTCAAAATTCTCCCTCATACCTGGAGCCCACCACACGCAGTCCCTCCCAGTTCATCCTCACCTCTTTGCCTCACCAGTTCTATTCTAGGCTAGTCTTCCCCTTTTCTCCATCAAGTCTCCCAGACCAGCATTCCTAAGAAGCCACTCCTCTCCCCACTGTAAACACCCTTTTTTTTAACTACCACAATTCGGGATTTTTCTATGTCATTATGTCACTTTACCTTCTCTCTCCTTGTATGTGTGTGGGAGTCTTGTCTCTCCAATAGACTGTAGCTCCATTCATGAGGGCAGGAACTATTTCTAGACCTTGGGAGTCTCCAGCAGAGGCGTGGGCCAAACAGTGGCCTGCTGTGGGGTCAGGGCACTGGCAGCAGCAGTTCTGCACGGTGTAGCATGTTGACATAAGTCCTCTTGAAAGAGGTTGCCATTAGCCTTATCATAGATCCCATAGCCCTACCGTAGATACATGGAAATCAGTTATTAAGATCTTCTAAATTAGAAAACAAAACAAGAGTCTATTTATTCAGTGTGTGTTATAGCTGGGGAGTCAGCCACCATCCATTGTGTCTGGCAAAGACACAGAGGTTTTGAGGGGAGTGGGAAAGTTTAATAGTGAAAAAGAGAAAAGATTTCAATATGCTCTGATTGGAGGTTGTTGGTATGGGGCAGCTAGACATAGGCATCTAAAAGCAGAGCATACATGGCATGGGTTTAGGAATCCTGAATTATTAGTGGCAAAAAAAGAGAAGCTGGCACTCACTGACCCAGTCCTGATGCTCTGGGCTGATTTCAGAAGATGTAGGTCAGATTTAGATGGTATGCATAATCTGGTCATTGTGTGTTTGTATGTCTCTCATGGGATTCTTTCCCTTTTCTTCCCATATTCCTGCATACGCTATACTCTAAAACAAAGTATGGAGGAGATACATAAATTAGCTCAAAATAAGTTGTTAATTTAAGACAGTGTATTGAGGCAGATGCATTTTAAAGAGAATTGGCATTTATTAGAGCAATCAAGGACTCTAACAAATAGATGAATAAGAAATGATAAAGATCAGTGTGGCGGGTGATATTTGGGTGCAAAGTATTGTATTGGTTATTCCATTCAAATTACATTATAGGAACAGCTCAGATTAGATTTTCTCTTTAAAATATATGAATAATAAAAGGTCAAAACTTTCAAAGACATTAAACTAATTTAAAGGAGATCAAAAAAGAAACTTTTGATACTTCTGTGCTGAGGCCTGGACACACCGGGTACTTTTGAGCCTCTGCAGTGCCTCCATCTGGGTTGCTTCACCTTTATTCTCCTTTATCTGAGGCACTGACCTTCAAGACAAAGTCCAAGAGTTGCCCTCCTCCGTGCAGTTATTGCCAACAATAGGCTCACAGCTCTTCAGCTGTCTAAATTCCTAAATCTCTTATCTGTGTCACTCAAAACTTAATGGCATTTTTCAGTGGGCTGTTTTTTATGTTCATGTTCTTTCTTATCAACTAAACTGTGACGTTTCTGTGAATTTTTGTATCCATCACAGCAACTATAACATATGCACACTCAACTCATTTAACTGTATACTGCCTTTGTTCATTGATAACAACAGGAAAGACATGTATACACCACTGTATTTAAGATGGATAACCAAGTTCCTACTGTATGGCCCAAGGAACTCTGCTCAGTGTTATGTGGCAGCCTGGATGGGGGGTGTTTGAGAAAGAATGGATACATGTATATATATATGGCTGAGTCCTTTTGTTCTCCACCTGAAACAATCACAGCATTGTTAATCAGCTAAACTCCAATACAAAATATAAAGTTAAAAAGGAACATTGATAGATTAAAAAAATTCAAAGGAAAAAATTTGAGTTTACTCTCTGTATATGGGTATAATGCAAATGGTATTTAGTGACATGGCTCTGGGTCAGTCCATGTGGTTCAGACCCAGGCTTAATTGTAACATAAACATACATTTTCGGGTATATTTTAAAAATATCCCTAAACTTTAGGCTCCTCCTTTATAAAATAGGATGAGAATACATACCCTATACAGAACATATTGTATATAAGCATTGGGGAACCAGTAAGTGATCTATAAACATTAATTCATGTTATTTTAAAATTAACTAAAATTATATGTTAAAAAATTTTAGGAAGGATCTATTTGCCAAAAATATATATATATATTTCTAAAAGCTGGGGTTTTATGAATGTTTTGGTTGTTTTTGAAGATGTTTTAATTGAAACAAAGATTAAATATATATGTATAACATGTATTAGCAATATAATTATTTGCTAGAGTTGACTGCAAAACTAGAAGAGTCATGGTCCAATAAAAATGTAGAGAGGTAGATAGAGACAGATAAAAGAAATGTATATGTGTGCATTGCATTGTGTAGCACTGTGCTAAGTCACGTCAGTCATGTCCGACTCTTTGCGACCCTACAGATGGTAACCAACAAGGCTCCTCTGTCCATGAGATTCTCCAGGTACGAATACTGAAGAGGATTGCCTTGCCCTTCTCCAGGGGATCTTCCCAACCCAAGGATCAAACCCAGATTTCTTTTGTCTCCTGAACTGGCAGATGGGTTCTTTACCACTAGCGCCACCTGGGAAGCCCCTGTATTCCATAAGCACACATCAAAACTTCAGTGACGGTGGAGGGGTATCCTTTTCTTTTATGAGCCTCTCAGGCAATACTGGGCTTCCCTGGTGGCTCAGAGGTTAAAACATCTGCCTGCAATGCAGGAGACAGGATTCGATTCCTGCGTCAGGAAGATCCCCTGAAGAAGAAAATTGAAACTCACTCCACTATCCTTGACTTGAGAATTCCATGGATGAAGGAGACTGGTACTGTACAGTCCACAGGGTCGCAAAGAGTCAGACATGACTAAGCGACTTCACTTTCACTTTGACTTCCTTGGTGGCTCAGATGGTAAAGCGTCTGCCTATGATGCAGGAGACCCAGGTTCGATTCCTGCGAGGGGAAGATCCCTCAGAGAAGGAAACGGCAACCCACCGCAGTACTCTCGCCTGGAAAATCCCATGGACGGAGGAGTCTGGTGGGCTACAGTTCATGGGGTCGCAAAGAGTCAGACACGAGTGAGCGACTTCCCTCCCTTCCCAGGTAATATACTCACCCATTGATCAGATGTTAGTTCAGTCCAGTTCAGTCTCTCAGTCGGTTCCGACTCTTTGCGACCCCATGGATCGCAGCACGCCAGGCCTCCCTGTCCATCACCAACTCCCGGAGTTCACTCAGACTCACGTCCATCGAGTCCGTGATGCCATCCAGCCATCTCATCCTCTGTCATCCCCTTCTCCTCCTGCCCCCAATCCCTCCCAGCATCAGAGTCTTTTCCAATGAGTCAACTCTTCGCATGAGGTGGCCAAAGTACTGGAGCTTCAGCTTTAGCATCATTCCTTCCAAAGAAATCCCAGGGCTGATCTCCTTCAGAATGGACTGGTTGGATCTCCTTGCAATCCAAGGGACTCTCAAGAGTCTTCTCCAACACCACAGTTCAAACTCATCAATTCTTCAGCACTCAGCCTTCACAGTCCAACTCTCACATCCATACATGACCACAGGAAAAACCATAGCCTTGACTAGACGGACCTTAGTCGGCAAAGTAATGTCTCTGCTTTTGAATATACTATCTAGGTTGGTCATAACTTTTCTTCCAAGGAGTAAGTGTCTTTAAATTTCATGGCTGCAATCACCATCTGCAGTGATTTTGGAGCCCCAAAAAATAAAGCCTGACACTGTTTCCCCATCTATTTCCCATGAAGTGATGGGACTGGATGTCATGATCTTCGTTTTCTGAATGTTGAGGTTTAAGCCAACTTTTTCGCTTTCCTCTTTCACTTTCATCAAGAGGCTTTTGAGTTCCTCTTCACTTTCTGCCATAAGGGTGGTGTCATCTGTGTATCTGAGGTTATTGATATTTCTCCCCACAATCTTGATTCCAGCTTGTGTTTCTTCCAGTCCAGAGTTTCTCATGATGTACTCTGCATATAAGTTAAATAAGCAGGGTGACAATATACAGCCTTCACGTACTCCTTTTCCTATTTGGAACCAGTCTGTTGTTCCATGTCCAGTTCTAACTGCTGCTTCCTGACCTGCATACAAATTTCTCAAGAGGCAGGTCAGGTGGTCTGGTATTCCCATCTCTTTCAGAATTGTCCACAGTTTATTTTGATCCACACAGTCAAAGGCTTTGACATAGTCAATAAAGCAGAAATAGATGTTTTTCTGGACCTCTCTTGCTTTTTCCATGATCCGGCGGATGTTGGCAATTTGATCTCTGGTTCCTCTTCCTTTTCTAAAACCAGCCTGAACATCAGGAAGTTCACGGTTCACATATTGCTGAATCCTGGCTTGGAGAATTTTGAGCATTATCTTACTAGCATGTCAGATGAGTGCAATTGTGCAGTCGTTTGAGCATTCTTTGCCATTGCCTTTCTTTGCGATTGGAATGAAAACTGAGCTTTTCCAGTCCTGTGGCCACAGCTGAGTTTTCCAAATTTGCTGGCATATTGAGTGCAACACTTTCACAGCATCATCTTTCAGGATTTGAAACAGCTCAACTGGAATTCCAACACCTGCACTAGCTTTGTTCGTAGTGATGCTTTCTAAGGCCCACTTGACTTCACATTCCAAGATGTCTGGCTCTAGATTAGTGATCACACCATGATGATATCTAGGTCATGAAGATCTTTTTTGTACAGTTCTTCTGTGTATTCTTGCCACCTCTTCTTAATATCTTCTGCTTCTGTTAGGTCCATACCATTTCTTTCCTTTATCGAACCCATCTTTGCATGAAATGTTCCCTTGGTATCTCTAATTTTTCTTGAAGAGATCTCTAGTCTTTCCCATTCTGTTCTTTTCCTCTATTTCTTTGCATTGATACTGAAGAAGGCTTTCTTATCTCTTCTTGCTATTCTCTGAGGTTAGTTTATTAAAATAATAGGGATCACTATAATGTGGTTTAAAGAGCCCTAAACTTGGAATCAAAACTCAAGATCCAAGATTTACCATTTTCTAATTGTGTAACTATGGATAAACCACATATATTCATTCCACTTTTTACCTCATTTGTTAAATGGGGGCAATGACACAATTGAATAATAATAAAACACAAATGTGACAAGACATCTGTTTCTCTGATTGTTGTGCTTATAGCAGACCAATATACACACAGAATAATTGGAAAAGTCAGATAGAATATATGTAAATATAATCTGTGGGAAAATATTGGAAAATTGCTTAGGCAGCCAGAATTTGAGGGAGAAGAATCCCAGGAAAAAATGACAATCATTAAAACAAGCTCAATTTATACATGCTTCATTTTTAGAGGATTTGTTAATTTGTGATATTAGTAAGAGACTGTGAAACCAAGTGGAAGTAACTGCTAAAAACAGATGGGCCAACAGAACCTTTGAAAAAAATCACAGGGCTGGAAGACAAAAACTAGAGTCCAGGTCAATGAGGCATCAAGGGTTTTTAGGGACTAACAGAACGGAAAAGAAACAGGTACAAGAAGCAAGCCTGATACTCTGTACTCCCAGTAAGACATGTGCCAATTCCTTATTAAACAGTGTTAGAGGTTAAAAATCTACTAAAAGCAACTGAAAAGGAGAAGAGAGTTTTTGGCAGTCTCACTGGGTAAACAAAATTGGAATTCAGACTGCCAGGAAAAGAGATCCCAGAAAACACAGACTTTGAATGGGAAAACTTGGCAAGCTTCATTCCAGGAATTGGAGGTGAAAAGTAGACCAAGATTTAAAAAGATTGCAAAATAGTGTAGGGTTACATCAGTTCCTAACTGAATTGAGGTGAACTCCCCCTATTCAGCTTCAGGATAGGGTGAATCCTCACTGCAGGGAAAACGTCATCTAAAAATCTACCTTATTTGACATTGACACAGCAGAGTATTCATTCAAAGCTACTATACATAACAATGAACAGCATCCCCAACTCAAGAAACAGCAGAGTTGTAAGTGAACTGGATGCTAGAGTTTTTAGACACAGACCTTAAATTGATTTAAATTAACAGCTTCAAAGAAAATACAGCAAAATGAAAGTTAGAGATCAGAGACCTGTGTCCAATATTCCTTCAAGAAAGTCCAGGCCTACCAAGAGATAGGATAATAAGACTAAAATAAAGGAGAAAGGACAAGGGAAACAGACACAGGTGATGCCAATCTTATAGTTAACAGATAAGAACAATAAATAACTATTAATATTTTTAACAAAATTGAGAAAAAGATGAAAAATAGATAAAATAAAAGTTTCAGCACAGCAATTGCATAAAAAAGAATATTTGATATTTCATATGAGACTATCTTCTCTAGAATGGGGTCATACTTTCCTCTGTTGTTGTTCAGTTGCTCAGTCATGTCAGACTCTGTGACCCGATAACCACAGCATACTAGACTTTCCAGTCCTTCACTATCTCCCTCCTCTACCAGTCATAAACAGTGGGGCTTATTACTTACCACCAATAAGTATATACAGTTGAAACCATCTTTGTGAAGTTAGGTCTTTGTCTATCTCTGGTTTCTGTCTGCTATTGCTGGAACATAGCCCTTAAGATCATTTGACTGAGACCAGGGAATTCCCACTGCTGAGTTTTCCAAGTTTGCTAGCATACTGAGTGCAGCACTTTAATAGCATCATCTTTTAGAATTTGAAATAGCTTAACTGAAATTCCATCACTCCACTAGCTTTGTTCATAGTGAGGCTTCTTAAGGCCCACTTGTTTGCATTCCAGGATGTCTGGCTCTAGGTGAGTAATCACATCATCATGGTTATCTGGGTCACGAAAATCTTTTTTTGTACAGTTCTGTGTATTCTTGCCACCTCTTCTTAATATCTTCTGCTTCTGTTAGGTCCATTCCACTTCTGTCCTTTATTGTCTGTTGGGTGATCCATTGATGATCCACTGGATCACTGAAAAAGCAAGAGAGTTCCAAAAAACATCTACATCTGTTTTATTGACTATGCCAAGGCCTTTGACTATGAGGATCACAACAAATTGTGGAAAATTCTTAAAGGGATGGGAATACCAGACCACCTGACCTGCCTCTTGAGAAATCTGTTGCAGGTCAGGAAACCACAGTTAGAACTGGACATGGAACAACAGACTGGTTCCAAATCGGGAAAGGAGTACGTCAAGGCTGTATATTGTCATCCTGCTTATTTAAATTATATACAGAGTACATCATGAAAAATGCTCGGCAGGATAAAGCACAAGCTGGAATCCAAGATTGCCAGGAGACATATCAATAACCTCAATATGCAGATGACACGACCCTAATGGCAGAAAGTGAAGAAGAACTAAAGAGCCTCTTGTTGAATGTAAAAGAGGAGAGTGAAAAAGTTGGCTTAAAACTCAACATTCAGAAAACTAAGATCATGGCATCTGGTCCCATCACTTTATGGCCAATAGATGGGGAAACAATGGAAAAAGTGACTTTATTTTGGGGGGCTCCAAAATCACTGAAGATGGTGACTGCAGTCATGAAATTAAAAGATGCTTGCTCCTTGGAAGAAAAGTTATGACCAACCTAGATAGCATATTGAAAAGCAGAGACATTACGTTGCCAACAAAGGTCTGTCTAGTCAAGGCTATGGTTTTTCCAGTGGTCATGTATGGATGTGAGAGTTGGACTGTGAAGAAAACTGAGCGCCAAAGAATTGATGCTTTTGAACCATGGTGTTGGAGAAGACTCCTGAGAGTCCCTTGGACTGCAAGGAGATACAACCAGTCCATCCTAAAGGAAATCAGCCTTAAATAATCATTGGAAAGGACTGATTCTAAAGCTGAAACTCCAACACTTTGGCCACTTGATGCGAAGAACTGACTCATTTGAAAAGACCCTAATGCTGGGAAGGATTGAAGGCAGGAGGAGAAGGGGACAACAGAGGATGAGATGGTTGGATGGCATCACCGACTCTATGGACATAAGTTAGAGCAGGCTCCTGGAATTGGTAATAGACAGGGAAGCATGGCATGCTGCAGTCCATGGGGTTGCAAAGAGTCAGACATGACTGAGTGACTGAACTGAACTGAACTGAACAGGGCATTCCCAAGGGCTCAGTGCCTGGGGTGGGGTGGGGTGGTCACACTCTAACCATAGTCTACTGAACTGTATGGAATTGAGAGTCATTCTGCTTTACTTTTCAGATGTTTCCAACTTAGTTTCTCATCTCTCATCTCACACAGCTTCAGAATTCAGCCAATGTGTTGAAGGAAAACATGGCTATATGTTAGAGGCTCTTAAGGTCTCCATTTTTATCTTTCCAGCTTTATAAAACTGCAAAGAATTCTGCTCGTTTGCCATTTCCCAGTTCTCTTCCCAGGACAGATCCTGAACTCTCAGGCTGTTGCCCACACCAAGAATTTGCAAACCCCCCAGGAACAAAAGCAGTTACACATCATAAACTCACATTTCCTCACTTCTCTCTCTGGAATCTTGGCTCTTCTAGTTCCTGTTGTTTCATCAGCTCTTTGATGCCTTTAAACAAATAATGTTTTATTTTATGTAGGCTTTGGGCTAATCTCAACAGAAGCAATTGTCTTCCTTCAGCTATTCCTTCCTGCTTGATAAGACTAACAGTGCCAAATATTGGCAAGAAAGCCAAGCAACTGTGTTTTATGCATTGCAACTGAGTTTAAATTGGTACAACCATTTTGGAAAACTGGCATTAATATGTATATCTAATGACATAGCAATTCTACTAGCCTAAGAAATGCATTCATATGTTCACCAAGGAACATGCACAAAAGCCTCAAAGTGGAAACAACCCAAATATCTATTCACAGCTGAATAGACATAGAAATTGTATTAAATTCATTCAAAAGAACAAAACTGCAACCGCATACAACATGATGAATCTCATCATGTTTACTGAGCAAAAAATCTAGATAAAATAATACCTGAAGTAGAAAAAGCACTGCAAACAGCAAAGCACCATGCATATAAGGGATTATTGCTGAAAATACACTAAATATAGAATGTTGCTATGCTCTGGGAATTTTATTCCATATAAATTTGACTTGTAAAATTATTTTCAAGTTTGATGAAAATTCATGCATGGAGATAAAATATATCAAAAGAGGAAAACAAAAATATATTGGTTTTAAAATAAACTTAGAATTAAGACAGTGCTACAACAGTACAAATGGCTTTCACTCCTCTAAACTATGAAAAGCTGCCAAAGTGTTTGACATTCCACAGTTTTTATCTCTACTGCTCAAATGCATAGCTTTGGCTTGATATATGTTTCTCAATTTTGTCACTTATGTTTGAAAGTGTCAAATTCTAATTTGGACTGCTAGATCTTAAATCTGATATTTGTGGAGGTTCAGGAATGTCGTGGGTATATCACATGGCTTGTCTCAATGTTTTGACAATGACGAGTACCTTTTCCAGTGACCAGATGCTCCTGATCTCATTCTGTAGTTAGAACACTGCCATTTTTCCCTGCATAATATTACTTTTCCAAGGGGAATATTTTGAGAAAGATCTGAGACATAAAGACCTTGACCGAAGTTAAACAATGCCAGTGTTTACCAAGAGAAAAATCTTACTCTAAAGGACTACCTACAGTTGAATAAGCCTCATAAATAAAACAAATTATATATGAGGCTGTTTTGTCTCAAAAATATAAATTCTTGAGTTTTGAATGTCGGCATGCTTGGTAAAAGAAACTTGTCTAAACCTCAGCTGGGGGACTATTACACATAAGAAGTTAAATATTTTTGCAGCCAGATCTTGAACTTACTGCTTGACACATCTGGAATATCACTTCTTAGTGCAAACCAGGCTGCTGATGTTTTTAAGGGAAAAAAAAAGTCTTCATATGGTGACATATCTAGGACTAAAAAAAAAAAAAAGCTCTTTATTTTGATGCAATTTCAAACTGACAGAAAATTTGCAAGAATAGTACAAGGAATTTCCATACTTGCAAGAATAGTACAAGGAATTTCCATACACCCATATTTACCAATTATTTATAAAAAAGTTAACTGCTTTATTTTGCCATGTTCTCTCTCACTTCCTCTACTCTCTTTCTTTCCAGATATATTTAAAATAGTTTTTTATTGTCAAATAAAAAACTGGTGCTGGCAGGTAAGTGGGAGGTGTATTGCTCTACAGTTGGGAGATAAGGAATGTGTCTGATAGATGAGGCAGAAAATAACTGAATAACCACCAGAATTTAAAAAGAAAGGAAAAAAAAACCCATAAAGTTAAATAAATAAATAAAAACATTGGGAAAATAAACTTTTGGTCTTTTGTGGAAGTCTACCTTTCAAATAACATCTGCCTTGTAAGTAATTCCTTCTTACCCACAAATGAGACACAACTGTCCCTCTGAGTAGGCAGGGATAAAAAGTTACACCGGGACTTGAGAGAAAGAAAAGAACAGAATGACTTTCTGAGTCTATGTTTCAGAACAGAATGAAGAAATGTCATAATGAAAATTAGGTGTGAGGCCAGAATATCATTGGAGCAGTTGATCAGCAAGTGTAAGTGGGTGCTTAGCCATGCAAGTTGCAGTTCCTGGTGCCACTCAGACATAAGCAAAGATGCTTAGAAGTCCAGGAAGCCTGAAGTCAAATTTTAGCATCAACAAAGAGAGAACCATTGACTCAGGCAGTTGTTTGAAAAATGATGCATGAGTTAATACAGTTTCAGAAATCAGAGCCTCTGAGAACTTAAGAAAATCCATCAACCCACAAAGTAGCACAAGTTAAAATAAGCATCCTGTCTCTTGCTGTCGTGGCTTAACTTCACTTGTTCTTGGTTCTGTCTTTGTTTGCTTCTTAATTAGGTGAAGTATATTATTATATATTATATATATATATATTATTATATATTCTGTATACTGCTATGCAGTAGTATGCAATTGCCCACAGGTGAGAATCCCAAGGACGGGGGAGCCTGGTGGGCTGCTGTCTATGTGGTCGCACAGAGTCAGACACGACTGAAACGACTTAGCAGGCAGGCAGAGAAGGAAAAAGAAAATTGAAGGCCAAAGGAGAAGAGGGTAGGAGAAGATGAGATGGTTAGATAGCATCACCGACTCAGTGGACATGAATTTGAGGACACTCTGGGAGATAGTGGAGGACAGCAGAGCCTGGCGTGCTATGTCCATGGGGTCTCAAAGAGTCAGATGCAACTTAGCAAGTGAACAACAATGAGAAGGAAGAACTGAGAGACTAGCAACTGCAGCATAGCTGCAGCTGCAGAAAAGCCTCAGGTGTTAGGAACCATGAAAACCATGCCTAAAAATTCTGGGGAGCTGGACACCTAGCTTCAGGATGCTGCCTATCAAGACAGATCATGAGAATGATACAAAAGGACATGAGGGTAGAGATCTAACCTTCCACTCCTCAACGTTGATTCTGTCACTGGACACCTGCTAGGTGTCAGGCTGCTCGTTTTATCTTCACAACAAACCCACTTGCCAGAACAAATTAATTTTCATTTTATAAACGAGGAAATTAAAGTTACATCCATCATGACTTGACAATCCCAGGTCTGGTGGGCTCTCCACTGAGCTATATTTCTTTGTTTGCCATTATAAATGTTTGTTGTAAATTTATTTGGGCATCAGTCAGCTCAGTTGCTCAGTCATGTCCAACTCTTTGCAACCCCATGTACTGTAGTACACCAAGCTTCCCTGTCCATCACAACTCCTGGAGCTTTCTCAAACTCATGTCCATCGAGTCAGTGATGACATCCAACCATCTCATCCTCTGTCGTCTCCTTCTCCTCCCACCTTCAGTCTTTCCCAGCATCAGGGTCTTTTCCAATGAATCAGTTCTATTTTTGCATGGGGGGGAATTAAATAAGTTTCAGTCCATTGAGTGGCATGTAGCTAGATGGTCTCGTGTAACTTAACTCTGTTGAATAACACACATAGATTTCAATGCTGCTAAGGGAAGCATTATTAAAACAATAGCTGGCCTTTCCATACAGTTCCTTCTCTGACTAATCTAAGAGTTGAATGAGTACTAATACATTTAATCATCATACCAACCCTAAAAGGCACGTATTATCATCATTTCCATCTCTTTTTTTTAATTTTTATTTTTACTTTATTTTGCTTTACAATACTGTATTGGTTTTGCCATGCATTGACATGAATCAGCCACGGATGTACATGAGTTCCCCATCCTGAACCCCCCTCCTACCCCATATCGTCTCTCTGGATCATCCCCGTGCACTAGCCCAAACATCCTGTATCCTGTATTGAACATAGACTGGTGATTCATTTCTTACATGATAGTATACATGTTTCAAAGCCATTCTCCCAAGTCATCCCACCCTCTCCCTCTACCACAGAGTCCAAAAGTCCGTTCTAAACATCTGTGTCTCTTGTAGATAAAAATCAAGACAGAAATTGTCTAAGGTTACTCGATATATTGGTTTTTTGAGGCTGCTGTAACAAGTGAAAGCATTAGTCACTTGACGTGTCCAACTCTTTGCGATCCCATGGACTGTAGCCCACCAGGCTCCTCTGTCCATGGGATTTTCTAGGCAAGAATACTGAAGTGGGTTGCCATGCCCTCCTACAGGGATTCTTCCCGACCCAGGTATCGAACCCACAGCTCATTATGTTTCCTGCATTGACAGGCAGGTTCTTTACCAATGAATCATCTGAGAAGCTGTAACAAAATACCACACTTAAACAACAGAATGGCTTAAACAGCAGAAATTCATTGTGTAACAGTTTTGGAGCCTGAAAGTCTGAGATCAAGGTATCAGGAGGAGTGATTCCTTCTGAGCACTGTGAAGGAGTGTTCCATTGGGGCTCAGTTAGTAAAGAATCTGCCTGCAATGCAGATGACCTGAGTTTGATCCCTGGGTTGGGAAGATCCCCTAGAGAAGGGAAAGGGTACCCTCTCCAGTATTCTGGGCTGGAACTGTATGGGTCGCAAAGAATCGGACATAGCTGAGAGACTTTCACTTTCAGTATGAGGGAAGGATCTGGTCCGGGCTTTTTTGGGGGGGCTTGTACATGGCTCTCTTTTCCCTGTTTCTTCACATTGTTTTTCTTTTAAGTGTGTTTATATACAAATTGCCTTTTCTTTAAGTACACTGCTGCTGCTGCTAAGTCACTTCAGTCGTGTCCAACTCTGTGTGACCCCATAGACGGCAGCCCACCAGGCTCCCCCATCCCTGGGATTTTCCAGGCAAGAACACTAGTCATGTTAAATTAGGGGCAGCAATGGACAGAATGCCCCTCCAAAATGTATATGTTGAAGCATCAACTCCATTGTGAATGCATTTTGAAATATGAATTTAAGGTGTTAATTAATGGTAAGTTAAGTCATAAGGTCAGATTTTAATTCAGTAGTACTGGCAGCTTTGTAAGAAGAGAGATATCTTTCTTTAGCCATGTTCATAAAACAAGAAAAGACCATGTGAAGATACAACAGAAAAGCAGCTGTCTGCAAACCAGAAAGAGCCCTCACCAGAACATGACCATGTTGACACTTGATCTTGAACTTTTAGCCCCTAGAAATGTGAGAAAATCAATGGCTATTGTTTAAATCGCCCAGTGTGTCATGTTTTGTTATGGCTGTCCAGCTGCTTATGCTGGGAGTCCATTCTACTTCAGTATGACCTGCTTTTAACTAGTCATCTCTATAAAAACCTTATTTCTAACAAGAAACATTCTGACATCATGGGGGTTCAACATATTTGTAATTGAGGAGTACAATTAAAGCCACATACTCAACTTATAAATTTCTGTCAAGACTCAAACCTATGTGGGCTCAGTTGAGAATCCTCACTATCACCTGCTATACAGCCCACTGAGTCAAACAGGATCTTAATGTAACAACTATTTATTAAGCATCTGTTGTATACCTCCTTTTCCTCTGTCCCTAGAGTTCTTTTGTCTTTCCTGAAGAGGTTTTTCTTTGTTTATATTCTCTGTTGGTGATAAAATGAGGCCTTTTATTCCCTATCACTGAGGACATTTTTCTTCTTGTTTTCAATTAAGCAGTGGTTCAGTGAAAATTTACTATGCAGCCATCACAAGAGATGCTTAAGTCATGATCCTTTCACTTTCAAATAAATCTTTAGCAGATCCTTGCTAGTCTCCTGCTTTACACTGGATATTTACATTCCCCTGAAATTCATATATCGAAGTTCTACTTCAGAGTGGAGCTGGTATTTGGAGGTGGGACCTTTGGAAAGTTGTTAGTTTTGGATGAGGTCATGAGGGTGGAGCCCCTATAATGGGATTGGTGTCCTTATAAGTAAACAAAGAGCTCAGAGCTCTCTCTTCAGCATGTGAGGACAAGGCTAGAAGACAGCCACCTATAGACAAACAATCAGGCTCTCACCAGACACCTAATCTTGCAACCCCTTGCTCTTGGACTTCCCTGTCTCTAGAACTGTGAGATATAAATGTCTGTAGTTCATAGACACCCAGTCTATGGTATTTTGTTATAGCAGATTGAATAGACTAAGACATTTCTTTTCCGACCACAGGACCTTTGCAAGTGCTGTCTTCCCTCACCATTGCATTCCTGGTGCCTGCCTCAAAGTTGGATCTTTATAAGCATTTGCTGAATATTGCTGTTTCAAATATTGCTATTGAATTTAAAATGTAGACTTGTAATAGCCTGTGATTACAAGTTTATTTGGTTTAAATGGACCTCGCCAGGCAAACCTACAAATATCCAACAAATAAAATTAACAGACCCCTTGTTCTCTAAGTGAAACTGTCTCTAGACACATTAAAATAGCCTTTATCATTTCATAAATAACATACATGACCCCAAAATAATGCAAGTTAAAATAACCCATGGGAAAGACTTATCTTTTTAAAACTACATCTCAAAGAATGGCAGGATAGTACTTGACTACAAAATGTACAAATTTCTATGGCAAATTAAGTGTTCTGCTGTGGACTTGTGGGCACATATTTAATACAGTTTAAATGAAAGCAATGTGTAACTGACTTGAAATGAAATTAAAATGCTACAGAAGTCATGTTCTCCCACAAATTTTACTGAGACTGAATCTATGTCACTCTTCTTCCTGCTTCTAATATCCATTTTCTCAGTCAGCCTTTTACAGTGGCCCAAAAGACAACTTCATACACACAGAGCTGACTTTGTCACTCTTCTGCTTCAAAATGATGGAACCCACTGCCAACAGAATATAGCACAAAGTTGTTTTTTTTTTTCCAACTTGTCTTTTTAGACTTTATCTGATTCATCCCCAAAGCCCTATATTCTTATCCATGATTCTATTGAGCTGATATGAACCTTCACTACACCCTCCTGCTCTGAACCCCTTTGTGCCCTGGGCCATTCATTGCCTGGAATAAATGCCACCCCCTTTTCCAGTCCATCTGTATTAATCCTCTCAGGATGCTTTTGCGATGTCACTTTCTCTGTGAAGGCTTCTTTGAACCCACCCTCCAACCCCGTCTCTTATTGGAAGGAGAAACAGCCACTGCTTCCTCTTCATTCCTCTGGAGGCTTGTCTCTCTGCATCTCTATCCCACTATTGCCCCACTACTCCATAAGCAACTTCAGGACAGGTGCCATATCTTTCCCCCCATTTTCTGCATCCCATTAGGTGTGAGCAAACAAATTTCCACATAGTAAGTGCTCAGTAAACATGCATTGGAGGCAGAGAGGAAGGAAAGAAGAAGAGACATCAAGAAGGAGGGTAAGAAGAATGGATACCTTAAGATACTTTCAAGAAAAATCACACTTACCAAACTCTATACAACAATCTATGGGCTTCCCTGGTAGCTCAGCTGGTAAAGACTCCACCTGCAATGCAGGAGACCCTGGTTCAATTCCTGGGTAGGAAATATCCTCTGGAGAAGGGATTGGCTACCCATTCCACTGTTCTTGGGCTTCCCTGGTGGCTCAGACTGTGAAGAATCCATTTACAATGTGGGAGACCTGGGTTCGATTCCTGGGTTTGGAAGATCCCCTGGAGGAGGGCAAGGCAACCCACTCCAGTATTCTTGCATGGAGAATTCCACGGACAGAGGAACCTGGCAGGCTATAGTCCATTGGGTCACAAAGAATCAGCCATGACTGAGCAACTAAGCACAGCACATGAGATGAGCAGGTGAGTTGAGAGTCATTTGCGTTTTCTTCCACAGATGCAGAGGGAGACCAAAGATGGAAAAAGTTAATTATGACTAGTTATGAATGAAGAGATAACCAGGTAAACAAGTTTAAAAAGTAAAATATGGATTTTCTCAGACCTGTAAATTATTCTACTCAACAGTTGTTCATAACAAAAATTAAATATTCAGGTAGAAAAGAAAAATCCATCCATTCATGAAATGCATCCCCATATCCAGATGTTCAACATGATGATAGACAAAACGTCTAGATGACAGATTGAAATTTTTTATTGACCATTTATGTGACTCGACACAACTGATGACATTATGGGTCTGGAGCTGTACATAAAAAATTCTGCATATATCTATCCTGTAGTTTCTACAATAAGACATTCACCAGGAAAGAGAGAATGCCAGTATAGTTGAGCAAAGAGAAATATAAATGTAATTGCCTTTGAGTTCAATTCGGTTCAGTTCAGTCGCTCAGTTGTGTCTGACTCTTTGCGACCCCATGAATCACAGCACGCCGGGCCTCCCTGTTCGTCACCATCTCTCGGAATTCACTCAGACTCACGTCCATCGAGTCTGTGATGCCATCCAGCCATCTCATCCTCTGTCGTCCCCTTCTCCTCCTGCCCCCAATCCCTCCCAGCATCAGAGTCTTTTCCAATGAATCAACTCTTCGCATGAGGTGGCCAAAGTACTGGAGCTTCAGCTTTAGCATCATTCCTTCCAAAGAGCACCCAGGGCTGATCTCCTTCAGAATGGACTGGTTGGATCTCCTTGCAGTCCAAGGGACTCTCAAGAGTCTTCTCCAACACCACAGTTCAAAAACATCAATTCTTCAGCTCTCAGCCTTCTTCACAGTCCAACTCTCACATCCATACATGACCACAGGAAAAACCATAGCCTTGACTAGACGGACCTTAGTCGGCAAAGTAATGTCTCTGCTTTTGAATATACTATCTAGGTTGGTCATAACTTTTCTTCCAAGGAGTAAGCGTCTTTTAATTTCATGGCTGCAGTCACCATCTGCAGTGATTTTGGAGCCCCCCAAAATAAAGTCTGTCACTGTTTCCACTGTTTCCCCATCTATTTCCCATGAAGTGATGGGACCAGATGCCATGATCTTCGTTTTCTGAATGTTGAGCTTTAAGCCAACTTTTTCACTCTCTTCTTTCACTTTCATCAAGAGACTTTTGAGTTCCTCTTCACTTTCTGCCATAAGGGCGGTGTCACATGCATATCTGAGGTTATTGATACTTCTCCTGGCAATCTTGATTCCAGCTTGTGTTTCTTCCAGTCCATCTTTTCTCATGATGTACTTTGCATAGAAGTTAAATAAGCAGGGTGACAATATACAGCCTTGATGCACTCCTCTTCCTATTTGGAACCAGTCTGTTGTTCCATGTCCAGTTCTAACTGTTGCTTCCTGGCCTGCATATAGATTTCTCAAGAGGCAGGTCAGGTGGTCTGGTATTCCCACCTCTTTCATAATTTTCCACAGTTGATTGTGATCCACACAGTCAAAGGCTTTGGCATAGTCAGTAAAGAAGAAATAGATGTTTTTCTGGAACTCTCTTGCTTTTTCCATGATCCAGCAGATGTTGGCTATTTGATCTCTGGTTCCTCTGCCTTTTCTAAAACCAGCTTGAACATCAGGAAGTTCACAGTTCACGTATTGCTGAAGCCTGGCTTGGAGAATTTTGAGCATTATTTTACTAGCATGTGAGATGAGTGCAATTGTGAGGTAGTTTGAACATTCTTTTGCATTTCCTTTCTTTGGGATTGGAATGAAAACTGACCTTTTCCAGTCCTGTGGCCACTGCTGAGTTTCCAAATGTGCTGGCATATTGAATGCAACACTTTCACAGCATCATCTTTCAGGATTTGAAAGAGCTCAGCTGGAATTCCATCACCTGCACTAGCTTTGTTCGTAGTGATGCTTTCTAAGGCCCACTTGACTTCACATTCCAAGATGTCTGGCTCTAGATTAGTGATCACACCATCATGATTATCTAGGTCGTGAAGATCTTTTTTGTACAGTTCTTCTGTGTATTCTTGCCACCTCTTCTTAATATCTTTTGAGTAGAAGATATTTAATGTCAATTCTGATTACTGATATGAGGATGTGTTAAGTTTCCACTGGGCACATCTAACAAGAAAAGAGTTTTTAGTCCAAAGGCACACCTAGTTTTCCAACATGGTTAATGTAAGAGAGACAAACCTCTTCAAATTGCTTGTGTGTTGTGTAGTTTTCAGGGTTTGGTTGTATGACTCTACTGAAAAAAGTTTAATAAATATTCTAGACTATCCTCATTGTAAATTATTTTTTCAAAGATGGTATAACATTATTCCCATCCCATAAGTTTTTCTTACAGGGGGACTCACACTCTTCTTAAAAAGATTTTGCAGTTACATTCCCCTGAATAAAAGTGACCTTGTAATTATGGCAGAAGTAAAGCTATGTTACTTCCAAGTCTAGATCACGTGATGGTTTAGTTGCTCAGTCGTGTCTGACTCTTTGCAACCCCATGGACTGTAGCCTGCCAGTCTCCTCCATCCGTGGAAGTTCCCAGACAAGAATACTGAAGTAGGTTGCCATTTCCTTCTCCAGGGAATCTTCCCAATCCAGGGATTAAACCTACATCTCCTGCGTTCATAGGCAGTCTCTTTACTGACTGAGCTGCCAGCCCGAGGTCACATAAGATATGATATATGAGATTTTGTCTGGATTCTTTGAACCTCTTGCTCTTAAAACCCACCTACCACTGCATGAGGAAAGTCAAACAGTCTATGGAGAAAACCACGTGGAGAGAAACCGAGACCCCCAGTACCAAATCCTGATCATATTCCTAGCCAACAGCCAGAATCAATGTCCCAGCCTTGTGAGTAAGCCTTACTGAAAGGAGAACACCTGAACAGCTGTAATTATTGCTGCTGCTGCTGCTAAGTCGCTTCAGTCATGTCCGACTCTGTGCAACCCCATAGACAGAAGCCCACCAGGCTCCCCTGTCTCTGAGATTCTCCAGGCAAGAACACTCTACTTGGGGGCTAATTTTACACAGCAATCAATAAACGAAAAAAATCCTGATAAGAAACAACATAGACAGCCTGGCTTCCAGCTTCATACCATCAGAAAGTAAATTCTTAAACTGTGTAGCAGGTGGCATAGTCCCTCCCTGCAAAGATGTTACATTCTAATCTCTGCAATGTGTGAGTATATTAACTTACTTGGGAAATGGAGTTTGCAGTTAAGAGATCTTGACACGATAAGATTATATTGATTTATTCAGTTGGACCCCCAACGTAATCACAGTTCAGTTCAGTTCAGTTGCTCAGTCGTGTCTGACTTTTGATGACCCCATGGCTTCCCTGTCCATCACCAACTCCCAGAGTTTACTCAAACTCTTGTCCATTGAGTCAGTGATGCCATCCAACCATTTCATCCTCTATCGTCACCTTCTCCACCTGCCCTCAATCTTCCCCGGCATCAGGGTCTTTTAAAATGAGTCAGTTCTTCACATCATGTGGCCAAATTATTGGAGTTTCAGTTTCAGCGTCAGTCTTTCCAATGAATACTCAGCACTGATTTCTTTTAGGATGGACTGGTTGGATCTCCTTGTAGTCCAAGGGACTCTCAAGATTCTTCTCCAAAACCACAGATCAAAAGCATTAATTCTTCAGTGCTCAGCCTTCTTATAGTCTAACTCTCACATCTATATGCCTACTGGAAAAACCATAGCTTTGACTAGTCGGATCTTTGGTGGCAAAGTAATGTCTCTGCATTTTAATATGCTGTCTAGTTTGGTCATAACTCTTCTTCCAAGGAGCAAGTGTCTTTTAATTTCATGGCTGCAATCACTATCTTCAGTGATTTTGGAGCCCTCCCAAAATAAAATAGAGTCTGGCATTCTTTCAATTGTTTCCTCACCTATTTGCCAAAAAGTAATGGGACCAGATGCCATGACCTTAGTTTTCTCAATATTGAGTTTTAAGCCAACTTTTTCCACTATCTTCTTTCACTTTCAGCAAGAGGCATTTTAGTTCTTCTTCGCTTCCTGCCGTAAGGCTGGTGTCATCTGCATAACTGAGGTTATTGATATTTCTCCCAATAATCTTGATTCCAGCTTGTGCTTTATCCAGCCCAGCGTTTCTTATGATGTACTCTGCATATAAGTTAAATAAGCAGGGTGACAATATACAGCCTTGATGTACTGCTTTTCCTATTTGGAACCAGTCTGTTATTCCATGTCCAGTTCTAACTGTTACTTCCTGACCTGCATACAGATTTCTCAAGAGGCAGGTCAGGTGGTCTGGTATTCCCATCTCTTTCGGAATTTTCCACAGTTGATTGTGATCCACACAGTCAAAGGCTTTGGCATAGTCAATAAAACAGAGATAGATATTTTTCTGGAGCTCTCTTGCTTTTTCCATGATCCAGCAGATGTTGGCAATTTGATCTCTGGTTCCTCTGCCTTTTCTAAATCCAGCCTGAACATCTGAAATTTCACGCTTCACATACTGTTGAAGCCTGGCTTGGAGAACTTTGAGCTTTACTTTGCTAGCATGTGAGATGAGTGTAATTGTGCGGTCGTTTGAGCATTCTTTGTCATTCCCTTTCTTTGGGATTGGAATGAAAACTGACATTTTCCAGTCCTGTGGCCACTGCTGAGTTTTCCAAATGTGCTGGCATATTGAGTGTAGCACTTTCATAGCATCAGCTTTTAGGATTTGAAATAGCTGAACTGGAATTCTGTCACCTTCACTAGCTTTGTTCATAGTGATGTTTCCAAAAGCTTACTTGACTTCACATCCTAAGATGTCTGGTTCTAGGTGAGTGATCACATCATCATGGTTATCTGGATTATGAAGATCATCTTTGTATAGTTCTTCTGTGTATTCTTACCACTTCTTCTTAATATCTTCTGCTTCTGTTAGATCCATACCATTTCTGTCATTTATTGTGCCCATCCTTTCATTAAATGTTCCCTAGGTATCTCTAATTTTCTTGAAGAGATCTCTAGCCTTTCCTAGCCTATTGTTTTCCTCTGTTTCTTTGTACTGATCACTGAAGAAGGCTTTCTTATCTCTCCTTGATAGTCTTTGGAACTCTGCATTCAAATGGGTATATCTTTCCTTTTCTCCTTTGCTTTTCACAGCTATTTGTAAGGTGTCCTCAGACAGCCATTTTGCTTTTTTGCATTTCTTCTTCTTGGGGATGGTCTTTTTTTGGTGGTGGGGGGGGAATGGTCTTGATCCGTCTCCTGAACAATGTCACAAACCTCCATCCATAGTTCATCAGGCACTCTGTCTATCATATCTAGTCCCTTATATCTATTTCTCACTTCCACTGTATAATCATAAGGAATTTGATTTAGGTCATACCTGAATAGTGTAGTGGTTTTCCCTGCTGCTGCTGCTGCTGCTGCTGCTGCTAAGTCACTTCAGTAGTGTCCGACTCTGTGCGACCCCATAGACGGCAGCCCTCCAGGCTCCCCCATCCCTGGGATTCTCCAGGCAAGAATACTGGAGTGGGTTGCCATTTCCTTCTCCAATGCATGAAAGTGAAAAGTGAAAGTGAAGTCGCTCAGTTGTGTCCGACTCTTAGCAACCCCATGGACTGCAGTCTACCAGGCTCCTCCGTCCATTGGATTTTCCAGGCAAGAGTACTGGAGTGGGGTGCCATTGCCTTCCCTGGTGGTTTTCCGTCCCCCTTTAATTACAAGGATTCTTGTGATTTTCTTAAATTGAATAAAGTGGTTTTCCCTACAGTCCTTGCAGTCCAAGGGACTCTCAAGAGTCTTCTCCAACACCATTGTTCAAAGTGGTTTTCCCTACTTTCTTAAGAAAATCACAAGAATCCTTGTAATTAAAGGGGGAGGCAGGAGGGTAGAGTCAAAGAGAGTTGAAGATGTTACCCTGCTAGCTTTGAAGATAGGGGAGACGGTCATGAACTAAGGAAATTAGGTGGTTTCTAGAAGCTGGAGAAGTCATGAAAGCAAATTATATCTAGAATCTCTAAAAGGAATGCAGCCCTTGATTTTATCTCCGTGAGTTTGGTTTTCTCTTCCTTGAATTGATCCTGGGACCAGGACAAACCCTGAGCAAAATCTTCACATAGATTCACCCAATAAGTATACTTTAGGTATGAAATAGAAAGGGCTCTAGGACCAGAGCATCCAGCCTTCTTGGGAGTGGTGGATCCCAGGAAGAACTAGTGGCTCTTTCACAGTCAGGAGATGATCAGAGACAGCCAAGAGTGGAACACAGCTCTGCAATTCTAAGGTCAGATTCTTTTTCTCTTCAGATACTTGTTTCCAGTGTTTCTTTACTCTGGCCCTGACACGTGAGCATCTCTTTCTGTCAGTTGTCCTGTGTTGTTCTACTGTCTCTAGTTGAACAATCACTCAGTCAGTTCAGTTGCTCATTTGTGTCCGACTCTTTGCAACCCCATGTATCACAGCATGCCAGGCCTCCCTGTCCATCACCAACTCCCAGGGTTCACTCAGACTCACACCCATCGAGTCAGTGATGCCATCCAGGCATCTCATCCTCTGTCGTCCCCTTCTGCTCCTGCCCCCAATCCCTCCCAGCATCAAAGTCTTTCTCAATGAGTCAACTCTTCGCATGAGGTGGCCCAAGTACTGGAGTTTCAGCTTTAGCATCATTCCTTCCAAAGAAATCCCAGGGCTGATCTCCTTCAGAATGGACTGGTTGGATCTCCTTGCAGTCCAAGGGACTCTCAAGAGGCTTCTCCAACACCACAGTTCAAAAGCATCAATTCTTCGGTGCTCAGCCTTCTTCACAGTCCAACTCTCACATCCATACATGACTACTGGAAAAACCATAGCCTTGACTAGATGGACATTTAGGTGAGCTCTAACCCCAAGTTCTGTTCAAGTATCCCAAATTTTTCAGTCTCAAGTCTAAAGTTCAGTCAGTTCATGTCTGACTCTGTGACCCCATGGACTGCAGCATGCCACACTTCTCTGTCCATCACCAGTTCCTGAAGTTTGCTCAAACTCATGTCCATCAGGTCAGTGATGCCATCAAACCATCTCATCCTCTGCCATCCCTTTCTCTTCCTACCTTCAGCACTATCTTACTCTCTTAAACATAATTGAAGAGCCTCCCAATTTTTTTTATGTGAGTGATAAAATTGATATTTATTTGTGACACTATTAAATGGAGAAATTTTAAAAATATGTATTTAATACTTTAAATACAAATAACAATGATAATCATGTTCTAGTGAGTTGAATTGTGATAGCCCAGAATGGTAAGCCCATGTCCTAAGGTCCAGAACCTGTAAGAGTGATTTGTCTCTGGAAAATAAAAATGCTGTCAATTTTTTTTTTTTTGAAGTGACAAACATTCAAATCTGAATAACCATACTTTGTCATTTATTCTTTCAAATAAAAATGGTATTATGTACTTTGGCCACCTCATGCGAAGAGTTGACTCATTGGAAAAGACTCTGATGCTGGGAGGGACTGGGGGCAGGAGGAGAAGGGGACGACCCAGGATGAGATGGCTGGATGGCATCACTGACTCGATGGACTTGAGTCTGAGTGAACTCCGGGAGTTGGTGATGAACAGGGAGGCCTGGCGTGCTGCGATTCATGGGGTCGCAAAGAGTCGGACACGACTGAGCGACTGAACTGAACTGAACTACTTCAGCTCACAACTCAAACAATTTTTTATGTTTTTTTATGAGTATCTCCCACCTAATAATATTGAATATTAAAAAGACAAGGTCAAGAGTCAAGATTTAACATAACGAATCATTTTAATTTTCAATACTTCATCAAAGATATTCCAATGAGAAATTATTTTCTTTCCTCTTTTTTTTTTCTTTGCTAATATATGACAGAGAAAATACAATATTTACTGATATAGATCGATGCTACAGCCTTGAATCATACTAGGTGGCAAGTTTTACTTAACATTGCCTTTGTACCATCCATGAAAAGGGTTGGAATGAAATGGGAAAATGGCATTTTAGTAGCATTATAAAATTAGCTTGGGGCAAACTGATTCCTCAAGTCCAGGAAGCTACAGGTATCTACAGATTATTAATTGAGAATTGCTGACATAAAGCAATGAGTCTTAACAAACTATGAGAAGAAGTTAGATCTTATTTTGATTACACTTCATGAGATTTTTGCTAAGGAGGGATAGGATTTAATTTGCATTTCTCGAAGATGACAGAAAAAGGTTCTTAATTGAGAAAATGTTTGTTAGTGCTATTTACAGAGAGTTGGGGAAGGCTGAGAATATGTGAACAAGGAAATCTGAGTCATTTGAGACATGTTACACTTGAAGTGTTTGTGAGACATCCAAACAGAAGAGTTTAGTAAGAAATGTTACAAGTCTGGAGCTTAGAAGTGAGTTCTAGACTGGCTTTACATATTTCACAGTTGGTAACATATGGAAAGAATTCAAAGTTAAGGTAATTGATAATATCACATGGAAAGAGCATATAAGAAAGGAAGAGAAATCTGAGCCGAACTCTGAACAATTCAAACTTTCAGTAATATTTAAAAATAGTTTATCTGTTGGTAGTGGGTTTGGGTACACTGGGACACACAAAAAAGGGAAAATCAGTCCTATACCCCATTTGGAAATTTTCCAATGAACACATATTTTTCTTTTCTTTTTATTCTTCATGTCATTTAAAATGCAGTTTGGTGGTTTTGTCATAGGTATATGCCAGTGAAACATGCACCACAATCAAGAAGATGGGCAAATGAAAAACTTTCCTTCTTTCCTCGTTATCCACTGTAACTCATACTTTCCTATCCAACCCAGGCAACTACTAATCTGCTAATATGTAATTTTATTCAGAAATAATTTAAAAAAATAAATCAAACTAACCAAACATCTATGTACAGAAAAATGAAGAGACTAAGAACTATTTGACTTTCACAGGGTGATATAGCTTTTTAGGGACAAAAGAAGAGTAGAATCCAATTTTCATGACTTAAATTTTGGGAACATTTTCATTACACAAAACCCCCTCCACTCTTTGACATACTGTCTTGATCTTGATCTTTTTATACTTGACTCCTCTTAGATAGTATCCCTTTTGAAAATATTTGAGGAAGCATTTCTTCTCAGTAGGTTGTAGTCACTATTTGATATGTTAAGACACCTTGATATGTTAAGAACCTTCAGTTCTGACAGGTACTGGAGGCTGCCTTAGAACAGGTCTGTTACGATTGGGGAGCACACCAAAGATAACTCAATCTTCTATTAAGAATTCCCCACTGAATTTCACTTTCTTTTTCATAAAATAATTCAATAAACTTTATGCAAACCTGAAGTTTTCAAACCTGCCAGTCTGAGAGCAAGACATTGTTTTGCAATGGGGAAAGCACAAAATAAGACAGTGAATTTTCATATTATTGAAATCAAATTGCCTCACAAATTATCCTATGTTGGGTTCCCCCAGAAGAAAATTCTAAATTAAGATTTGAATATAAGTAAGTGTAATAGGGAGGTGATTCATGGAAGTTCTGGGAGAAGATTCAAAATTGAGACAAGGAAGGATACAAGTCAATAAACAATATTTTATCATGCAGATTATCACTTTGGGCAACTGAGACAGTTATGCTAGGGAACTCTAGAAGACAGTATAGATTAGATTTTAGGGATATCCCATCTGAAGATTGAGGAAGTAGAAGTGTTTATTCTCCTATCCCATCCGTCATTGCTGAGTGCTGCCCCAGGAAACATGAACCTCCTGGAATTCCCTGCCTGCACTCCACACAGGTGAGGACCATACAAAAGCCCTCAGGTAATGAATCACGGTTTCTTGTAGTAGGACACTTTTGATGCGTACTGAGCTGTTTTGTGACAAGGAGATATGCACAAAGCTCTATGGTGTCCACTAAATAAATCACATAATGATTCATTTGAAAGAACATCTCAACTCTTGAAGAATCATGGGATTTTCATTTCTTCCTGTAATTTCACTAATGAAGCTGTAAGCAAGTTATAAAGCTAACCTCTAAGCTTCTTGAGAACAGGATCCACATCCTGTTTGTTATTTTATCCTTTAAGGGCCTGATAATAAGCGCTCAACATTGTTGACCTGATTTTGTGATCAATAGACTGAAATACTTTGCTGTGAACTACAGTCAGATTAGCCACAGGGTTTTATGCTGCAGTGGTGAAGAACATACTTATCAGACTGTTTAGACTGTAGCCAGATTCCATCACTTTTAAACTATGTCACTTTGTACAACTTTTTTAACCTTATTTTGTTTCTATTATATATTACATAGATATAATCATAATTTCTATATGTGACTGTGTTGCTGTAAGGATTAAATGCTATAATTTATGGGAAATAATATCTAACACTTTTTAAAATGCATAAAACTATGAGTTATTGATATCACTAATCACTTGAGAAATGGCTATCAAGATTGCCTAGCACTTAAAGTAACCATATTATGGTTGGTGAAATCAAACATCACACATATGTGTGGTTATTATAAAATAGTTGTGATCTTGTCTGAGGCAGACCTGTCAAAACTGATCATTTTCCATGACGAGATAGACATAACTTTACCTTGATCTTTTTTCTCTTTAACATTGTTTTTCCAAATGTTTAACTTATTTGGGGAAGTAGCCCTGTGTTTTGAGTTAGGTAGATATATCAACAGCAACCATTAAAGTAAGACAGTTTAAGGTGAGATTTCAAATATTATTTTCCAACTTTTCAGATAGTAGATTTTATTATGTTCCTAAATACCAATCGTGCTATCTCTTGGATTTTATTTGTGTACTTTCCATTTCTGTTATTGGGTCATTTATCTTAGAATTTAAAGTTAGATTTCCCTTTTTATTTTAAACTGTTTGTTAAATCCCTAGCAGATAAGAAGCATTGTGCTGGAAGCCTGAGGTCACTTGAACCATTTTCTGGCTTCATTTATAGTACTGAACATATCCTAGGTAGAAGGAAATCTACTCTAGAAGGAATTTTCATTGCATTCTCAAGAACATATTGCCCAAATAAATAATTTTCAGTATGTGGCACACAGCTTTAAGCACCTTTTCTCTTCTTCCATCCCCAGTGGAAATGAAAAAGCAGCAACCTTTGCAAATATACTCGAAAATCATCATTGATTATCTTTATTTTGTCTGGGCCAGATGGTCTGTTGTCTTTTTGTCTTTACAGGGAAGCTGCAAAATGTTGTAGAAATATTATTTAACAAGGGAAAAGAAAATCTGATCTGGTCTTGGCTTTTTCCTTAAGTCTTTGATTCAGTGATATTATAGACACTGTTAATAACACTTTCATTCAGTGATGTAACACTGGATCAGATCAGGAGTTTGGACACGTCTTGAAAGAAAAACTAGGTAAAAACTGGAATATAGATTTATAAACATAGTCACCAACTGATTATTATACAGACAAAAATCTGAAATGCTAGAGTAATCTCAGGTGGGGAAAGAAGGACTAGCTATCATTCTTCTATATAGAGTTCTGAGGTTTCTATTAAAGGAAAACTGGGCATGTAATATAGCAAATGAGCACAACAAGTAGTCGGTGAAAATCCTGTGTTCTTAAGGGTGGTCTAGTTAGCAGAAAAAAGGAGTCTGAACTTCACTTTGGCAGCTGAGGGTCAAGGGAAAAAATGGATGCCAAATAACAAGAAAGATGAAGTATGCAGTACAAAGAATGTATCATTCAGAGACAAAATGGTGGCAGAGGGTAGAAAGTTAGTAAATGAGATTGAGAAAGCTTCTTTATAGGGCTCCCAAAGCAAAGCTGGTCTCAGAGCTTGGGGAGGGATGGGGAAATGATGGTATCTATTAGTTATCTATTGCTGTGTAACAAATTACCACAAAACTTGCCAGCTTAAAACAATAAACAGATATCATTCTCCTAGCTTCAATGAGTCAGAAATATGGGCAAGGGGCACCTTTGGCTTACAGCGTTTCAATCGAGATCACACTGAAGGTGTTTCTCAAGTCTGGGATCTTATCTGAATATTCAAACATTAACAACCTGCAACCAGACACTATGGTGTTGGAAGGTTTTAGTTCCTAGAAAACTACTAGATTAAAGGCTTCCATTCCTTGCTGTCTCTTAAGTGGGACCACCATTATTTCTTTGTTCTGTGTGCCTCTCCATTAAGCCAGCAAGGAAAAGTGTCCGTTAGCATGATGCCAAGCCAAATAATGGAAGTGAGGATCTTCATTCTTACTGATTTCTGTTTGTTAGAAGCCATGGTGGATCTGCGTGTGCACACTCGGTCATGACTGACTCTTTGTGACTCCACAGACTGAAGCCCACCAGGCTACTCTGTCCATGGAATATATTTTTCAGGCAATAATACTGGCGCGGGTTGTCATTTCCTCCTCCAGGGGATCTTCACAATCCAGGGATCAAACTAGCATCTCCTGTGTTTTTTGAATTGGCAAGTGGATTCTTTACCACTGTGCCACCTGGGAAGTTTCTAGCTCATACCAAAAGAGAGAGGGGGTTACACAGGTCATCAGCACCAGGAAATAGTGGTAACTGGGGGTCATCTTAGTGTCTGTCTACTATAGGGAGCTAACATTTTATTCAGTACTACTATGGCAAGGTGCAACACTCAAATATTTGCATGCAATACTCATTTCCTTGGAGGTCAAGCTCTCAAGTTGTGTGGACTTCAGAAGCATGGAAACAGGAAAAATAACACCACAACTGAAAAAAAACTTTCCTCTTTTCTTCACCTCATTTTTGTTTTCAGCTGTAAGAGCACAGGGTCTGGAGTAATGGCTCATCCAGTTCTTTGGTTTGGTCTTTTCAGGAATTTCCATTAGCCTGTCATTGACACCTTTCTCAGTTTTCCAGATTCCTTTTTAATTGTGAAAGTTGATGTTGTATTTTTCATAAAGCGTCTGCTTGAGTGTGACAAGGTTATGAAGAGTTCAGTTCAGTTCAGTTCAGCCGCTCAGTCGTGTCCGACTATTTGCGACTCCATGAACTGTAGCACGCCAGGCCTCTCTGTCCATCACCATCTCCCGGAGTTCACTCACACTCACATCCATCGAGTCCGTGATGCCATCCAGCCATCTCATCCTCTGTCGTCCCCTTCTCCTCCTGCCCCCAATCCCTCCCAGCATCAGAGTCTTTCCCAATGAGTCAACTCTTCGCATGAGGTGGCCCAAGTACTGGAGTTTCAGCTTTAGCATCATTCCTTCCAAAGAAATCTCAGGGCTGATCTCCTTCAGAATGGACTGGTTGGATTGCCTTGCAGTCCAAGGGACTCTCAAGAGTCTTCTCCAACACCACAGTTCAAAAGCATCAATTCTTTGGCGTTCAGCTTTCTTCACAGTCCAACTCTCACATCCATACACAACCACAGGAAAAACCATAGCCTTGACTAGACGGATCTTTGTTGGCAAAGTAATGTCTCTGCTTTTCAATATGCTATCTAGGTTGGTCATAACTTTTCTTCCAAGGAGTAAGCGTCTTTTAATTTCATGCCTGCAGTCACCATCTGCCATGATTTTGGAGCCCCCAAAAATAAAGTCTGACACTGTTTCTCCATCTATTTCCCATGAAGTGATGGGACCAGATGCCATGATCTTCGTTTTCTGAATGTTGAAGAGTTACTATGGTCTAAAAAATGTACCTCAGCACAGTCATGGAATTTTGGAAAAGTTAAGCATAAGTCACATTTTTGCACATCAAATAACTTTTCCATTAGTTATGAAAATTTACCCTAAATATAAGACTATGCAAGAAAATTTAAAAAGAAAAAAACAGTATAAGCAAGAGAAAGGGTTGAAGGAGAAGTGATTAGAGGTAAGAAGGAAGCAACTGAGGTTTACAGAGCCCTATTGTATACCACGAAGGGTGGTGAGAGACATTTGACCTTGTAACTTTATTTTGAAATTTGAGCAATTATTTTTTCAAAGGCTTTCTTATATATTTTATATGCATCTCTTGTCTTTGAAAATGCTGTCCTTGTGTGTTCCTTGAATTTTCTCCAAATTTTCAATTACTATTTCATATCATCCAACTCCCCTCTTCATTCCCTTGAGGTTAATTTTGCAGAAAACATATCATATATCACTTTGATAGCAAATTCAACTTGTTTATATTTTTGCTCCCCTAAGTAGGATAAAATATTCTTTTCCAGGATCCCCATGATCACTGGGATTCAAATGAAATCATGAAAACCTGCAAGGAATTTACTGTTTTGCTATCTACATGCTAATGCTGGCTGAAACTAGGGCTAAAATTCAGGTGATGGAGACTCGTTCTTGTCTTTTGTGATTCAGTGAAGGTTCCAATGTGTGTTGGAATATCCTTCTCCAGTGGGTCAGCAGCCTGGCTGGACTCAATCATCGGTTCTAGCCTGGGTTTAATTCAGTAGCTCAGTATAGACACAGATTCAGTACATGGTCTTTTACTGCTCTAAAACCAGTTTTCAAATAAATAACTGGCTAGATGATTTCCAGATGCTAAAATAAAAGCTATACAGATGCAAATATATTAGATTTAATTTCAAGGCTGTTTAGGGTTTTTACTGTGCCTAGAGAAGACAGCTATAAAAAAATGCACATCACTTTAGCAAAGCATACTTCATCAATTACTCCATTAACAATAACAATGTGGGAAATAATGGGTGAAATTGAGTATAACAATGTGGTGAAGAAAATGAACATAAACAAGAAATGGAAATCACCAAGCAAAGAATTAATATTGAGTCATAGCTACCCAGAGTACTTTTCAGGTCTTTCTTGAGAATATGATTGCTCTGACCACCAATCCACAGGATTTTGAATTACTTTTCTCATAATGAAGTTTTGAGACTTTTGCGATCATGCTCCTTTGCCCTGTCCTCCTTATGACCCATAGTATACTCTCCCAAGATGGCTCTGTACTTTAGTCAAGGAATAAGGGGCCCTCCTGTTAATCAGCCCTAAAACATTGGGTTCATTAGCACCACTTACTGTATTTCAGTACTCGTATGATGTGAGGTGAAAATGGTTGTCTCCAAGGTCACATAGTTGAATGTACAAGCAGGAACCCAAAAGTGGAGAAGTTAGGGTACAGTAGCTAGAAATGATGTTCAATCAGAAATCACCCACCCACCATGTTTAAAAACACTCAAATTAGGTGGCATTGGAGGAAGGTCTCAAGATATAAAATATCCCATGGAATAAAGGGTGAGTTTCACAAAAATTAGATTGATAATTTGTTTATAGAAGCCATGAGCTTAAAATGATATGATCTCATTATATGTAGGGCTTCCCTGGTGGCTCAGCTGGTGAAGAATCCACCTGCAATGCAGGAGACCTGGGTTCGATGCCTGGGTTGAGCAAATCCCCTGGAGAAGGGAACAGGTCAAGTACTATGGTCTGGAAAATTCCATGGATGATCCATGGGGTTGCAAAGAGTCAGACATAGCTGTGTGACTTTCACTTCATTTCACTTCACTTCACTTCATTTCATTATATGTAAGGTTTTAAACTTTGAATTCATGATGTTTCTTGAGAAGGTACAGAAGAGAATTATGCCATTGAATGGGGCTCCAAAAAAAATCTTTTAAAAATGGGACATTTAAATTACTTCAAAGTTCCTCTTATAGGAGAAAAGTAGATCATAAAGAAGAGAAAAATAATCTAGCTTCATATGAATTTATTTGATAAAGCTAAGAATGTGGAGTCAACTATCTTTTATAGTAATTATTTTAAATTGAATAATAACGGAAACTCTTTGGTTCCAGCCATGTCCCTTGACCAATAGGCTAAATAATCATGAAGAGAGAAATCCACATAGTGTGGGAAGTGAGGGTGAATGGGAATTAGATTCCATCAGGACTGAAGCAGAAAGAATCTCTTAACAGTGATGTCAGTCTGATAGTGTGGAGGAAGTACTTCTCCACACATAACTAAGGTGGGAGGAACTAGATACAAAAGTGTTGCAGCTGCTTTTTTATCCCTGTAGTTTTTAACCTACACTTGAACTTGAAGCTTTCTCTTTCATTAGATTTCCATCTCATTGCTTCTCTTTCTGTATGTCCATTCAGCCTGGCTTCATGTTGACAATGTATGGTTTTATTTTATAACTCAGCAACTTCCCTTTAGTCTCCATGTCTACCCACCTTCTTCACCTCTTATTACTAAAGTTGAGAGACCCAGTAAACCTTGACCTTGCTTCAGTATCCAGTATTGGCTCCTGATGCACCTGGTCCTGACTTCAACACCCCAGTCCTCAGTTTGTCTAAGAAGGACTGCATATGTTCCTGCAGAATTAGTTTGTGAGAACAAATCAAGTTCTCCCAGATACAATATAATCTTTGAGGACTCCACTGGTACTTGGCTCTTTGTGTTGCACCTTTCTGCATCTGAGGAAGCAGTAAGGGTCACCAGTAGTTCTATGGAAACCATCAGAGAAGATTCAACCAGGGTTCTTGCTCATGCCACATCTGGTCAGAGTGGTATGTCTAATCCAGAAATTCTGCTTCAGTATGTGTAGACACTGTTTCTCCAGTACATAAAGGATACAGGCTTCATTAAGTTAGACAAAGTGAACTTCTTTAAATAGACCATCCAAGATATATACCTTACTGCGAAAATGATACTCTTTGAACTTTTTTTTAAACTTCAAATCCCACTGCTACTGCTAAGTCACTTCAGTCATGTCCGACTCTGTGCGACCCCACAGATGGCAGCCCACCAGACTCCTCCATCCCTGGGATTCTCCAGGCAAGAACACTGGAGTGGGTTGCCATTTCCTTCTCCAATGCATAAAGTGAAAAGTGAAAGTGAAGTTGCTTAGTCATGTCCGACTCTTAGCGACCCCATGGACTGCAGCCTACCAGGCTCCTCTGTCCATGGGATTTTCCAGGCAAGAGGACTGGAGTGCGGTGCCATTGCCTTTTCCCACAGCCATTGTTTATTATAAAGATTATCCTAGATCCTCATGATGAGTTCATTTGCTGGATTTCTGGAAGTGAGCACAGGTACCAGGGCCTACAAACATTTTGGATTCACAGTGCTGAGGATCAACTATCAGTAGGATCTGCTGCTTATACGGGGTAAGTCTTGGAAGCCTCATCCACGTGTTTCTGGTAACAGGCCAAGAAGGCTTTGGAGATGGACTGGCAGATGGTATAAATCTGGGCCACGTGATCACCTCCCTTCACTCAGACTCAGATGTCCACCCCAGAAAATCGCTCCTTGCCCAGAAGCAGAACAAGCTTCAGTAGCTTATAATGCAGTGTGCATGGCTTGATCTCTAGAGGAATTGTTCACCTTGATGAGGACATTGCTTCGTTTGCAGTGCACCATGGCTATGGCTGTCTTCTTGCTTGCATCTGAAGATCTTCACCAACTTCAGAGGGCCCTTGGATCCCAGGGCTGGGGGTAGACAAGAGCTCCTCATCTCACAGTGCTACAGCCAGAAAAGTGTGACATGTACACATCTTGTGCTTGCATGCTTTCTGTCCTGCACTTGTGCAATTGCTCATCAATTTCATCCTATGTCTCCCATGAAAGAATTCATCTGATGAGTTGTTTTTTTTTTTTTGTTTTTTTTTTTTGCGGTGGGTATGGGGGGTTGGTGAGCAGGAAGCATTGTGAAAAAATCACCCAGCAATGAATTAGGAGACTGGGCTTCCAGACCTACTGATGCCACCAACTAGCTGTGTGACCTTGAGAAAGACACCTAGGTCAAGTGACTCTTACAAATCAAGTTAAACTCAATCAACAAGGCTCCTTACAGCTTTAACTTACAATGGGTTTTTTTCAGAGAAGATTTAGTATTTTTCTGTTTTTAAGAATCTGTGCTTTCCAATTCGATGGATTAAAACAATGACAAGAACTTAGCTCAAGTTCTAGTGTAAGAATCTTTGCATATTGGCTTGTAGTTTTCTCTTCCTAATTTTGGTCCCACCACAAAACACAAAACTAAGGAAAAAAAAATATTAACGGTTTCACATCTATGAAAAAGAAGCTTCGAAGAGACTTTCCATTCATGCATTCAGATTTACTGCACTGTGTACCAGTGGGATCCTGCCGCATTTATTTAAACTTCTGTCACCATCATTGTGAACATAGCCAGAAGTCTCCTGTGGGCTATGAGATGAAATGCTGAATGGCAACACAAGTAAACAAAGCCACATCTCACTTTCTATTCTCCTGGTTATACCATTGGTGTTTAATGACATAAAAAATACCCAGAAGCTACAGTTGAGTTAAGCATGAGCATAAATAAAGTGACAATCCAGCAAGCTAGAATGTTCATATTCTAAATTCTACAATCAGATTCCTTTCTCTCCAGGCACCCTTCAAGGTAAATTTATATTTCTTCTCCCCTTACAAAATTTACTTTACCAGATGTCTTTTCTAAAATTGAAACTGCAGCTCAGAAAGCACAGTGAACCTCGGGTGAAGTTCATCTTATGTACACTCCCTTCCACCTCTTCTGTGCTCTTTAATCCTGAAGTGGGCTCTTTTCCCTCCGCCTCAGGAATAGAGCATCTTTTTGGACTTGCATGTCCCAAAGTAAGGGCAGTAACTCAAGATTAGAAAGATATTAAATTTGGATCACTTTAATTGGCTAGTCTCTTTTATATATATAGCTTAGTAATAAAGTGACCAGGGAACTGACTAGTTCTAACTATTCTAACTGGCAGTTTATCACAGTTGGAGCTGTCTTAAGGTCTGGGATAGGTGACAGGAGTGGTAGTGTACAGGTATCTCTAACTTACAGTGGCAACGCACATAGTGTATCAGGTGAAACGTGAGTCGGGCAGGTCACTTGAGGTTCAGGTAAACAATTGTTATGAAAAATTGGACCAGAGTGGCATAATTGAGAGTCTGAATGAGGATGCCTCTGGCATAAGGGCTTAGGGTCATGGAGCTAGACTTCCAATCATATTCCCAGCACTGATTAATGTTTTGGTTTTAGGAGAAAATTGCATTGTTCTGAATTTTTTTTCTCATCTGAAAATTTGTTCATTTGGCTATTTATCCAAAAGGAAAGCTCCATTTAATATTTGTTTTAAAGAATGAATAGGATTCATGTTTGGGAATGCATGTGCACTCGTGGTGAATTAATGTTAATGTTTGGCAAAACCAATACAGTAATGTAAAGTAAACCAAAGTAAAAATAAAAATTAAAAAAAAATGAATAGTTATAATTAACAGGTTAAAAAAAAGGAGGAATAAGAGAAAAGAAATATGGAAATCCGAAAACACTCAGCAATTTAAAAGCCAGAAAATACTCCAATATGACCAAACTGCATGAGCTTAAGAATGAGGCAGGTGAAGCTGGAACTATTTGTGAAGAACCTTTCATGCCACATTGCAGCATCAGAACCATGTGGGCTAAGCAATGGAGACAAATTGACTGTTTTTAAGTAGGGAAATAATGTGTTCAGGCACATAGTTTGCTTTATTGCTTGGAGCATGAATAATAATATGACTCTTTTTAACATTGAAGTTTAATTACTTAAGCCTCCATCTCTCAGATAAGAGGGACTCCAACCCCTTTCTCCAGACCTACTTCCACCAATAGTCTAAGAATGATACAAGTGAAAGTGAAAGTCAGCAGTAATGTCTGGCTTTTTGTGACCCCCCCCATTGACTATAGTCCATGGAATTCTCCAGGCCAGAATACTGAAGTGGGTAGCCTTTCCCTTCTCCAGGGGATCTTCCCAACCCAGAGATCGAACTCAGGTCTCCCATAATACAAGCGGATTTTTTACCAGCTGAGCCACAAGGGAGGAAGAGTGATATAACTCAGTCCAAAGAGAATAATCATGATTCTAAACAAGGGGCTACAGGTCAAGGGGGGAAAAAATGAGATAATCTGTTTCTGCTGCCACTGCTTCTGTCACTAAAGCTGAAAAATGGCTTTCTATTTTAGAGAAATGGCTTCTTTAAATCTGATGTTTTCTCTGCTCACTGCTGCAAGGGTCACACCACTTAATGTACAATTTTGTTTTAAATAAAGAGGATGAAAAAATTGGTAGTTTCTGTCCAAGTTATGGTGACTCCATCTAACTTCATACTTATACAGGGAGCTCCACACCACCATTAGCCTAATCTTTCAAATCCAATTATTTATATGCATTTACACAGTTACTTAGCTAGATTTCACCCCGCCCCCCCCCCCCCAAAATCTGATATCTATAGCAGATCCACAAATTCCCTTTGATCTTCCTACTTTGTCTTTTGAGTCTAAAAGTCCCTCCTCACATTCACTCCAATTTCACACCTAGTTTCTGTTGCAGAAAGGGAGATATTCTTTGTAGAGAAAAATCAAGCTGTGTTAACACTGCATTTTAGATAATAGCCTGTAACAATTTCTCAAAGTGAGAGAAACCTGTACAAAACTTACATGGGAATGACTAATCAAAGAAATATAGATTTCTTAGATTACTGAGTCCCTTCTTGATCCAATAAATGAAACTAAAAATGGTCTAGAGATGCATTTTTTAACACATTCTTTTTTTTTCCTCGTGAATACATTTGTTTTTTTTTTTTTTAATTTTTATTTTAACTTTAGTTTAAAATACTGTATTGGTTTTGCCAAATATTGACATGAATTCACCACGAGTGTACATGTGTTCCCAAACATGAATCCCCTCCCACCTCCCACCCCATACCATCTCTCTGGGTCCTCTCCATGCACCAGCCCCAAGCATCCTGCATCCTGCATCGGGCATAGACTGGCAATTCGTTTCTTACATGATAGTATACATGTTTCAATGCCATTCTCCCATCTCATCCCACCCTCTCCCTCTCCCTCTCCCTCTCCCCCAGAGTCCAAAAGTTCACTCTATAGATCTGAGTCTCTTTTGTTGTCTCGCATACAGGGTCATCACCACCATCTTTCTAAATTCCACATATATGCGTTAGTGTACTGTATTGGTCCAAAGGTTTCTATGCACAATAAAGTGTCAGAACCACTCACAGAGCTGCTGAGGATAAATAGGCAAGCAATGATGAGGGTTGTTCCTATGATAGTGATTGTGGTAAAGGAGAAGAGGACATGCGTGAGAATCATGTCAGATGTAGATTTCAGAGATAGATTTCATCTGTTGGTAGCATTCAGATTGGAGTCACGTTGAGCTAGCTTTTAAGTGTGTATGGAATCACCACTCAGGAATGGTTCTCCCTGAAAATTCCCTCAGCTACTTTGCTTGCTGACAGGGCACAATGAACCTGCATCCAACCAACGTAGCAGTTCTACAGAAGCAGGGTGTGGAGGCAGTTTTGGTCACGTTTTTGGTCATGCTGCAGCTACTTTATCTTACACTCATAAGCACTAACACAACAGCTGGGATATAAGAAGAAGGCATCAAGGTGGGTGGATGTTATGTAGACCCTGAGCTCAGAAAGCCAACAGGAGCAAACAGACTGCTGTCTGCTTAGGATGTGAGCACATGTTGTGCAGTTCATTGCGCTACCACATGGCCCTCCCAGGTACTGATGGCAGCATCCTTAAAACTCAGAAATCCTAAGCGCATTGCCATGAGTCCTCCTGTGTTTTTGAATCTTCAATCTAAAACCACCAGCATATATACAAGGGATCAGCAGGGATGAAGACATGAAAGAACAGAAAACCAAGTGTCATGCATTAAGTCAGTAACCCCCACCCTCTCTTTTATGGGACACTGCTCTTCAGGGAGTCAGTAGATTTGTCTCAACAGCAAACACAATAAAATAAATTGGTCAAATACAGTCTTGAACAAAGTGAACCAACTTTCTCTACTGCCTGATGCTTAGAATACTTAATGTGATAATGTGCACAGAAGGTGTAGGGTAACACTTAAGAACACACACCCTGGAGCAGGCTTGCTGAGATTCGGATATTTGTTGGGCTACTCACAAGCGTGTTGATCCTCTTCTGGCTTCAGTTTCCCTGTCTCTAAAGGTTAAGTAATAATCATACCTACCTTATAGTGTTGCAGGAGAATTAAATGAGATAATGAATGAAAGAGCTAAGGTAATCCTTGGCCCTTGATAAGTACTCAAGTGAAAAAAGCTTGCAAAAGGCAAACTGACAAATGAAAAAAAGGGCAAACAGCACGTTGTGAACTGACTTGACCTAGAATGATTTGGGAAGTGATAAAGGATGATTTTCTTTGACTTCAAAATCACTATCAGTTTTGTGATTGTGACTGCAGGCATGAAATTAAAAGACACTTGATCCTTGGAAGAAAAGCTATGGCAAACCTAGACAGCGTATTAAAAAGCAGAGACATCACTTTGCTGACAAAGATTCATGTAATCAATGGTTTTTTTCTATGGTTTTTTTCATGTAAGCTATGGTTTTTTCCAGTAGTCATGTATGAATGTGAGAGTTGGACCATTAGGAAGGCTGAGCACCAAAGAATTGATGCTTTCAAACTGTGTTACTGGAGAAGACTCTTGAGAGTCCCTTGGATTGCAAGATCAAACCAGTCAATCCTAAAGGAAATCAACCCTGAATATTCATTGGAAGGACTGATGCTGAAGTTGAAGCATCAATACTTTGGCCACATGATGTGAAGAGAAAACTCATTGGAAAAGACTCTGATACTGGGAAAGATTGAAGCAAAAGGAGAAGAGGGCAGCAGAGGGTAGCATCACCAACTCACTGGACATGAATCTGAGCAAATCCCAGGAAACAGTGAAGGACAGGAAGCCTGGTGTGCTGCAGTCCATGTGTTACAAAGAGTCAGACACAACTTAGTGACTGAACAACAACAACAACAAATAGGACGGTTGTATTTGTTGCTATCATTTGAACTCCCTAAATATAATCATATTTCTTGGAGTCTTAAAAGTAGACCAGGACAGTAATGTAAAGTAAACTAAAGTAAAAATAAAAATTAAAAAAAAAAAAGTAGACCAGGAGAGAAAAATTTGAAAATACTCTTCCTTCAAATATATTTTGCTTCTCAAGAACTTATTTTTCTGAATTCTAAGTCAGAGATGTGCTTTGAAAAAGAGTGGGGTATCTATATGTGAACTCGATGGTCTATACTTTTTATCTCTCCTGAGAACATAAGAAAAGGAACTGATATCTATTCCTTTCTGTATCTCTAACACCAGTCCTTAGTGCCTTGACTATTGGAAAATTAAGTAAATGCTTACTGAATAAAGTTTCTTATAGATATCTCTTTTAGCAATTTGGGTAATGAGAAAAAAATTGTTCTTCAGTTTATTTTTCATAATTATAAAACTCAAACTCCTAGGTGAATGGTTCACAAACCATGATCTATGGACCACTGGCAATCCAGAGTCAATTCCTTGCTTAGGTGACAACTTGAAAGGTCTCAGAATAGACCAGATTGTCAAATGTTGCCTATAGGAACCTAACATAAAAAAATGTACGATTCTTGTTAAATATCAGTCTTCTCTCTCTATTGGAAAATTCATTGAGGGAAAATATACTGTGACAAAACAATCTTTTAATCAATGTGTGCGTATTTGATTATTAGGAATCTCTGGATGTCTGTAGCATAGGTAGAGTTATGTTAATTTGTGTGAAGCTAGTTTTCAACTCTCTCTACATTTTAGTCACAAAGTTGGGGAGATAGGGGAAAGGCTTTAAAAAGATTTTGAAAAGTTAAAAGAATCTCAGAAATTCTAATTTCATTTATTATATTAAACAACTTGCTTATATCACATTTCATAGAACATTTAAAAGCAAGTAGTCCTTTTCTCCAGGGCTTCCCAGCTGGTGCTAGTGGTCAAGAACCGGCCTGCCAATGCAGGAGACATCAGGGATTTGAGCTCAGTCCCCAGCTCGGCAAGATCCCCCGGAGGAGGGAAGGGCAACCCACTCCAGTATTCTTGCCTGGAGAATCCTATGGAGAGAGGAACCTGGTGGGCTACAGTTCATAGGATTGTAAAGAGTCAAGTGTGCACACACACAGTCAGTCATTTTCTCTAAAGGGAAGATTGACAAAGATTATTTAGGAGAATTTTAATGAAAAGAGTTGGTAAGAACATGAGAATAATTTATGGACTCCCAGTAAGTAGACTGCAGTAGTACTTCAAGAAATGGGACCAAGAATGAAAACTGGGACATAAACACAGAGAAAACACATTCTTCCTATGTCTCTTTTTAGCCAAAGGCAAGTGAGGGCATCAGTATTCCTGGCAATGGGCCCTGATGAGAGAGAAATAATGGTAGCAATGATGATGATGATGGTGGTGATAATTATGGAGGATATAAGAGTTAACAATTATCAAGTTTCCTTCTTATAATGGGAATTTGAGTTTTTTTTAATTTAATTCTTACACAATATCTAAGAAATAGATATCAGTTCAGTTCAGTTCAGTTCAGTCGCTCAGTCTCTGACTCTTTGCGACCCCATGAATCGCAGCACACCAGGCCTCCCTGTCCATCACAACTCCCGGAGTTCACTCAGACTTGCCTCCATCGAGTCCATGATGCCATCCAGCCATCTCATCCTCTGTCGTCCCCTTCTCCTCCTGCCCCCAATCCCTCCCAGCATCAAAGTCTTTTCCAATGAGTCATCTCTTCGTATGAGGTGGCCAAAGTACTGGAGTTTCAGCTTTAGCATCATTCCTTCCAGAGAAATCCCAGGGTTGATCTCCTTCAGAATGGACTGGTTGGATCTCCTTGCAACATGAGCATATTTAATTTCCAATAAATACTTGTCACTGTAATTTTTCTCCTCTTCCTTCTATATACAATTTGGGATACTTTGATCTGTAATAACTTTTGAAACCAGGAATCAATAAAATGAAAAATTCATGGATTTCATTAGGACATTAAAGGGGCTTCCCTGGTGGCTCAGTGATAAAGAATCCGCCTGTGATGCAGGAGATGCAGAAGACACATGTTTGATACCTGGGTTGGAAAGAGCCCCAGGAGGAGGGCATGGAAACCCACTCCAGTATTCTTGCCTAGAGAATCACATGGACAGAGGAGCCCGGTGGGCTACAGATCAAAGAGTCACAGAGAGTCAGACATGACTGAAGCGACTAAGCACATGTGTACACATAGGACATTAAAGGCTGATTCAATTATAAAAGTTTTTTTTCAAATTATATTTCCTAGATCCTCCAGAAAACATGACTGAAAAACAGAAACACACAAACACACACACACACAGCCCTTTCTTGTGAACTATTGACATTGTTATTTACGAAAGCCCTAAGGAAAAAGTCAAAAAATTCTTTTTCTAGTTGCCTGGATTCCAGGTGTTCTCAAAATAAGAAAGATGTTCAGCTACACCAAGCATGCAAGGCACTGACCCAACATCATGCGGAGCCCGGTGGTCAACCAGAACATCTGAATGAGGTTTGAATCCAGATGTCAAGGACTATGGCCAGAATGATTCACTTTGGGGAAAACCATTCTGGCCCTACATCTAACAGTTAATGTCTTTATATAGTTGTCATAGTAGTTAAAATTTCTCAGTTATTTTCTGAAAACTTTGTGTGAAGGGAGCAATGCCTGAAAATTTCTTGGTTTTGCCTCTGAATCACACAGACCTTCCAGATAACCCATTTAGGAAATCTTTCTTAATTTTCTCGTTTACCACTTTTGAACAATATAGAATAAATCTGTGTCCAGCTTTTGCCAAGGCAATGCACTGAGGGTTTCCAGTGTTCCCTGGGAATCATTACTTTGTTTTGGTTTGCTTGGGTTCAGAACCCTTGAGATGGCCCTGGAGTTTCAGGTTCATTTAAACTGCTGAGTCGGCCTGGTTTCCATCTGCAACCATAAAATTGCTTTGGATTTCTTCAAACTCAGCCCAGGTTTGCTGAAAACTCATCTAAGAGTTGGCTAGGGTTCACTGAGAGGTTTGCAGATCTATTTGATTATTTAGTTGTTCAGAACCCAAATTTCTAAATTGCCAGGTGAGAACTTTACCTGGGTGGAAATTCTCTCATCTGGAGGCACTTGCTTGCTACAGAAACCCAAGTTTAAAGGCTGCCTATTTGTAAGTGTTAAGATCTCTGAAAGGCAAATACATGTCTCCAAATCTCAGAATCCCTCTTGAATTTTTCCTCAAATGAATAGCAAAAATATACATTTATCAAACCCTTCTTGTATAAAGTATGGGCCCTTATTCCCCACTAAGGTCTCCTTTTTCACTGGAAGTTACTGAGATATGTTTTCCAATTTACTCATGTGAATTACACTTTAGCAAATATGAAGGAAGAGGAAAAGGGTTTGATTTCAAAACCAGTTAAAGACTAAAGAGTGGCTGTATACCATGGTACATGTGGAAATATATGAGAGTCAATAGGGGCAGACAAATGTTGCTTTATATTTAAAGACAAAAGAATGGATAATGGAATATACTTTTGACTTATGGAATTTTCTCGCAAAGTGGGATTTCATAGATGGAAAAAATTGAGTTTCAAATTTTCAGAAGATTTAATAAAATTTATTTATTTTATTTTTAAAATATAAATTTATTTATTTTAATTGGAGGTTAGTTACTTTACAATATTGTATTGGTTTTGCCATATATCAATATGAATCTGCCACAGGTATACACGTGCTCCCCATCCTGAATCCCCCTCCTGCCTCCCTCCCTGTACCATCCCTCTGGGTCATCCCAGTGCACCAGCCCCAAGCATCTAGGATCATGCATCAAACCTGGACTGGCGATTCATTTCATATATATTATATATGTTTCAATACTGTTCTCCCAAATCATCCCATCCTCTCCCTCTCCCACAGAGTCCAAAAGACTGTTCTATACATCTGTGTCTCTTTTGCTGTCTCGCATACAGGGTTATCATTACCATCTTTCTAAATTCCATATATATGCGTTAGTAATTTAAATATTTGTCCTTTCAAATAAATTTTAGGAACAGTGGCTACTTTGTCACCCTTTCCTTCCTCCAACAATCCTTGCTAAATCTAACTTAAACTCAGAAACTTCAGAATGATTTATATCCAAGACACTGTCATCATTATTTTAAAACATGTTGTTCACTTTTTATAACTTTTGGAATGCCACTAATCAGTTGCTGTTTCTCCATATCCAGAGTGAGGCATATGGCTAAAATGAAAGCTATAATTAAGATTTAAAATTAGTTTGAAATGATTATGGCTAACATTTTAGAAGATCATTTTGATGGATCACTAGTAAAATTTAGTTTTGATAACACCAATATTTAATATTACTTTGTTANAATTCCAGTATAGGTGTCATTGTTATAAATTTCACAGGTCAATAATAATTACATGAGAAAAATTAGAAAATAAGATAAAAGCTAGAAGGTAAGGCAATGAGCTACATCGATAATAGACTGTTTTATTCATTTATTTTTTTGGTACAGAGAAACTATTTAGGTCATGCTAACTGTGCTTATACACAAAAATGACATACATGCACATCATAAAAATTTTATACAGTCCATACTATTAGGGAAACCTTTGAGAAGTTTCATAATTCTGCTATTTTTTTAATCTTTGAAACATAAAAATGTTTCCTATTTACAATGTGCTTATTAATCCCAATGATTTACACATAAAAATTCACTGTTAAACCAGGGGATATTCCATGAAGCCAGTCTTCAGTGGTAGTTCTGATTCCAGAGAAAAGGTATTTTTCATGGCATAATTATTTTCATTTATTTGGCCTCCCTACCCACAGCTGGTGGAAGCATCAATGATTAGACTGCATGCCTTTACCAGGAAGGAGAATAATCCACTAATTTCCTCAGGCACTTTGGGAATTAAAGGAATTGTCTAGCATTTTCACTCTTGATCTGGCTTGTAATCAGTGTCCTGCTGGTCTGTGTGATACTCCCCAAATGAATGCAGACTTAATGTCATCCTAGTTTAGCCACCTCTGAATGCCTGTCACCCACAGTCTTACCCTCCACCCAAGGCAGGGACCTACAGAGCTCACATTGGGAGTCAATTTCTTTTTTTTTTTTTTAAGCCAGGTCTTTTCATTGGAAAAGACCCTGATGCTGGGAAAGATTAAAGACAGGAGAAGAGGATGAGATGATGAGACGGTTAGATGGCATCACTGACTCAATGGATATGAGTTTGTGCAAACTCTGGGAGATGGTGAAGGCCAGGGAAACCTGGCACACTGTAGTCTATGGGACCCAGGATTGAACCTGTGTCTGTAGTCCATGGGATCACCAAGAGTCAGACATGACTGAGCAAGTGAACACCACCAACAAAAATGTGAACTCACTTGCACCAAAAGAGATAAGGAAGGAGATGTCTAAAATTAAAAATATTAAAAGCATTATCTTTGTCTTAAAATGTGTATAGCTGCTGAAGGACATAGTTGGAAAGTATTTGAGCAAAGAGGAAAACAATCCACAATTTTTTTTGGTCATTAAATCTTGTCTTTATCATTCCAGGAAAAAAATAAATAAGAATTACATTTTAAGAAATCTATATAAAATTCAGGGTTACTGAATATGCTTATCTCACAGAGATACTTCCAGAAGTTCTGAACACATGTATACATTCTCAAGGGGCTTCCAGGTGGCGCTAGTGGTAAAGAACCTGCTTGCCAATTCAGGAGACTGAAGAGACACAGGTTCGATCCCTGGGTCAGGAAAATACCCTGGAGGAGGGCGTGGCAACCTACTCCAGTATTCTTGCCTGGAGAACTCCATGGACAGAGGAGCCTGGCAGGCTACAGTCCATAGCGTAGCAAAGAGACACAACTAAAGCAACTTAGCATGCATGAATAAATTCTCTCTCCATCAAACATGTGTTCCCTCCAGCCATGATGTAGCCGACAGGGCTGGATTGTGTGTGTTCTCCCTGCCATCCCATTCAAAATTCATGTGTTGGATGTCCTAACCCCTGTTCCACAGAATGTTACTATATTTGGAGACTGACTTTTTACAGAATTGACTACACTAAAATGTTTTTGTTAGGGTGGGCCCTATTCCAATCTCAGCGGTGTCCTTAGAAAAATAAAAGGAAATCAGGATGCAGACTCGCATAGAGGGACAATAGTGTGAAGGGACATGGGAAGGAGACAGTGTCTATAAGCTAAGGAGAGAGGTCTGGGACAGAGTTTTCCCTCACAGCCCTCAGAAGGAGCGAATCCTGCCACTACCTTGGTCTCAGACATCTGGACCCCAGAACTGTGAGAAAGTCAATTTCTGTTATGTATGCCACTAAGTCTGCAATATTTTGTATGACAGTCTTAGAGAATGAATACAATCAATGAAACTGCACTGAGCAAGCAAGCACATGGACAGTGTACTAGATCGAGTAGTAAAAAGAATACCAAGAAGATTTTGAGGGCTAGAAACACCAAACACAAAACTGAGACAATGAAGGGGGAAATGACTTGGTGCGAATGGAGGGGAAGTAACATTTGTGGAATAGCTGTAGATGGCAGCCCTCTGCAAGATGTTTGTCATGGGCAATGCAACATAGAATACACCAGCCATCCAGGGAGGCTAAAGGGTCCCAGTAATAGTTGTGAATAGAGAATCTCTCTTCAGGAATCCTTTGAGAAGATCCAGGTGGGAGGGGAGGTGCTTAAGGACATTTACCTTTGTTGTTTTCCTGATTTCTGCATTGGAGCCTCTTCCAAGTCGATGGAAAGGCTAGGTGGCCATGAAGCTTCTAATCTCTTATAATGTACAATGTGTAGGTCTCAGAGGTGATCTATTTATTTATTTTAATAATTAAGTGATAATATTTCCCTTTGGCCACAGAGCGATTTCTTCTTTTACTGCTATATTTGCACCCAAGACCATTTCAACTAAGAAAGCAGGTGACATCTTTCATCAATTGCATGGATCAGGTGCTCTCCTGACAAATCTGTTTACAGTATGGATGCAGTCTGGCTTCTTCTCCAGAAACCTTGGCATTAAGTTTTCTTATTAATCTCCCCATAGCCCTGTATAAATGTTATCAATCAGTCTCTTTTATAGCCAAGATTAAGATCACATTTTAAGTAAATAGGAGAACCTGGATTTGCACTCATAACTCTATGAAATCTCAATACCTACCCTGCCTCGTCACCCTGCAAAGATAGAAAGTGGGAAGAATTCCGGCCATTTAACTGAGCATAAGGCTCTTTGTCTCACGATGATATTTCCCCCTAATAGGATTCTAATATAACCCCGCAGAGCCGTGGAGCTCAACCTCACTGTGCATTAGAATCACCTGAAGAACTTTTAAAAACAGATGACCGAGACCACATCCCCAAAGTCTTGACTTCAGCTGGTTTGAGGTAAGCCAAACATCAATATTTTTAGAGGCTCCTAGAAAATTCTAATAAATATTCATTGTTGAGAACTTCTACCATAAACAGAAGCTCTACAGAATCTGAGGAGATCCAACCAGTCCATTCTGAAGATCAACCCTGGGATTTCTTTGGAAGGAATGATGCTAAAGCTGAAACTCCAGTACTTGGGCCACCTCATGCGAAGAGTTGACTCATTGGAAAAGACTTTGATGCTGGGAGGGGTTGAGGGCAGGAGCAGAAGGGGATGACAGAGGATGAGATGGCTGGATGGCATCACTGACTCGATGGAGGCGAGTCTGAGTGAACTCCGGGAGTTGGTGACGGACAGGCTGGCCTGGCTTGCTGCGATTCATGGGGTCTCAGAGAGTCAGACACGACTGAGCGACTGAACTGAACTGAACTGAACAGAATCTGAGGGTAGGGGAAAGATAGGAGTAAAATATTACCTTCAAAGTAATTACCTTCAAATTTCAAAGTAAATGAAATCTATTAAATAGAACTCATAATTAACTGAAGAGTTTCAACTTATTTAGCAAAAATATACAAAGAAGTCAAAGACAGAAATTAACACACAATTGGCCATATTTTCCCAGAATATTCAGTTTGTAGACTTTACTAATCATTGTTATTGATTAGAAAAATATTAATATATTTTTCAAACCTTAGAAAGAATATGTAGATGCTCAAAATCCACACATGCATGACCATAGCTAAAATGCTTGTCTTTGTTTCTATAAATTTTACTTCTTTAGAAATAAAAACCTCTTGCTGAGGATTGTTTTTAGCAGCCTATTTTAAGGTCCTTCATCAAGCTTTATCCTACTGCCCAGTTCTTTCTCATTGTTCCAGATCCAGACTATTCATCTAGTGCTTCAGTGAGAACTAAATGTTTTCTTTCTTCCTTAGGCTTCAAAACTGAAGTCATGGTTTCACTATTTGAAAAATCCCAAATTCAAACTGAACATGGATTTTAGTTCCACTGTCATGTTTAAACATTTTTTGATAGAAAATGCTTTATTGCCACTGATTCAAAGCCACAAACATGCTTTGAATCCAATTCAATATACTTCTTATTTGTTTCTGATTTTCTTTTTTTCCCTTTTAATTATTATTAGAAGGTATAAATTTCCAGGAAAGCTTGGCCCTGACAAGGCTCCATTATTTGCACATGACAAGGTTTATCAAAAACAGTTGGATTTTTCTAAGAAGGCTTTTATGTTTCCTCCATAAAACATAAATAAATGAAAAGGATTAGACTGAGGAAACGGAGTATAATTCATCACCAATGTGAAACATAGTCAACCGGTTGCAGATGGATACACTGAAGAACTTGGGACTCTGCTCCAGGCAAGCAAACCATCCTCCCTGTGCCAATAAGATGTCTTTAACTTCAGTAAAGGAACAGGACCTGTTTTGTGGTTTGTGATGTCATTTAAATTTATTAGCCTTCTTTTGTTTTTCAGCATTTAGTATATATGTCTAAAGCTGGTTTTGACTCTGGAAAATCTATCATATTCTAACGTTGACTCAAAGATATAATAAGGTTTCCTCTCTCTACCCTCCCCTTTTCTTCCCTCCTGTCCTCCACACCCGCAAATAGAAAAAATAAAACAATAGGAAAACATACAAAACTCTGAGCACTGAAAAGGTAGTGGCTCTGAGCTGCCTAAAACACCATGTTCAGCAGCAGATTTGCTGGTAAAGAATCCGCATGCAATGCAGCAAGTCTGGGCTCGATCCCTGGGTTGGAAAGATCCCCTGTTGAAAGGAGCAGCTACCCGCTTCAGTATTCTGGCCTGGAGAATTCCATGGACTGTATAGTCCATGGGGTCGCAAAGAGTTGGATACGACTGAGTGGCTTTCACTTTCACATTTATGTGCATAAATACAATTTCTCCCTACCAAGACAAAATCAAGTATTTTAGCTAGTCTAACCTAAAACATACTACTACTTTGGTTCATAGATCAGTATCTCATTTCGTCTGCACTGCGCACCAGGCAGCCTCATTCTTGGTGAAACAAATTCATGGCACAATTTCCCCCTAAAATCTGTTTGAACTTTCAGAAATAAAAGACTTTTCAAGTCCCATATTCTTTTCCTGTACTTCCATTCGTGTCTAATAATAATGGAGTGCTTTATAGTATATAAATCATATTTCTGTTTAAAAGTGACCTTCTCCATAACCTTTTTGTCTCTGCCTGTCAGCACATATTCTTCTAGTAATAATAAGCTTTAGCCAGGAATGAGGACTCAAAATTAGAGTGATTCCAGGAACCACCCTAATGAAGGCTGGGATGTAGCTTATTTTGAACTTAAATAACTTACCAATTTCCCCCTCAAGTAGATGTGAACTGAATGAGTCATTTTAAAAAATAAAAAAGTTTACTGATAGTTTTGAAAAGGAGAAAAAAAAGCCAATAATTTTCAGCTTGAGAGAGCCCTCTGAAACTGACAGTGAAAATGATGTATGTTTACATCATTTTCTGTTAAAACCAAATTGGAAATCTATTATTTCTTTCTAATTCTAGCACAGCTTTTAGAAGCCATAAGGCATTAGAACTTTAATCCACTGTCTTTCCACCTGAAATTCTTTTGATCCTAGAATTCTTCAAAATTAAAAATATTATACTATGATGAACCATTTAAGCAGGACCCATTATATCCTGAACTGGCATTTTTTCAAGGTGTATTAACATTCAATTACCAAGCTTTAATACAAACACCTTAGGCATACAATTTTCTAATTTTAATATCTTCCCAATAAAATGTTTTCCATACGGCTGTCACAAGTATATTATTTATTTAGAGAAAAATGATTCAAGTCTGAGCTCTTCAAGGGCTTCCCTGGTGACTCAGATGGTAAAGAATCTACCTGAAATGCCAGAGAGCTGGGTTCAGTCCCTGGGTTGGGAAGATCCCCACTCCGGTATTCTTGCCTGAAGAACTCCATGGACAGAAGGGCCTGGTAGCCTCCAGTCCTTGGGATTGCAAAGTGTTGGACAGGACTGAGTGACTTTCACTTTCACTTCTTCTGAGCTGTTAGAAGCTGCTGTTTCTGCTAAGTCACTTCAGTTGTGTCTGACTCAGAAGCCAGACCCCCAGAAACATTTGAAACTGACTATCTGATAAACAGATGGAGATATATATATATATATATATATTCTCTTTCAAGTAAATGGTTTCATTTTAAACCATTGGGGTAAATTTTATACAAATTTTATTTTGGAGTGAATCATAATTAAAAATAAAACAGCTTACTTTCAATAGGTTAATTTATATTTAAGCCTTTTCTACATTCAAGATTGGCTTATAACTGTGAGCCAGTCATTTTTACCTAAATATACAATTAGGAAGGCATGCAAAGTAAAAGATGAAGTGCCTCAGAATGTAAATGACTTCCCAACCATGGAAACTCTTTAGGACAGTTCTATCAAGGTAGAAATGAAGGAGGAACATGAGTTGCCTCCATGATCACAGAATCAAGCAATGTCAGCCCAGGCACAAATCTTGGAGATCATCAGCATGACCATCCCCTAGCTTGGTCCAGGAGATGTAGCTATATACAGCACAGTGAGAAGCAAGGCAGGTCAAGGATCTGGGGAGATCCAACAAGCTGTGTCTCCCCTTTGATACTCCCCTTCCACACTGACCCATAGTAGATGTTGGAATGTTTTGAAGCAAAGGAGACCATTTACCTGTGTTGAATCCTGTATACTCCCCACTGAGTTGAACATGGAAAGTTTTGCATATGGTAAACCTTCCCATCTTTTCCTTGTATTAAAACAATTTCCTAGAACAGTGTTCAGTGGAATACTAGTTTGAAATCAGTCGTTTTAAGAACAATGGAATGAAGTCCAGATAAATAAAATATTAGCCCCATGTCTTATAGGGAACAACTTTGGAATCCCAGCTTCAAAACTTTCACACACCTTTACTGAACACTTTCAATAAAGAGACTAATTTACATACTACCTATACACAGAGGATCTCATTGCTTGTAACCCGCCCACATCCTTACTGTGATAGATTGAAGTGTCCTCGTGAGAAGCAGTTTATCTGGGTACCCATGTACTCTGGGCTCCATGAATGGTCATGGCAATTGTCAAAACATAAGCTTGCTAATAACATCCTATCCGATCACACACAAAGACACATGCCTATATTCACTAGTAAGCTGAGTGCAATAGAAGATAAAAAACCTGAACTCATATATTTAGACACTGCCTTTAATAAATATCATCCTAACACATCTGGTTCATTGGCTGAGTTCCCCTGGGTATCTTCAACTGGACCTCGCATCTCATTTTCTTTCCCTGAAGCTTATGAGGGTTTGGGAAGAGGAGACTGAAGAAGGTTCTTTCTTCTTCTTTTACTCACATCTGTGTATAACTTTAATTGCTCTCAAACAATAGTGAATGAGCTCACAAGTTAATCTTATTGCTCAAAGCATTGTAGAGTACTGAGATCTGGAGATAATAACTGCTCTGGCATGGGATTTGTCTGTGAGTTCAAGTTCAAAAGGAACCCTTGATGGATTGGAAGAGCTCTTAATGGTGAGCAGAAAGAAGCTACCAACAATTGCTGGGCCACCATCCTGGCTGCCCCTTATCAGCAACTTTCATCCCAGTCCTTTGAATGTCCACCAGGGGCCAGGTGAGACAGAGTCAGGATCTGTGGAATCTCCAGGACTGAGTTTAAAGGAGGATCAGTTGGCAGGTAGCAGTTGAATTATTGAGCCGCGCTGTCTTATTTGTGTCAGCAGCAAGCTATTCTTCTTTGTCTCTGTCTCAGAGACAAACTGCAGGCCCCTGGCCCATCAAAAACAGTGACTTAGAAGTACAAAAAACTCTGGAGGAAAGAGAAATGGTGCTTCTTTTTCTTATGGAAGTGATTGCTGATCAAATCACCATGTTTAAATATCAAGGCAAAACAACACAGATGCAAAAATCTCTATGGATCCTTAATCATTCATGGTGCTGTTTCTCCTCAATGCCAACACTAAATTTCTGCAGGATGTGTAATTTTTTAAGTGTATTTTTTCTTTTTTTATTTTCCTTTTAAGTCAAAAATCTATTGTAGTGCTTCTCAAAGTTTAATGTACATACCAACCACCTGGGGATCTTGGTAAAATGAAGATTCTGATTCAAGATGCCTGGGCTGGGACCTGAAAGATGCATTTCTGGAAAGCTCCCAGGTGGTGCTGAGGCTGCTGATCAACCACACACTTGAAGGATCAAAGTTCCAGTGTATTATAACCATGGTTGAGTTGCTGCCATTCTTAGGGTAATATACTTGTAAGTCAATCATGGAGCAGCAGATTGACTTCACAAATAGTTGCTCTGAGTTGGCATAATAGATAGAGAAGGTTACTCTTCTAAAGTAGGAAAGATCTTATTGGGATAAATGGATGAAATGAGGACATTTCAATTCAAGCCCTTTCTTTTCATTTATCATCTTAGCTCATGAACTTCAAAACTTTTCAATTAAAAATGAATTATAAAAGAAACACCATCACAGATAAGTCTCAAGTGCTACTTGCTTGAACTTTTACTCTCCTCTAAAAACCAATACTGTTATTATACCCCAAGGGCACCTCAGAATTGTTTTGTCAACCTCACCTTTGCAAGATGGGGCCAAGTGTCAGAAGGGTGATTAAGTCAACATTCCAATGAGTTTTGTATAGTTTTGAAATTAGATCCATTTTTATTCACTTCAGACAATATAAAGGTTAAACTCTGCACTTGAAGAATACAGTTGAATAATGATTACTTATCCCAGCCAGCCATCCTGTAGATGTCCTCTAATGTGCTCGCTCAACCTCTTCATTTTGAACAAGTAAGCAGTTTTCAGAAGCCAAATAATGCATCTGGTTAATTAAGCCACTGAGTTAGTCAGAAGTGTTTTAACTTTTGTAAGAAAAAATAGGAATGGTGATGGAAAAAACACAGAACTTCTAAGGATTCCGGGTAAAGATGGCCTTAATCATTGACAAGGACTAACCAAAAACCCAAGACCATTTTAATACGTGCCAAGTACCAACATAATGATCCTAAACCAAGATAACTTACAAAACCTACTTTCATAATGTTCCTGATCATCTTTCCTTCCCACTATTACAGCATTTTAAAGTTGAGTTGGTATGTGTTTCTGCCTCTTTTTCTAGACTATAACCTGTTCTAGATGAGTAAATTAATCCTATTAATCTAGGCATCTCTCTGAGAACTTAGGGTGAAATCATATTAGTAGCTTAGTTCAGTTCAGTCGCTCAGTTGTGTCCGACTCTTTGCTACCCCATGGCCTGAAGCAGGCCAGGCTTCTCTGTCCATCACCAACTCTCAGAGCCTGCTCAAACCTATGTCCATTGAATTGATGATGCCACCCAACCATCGCATCCTCTGTCATCCCCTTTACCTCCAGCCTTCTATCTTTCCCAACCTCAGGGTCTTTTCCAGTGAGTCGGTTCTTCACATCAGGTAGCCAAAGTATTGGAGTTTCAGCTTCAGCATTAGTCCTTCCAATGAATATTCAGGACTGATTTCCTTTAGGATGGACTGATTGGATCCCCTTGCAGTCCAAGGGACTCTCAAGAATCTTCTCCAACACCACAGTTCAAAAGCATCAATTCTTCGGTGCTCAGCTTTCTTTAAAGTCCAACTCTCATATGCATACCTGACTACTAGAAAAAATATAGCCTTGACTAGACTTCCCTGGTGGCTCAGATGGTAAAGCATCTGCCTACAGTGCGGGAGACCTGCGTTTGATCCCTGGGTCAGGAAGATCCTCTGCCTTTTATAAAATCAGCTTGAACATCTGGAGTTTCACGATTCACGTACTGTTGAAACCCGGTTTGGAGAATTTTGAGCTTTATTTTGCCAGGGTGTGAGATGAGTGCAATTGTCCAGTAGTTTGAGCATTCTTTGGCATTACCTTTCTTTGGGATTGGAATGAAAACTGACCTTTTCCAGTCCTGTGGCCACTGCTGAGTTTTTCAAATTTGCTGACATCCTGAGTGCAGCACTTTCACAGCATCATCTTTTAGGATTTGAGATAGCTCAAGTGGAATTCCACCACCTCCCCTAGCTTGTTCATAGGTGTCTAACTCTTTGCAACCTCATGGACTGTAGCCCTTCAGGCTCATCTGTCCACAGGCAATTCCTCAGGCAAGAATTCTGGAGTGGGTTGCCATGCCCTTCTCCCTGGGATCTTCCCAACCCAGGAATTGAACCAGGGTCTCCTGCATTGCAGACAGATTCTTTACCAGCTGAGCTACCAGGAAAGCCCAACAGAAAGAAAGGACCCCATACATGCTTATTGAATTGAAGTGTACCCCAAAAGATATTTTTTAACATAATTTTTCGTATTTATATAAGGAGAAATGACTTTGAGTTAAACTAAATATAAAACAAAACGTATCTGAAACAATATTTTTTACATAAAATTCTATTTTATCGCTACTATGGAAAGATCTTGGGAAAACTGTGGTCATGACAAAAAACAATTCCCAACCTGACATGAAGGGACTGAACACTATCAAAAAGAGGACAATGGAGTTAAAGGATGAGAATCTTCCTAACAAAGGAAGGCAGTAGTAAGACTTTGAATTTTGGGGAGGTTTGAGTACTTAAAACTAAGCCAATGGAATTAAATGAAATTGGATTGACAAGACAATGACTCCTATGTATCTAGTTAAAAGGTATGGTGGCTTTGCCTTTTATTTTCATTGGCATCTCTATTAGAATGGCAAATACGTAGTGAGAAAAGGTAAAAGCACCTTTGACTTTGTTTTCCTTGTTATTCTCCAATTAGTGATCCATGCAGTAGACTCTCTTTTTATAAATGTGAGCTCTGTTTAAAAATCAAAATTTGTTCAAAACAAAAATTGTATGGTGAGCACTGGTTTACAAAAGTAAGACACAGTGCATGCATGCGTGCTAAACTGCTTCAGTCATATCTGACTCTTTGCAACCCCTTGGACTGTAGCCCAACAGGTTCCTCTGTCCATGGGATTCTCCAGGCAAGAATACTGGAGTGGACCATCCTCTCATGGATCTTCCCAACCCAGGAATCTAACCTGCATCTCTTATGTCCCTTGCATGGGCAGGCAGTATGGTGTATTAATTTATTTTAATTAAAAAGTAACAGCACAGGAGGGTATGTCAAACATATCTATTTGTGTAAGTCCTTCCATTCTCTTCTTGTTTGCTCTCCTACCACAAGACCTCTCAATGAGACATTTGGTCAATTTGGGATTCTTTACAATGGAACCTTCCTAGGATTCCCATTGTAGAAACATAAACTGTAACGACATGGAAGAAAGATTTAGATAAAAGTGATAATAATCTGAGAAGCACCAAATGTTATCAATTAACTTTATTTTCTTGAACTTTTAAAAGAATGCAGTGTGCTTTTTGTGTTTGCCTTTGTAGAGCACTGCTGGGAAAGGGGGCCAATGTTACATTTTCTGTTGGTAGATTCATTGCAGTTTATCAACACACACATATACTGAGAGGATCCAACAGTTTAAGTCACATGCTCCTTTTGTGTTTATCCTGGATCTAAACTCTTTGTTCTTCATGTTTCTGGGGTGTATATTTGTTCAGTCTCAGGCTTTATTGATTCCCTTTCCTAATTCTGTTAATGGTTTAATAATGGATTAATCTGCTTTATGCATATAATTTCTCTAATTCACTAATAAAATGGAGTACTTTCTTTAACATGGTTTTTCAAAACTATAACATAATTTGTCTTCTCCTCATACTTTTGACATCGTTGGAGTGTTTGATATGGATAGAGAAACAAAGTGGCATGAATTATTTCAAATGTCCTAAAAAGTTAAAACAAGCAAGCCTTTAATAATCCACAAGTCAGATATCATAAGGAAACTTACTTCTTTGTAAAGGTATGACCTCAGAGCCATAAACCCTTACCTTCCAAGGGTGTAAAGCAAATTGTAAAAAGACTAAGCCTAAATTCTCAAGGTGTTAAAACAAGTTTATATCCTAAGAATTGATTTTATTTCTGCATCAAGTCATTAATGTAGCCTTGTTTTACCTACTGACATGGTTCCTTAGTATGAACTACTTAATGACATCATCATTAACTTGGTTTTCATTTAATCTTTTCAATGTGTTAGTTTTTATGGCACAGAAGTTATATTTAGAAACTTGTTAGTGTCATTATCCACAGATATTCTTTTCTGGACAAATCTCAAGGTAAATTTCTCTTCCTAACGTGAAAATTGCATTCCCCTTTTTACATTACCTCTTCCCTCTCAGTCTGGAGAGAAGAAACAGCTGTCGTTTCTGCAGATTTGTAATATTGAAGTCTATGAAACATGCCTTATAAATAAATTCATTGAAAACTCTCTGAGAAGCAGTAAAGCTTTGCTCTGTTTCTTGAGTCTAAACCAAGAATCTGAGTGATTTACAAACTGACCTCAGTTGAAAGCCACTGCAGTTTTGTTGGTTCCCTCGTTCAATAATTTTGTAAAGCTCATATTCATATTCAGAGTTGAATAACAAAGCTGTTAAGCTCCTTACATTTCTATTTCTCTAGCAGTTGTACTGAATAACTTATTTAAGTCACTGCCATATTTATTGCACCACTGAAAACCTGGCATTTGTAAATATTTCTTATTTTTATGGGGTGATTATAGGGTGCTATGCCTTACACAAAATTCTCTTACAAGATTTTTCTATTCGTTGGCTAATACGTAAAGTATTTGGCATCCTCATTTTTTTCAAAATTTAAAAGATCAAAATTAAATTAAATTTAAAAAGGAACATAATGACATTCCCAAACCTGTATGATGAAAAATGAAAGTTGCTGTGCTCTTTTAATACTAAAGTTGACTAAATTCTCTTAAAACTGTCAGGATCTTTAGTGCCTCTCGACTGAGACTACAAATCCAGCAAACAGTTCAAATTTACCCAAGTTAAAATTTAGTCAAATCATAAAGGATTATATCCTATCTACTGCAAAATGCTGCCTGGAATTTCAATAACTACAGACACAACCTACACCTTGACCTCATTTCAAAGACAAAATTTCTAAACGGATGATCTTCAAACTGAAGGAAGGGTCCTAAATAACTAGCATTAATAAAATCTTTAGCAATTTAAGATATTCTATGCTATGGACCAAGCACAAAATCAGGCCAGAATGCATTTATAGCATGTTGCGTTTATCTTTAAAAAATGTTTTTCTGGGTAATTATTTTTTAACACCTTTTTTGTCTGAGACAATAGTCATAGAATATTCTTTCTTTGTTGCCTTTATATTTCACAATTTTGTACTCATTTTTATTTTTTTCCACTTATATTATTGTGAATGTGCTATAGTTATTTATTTTTATATGAATAAACTTTTTTATTTTGATATTTAACTACACATCTTGGGTATGTGTGTATGCTGTACACAGGTCAGGCTCAGTGCAAAGGAAACTACCAAATCTGGATTTGAAAGTGAAATCAAAGAGGGCTAAATGAAAAATACAAACAGGAAGGAAATGATGTACATGAAGCAAAACAACTATAAAGAGATTTCATTTTTTAATAAATTAACAACAAAACTCTTTACGTTTACCTTCCCTTCATCCTCAACTGCCCTGTTATCTGCCTTCCTTAAAGAAATGATACATATCTCAAGTCTTTTAATTTTTAATATGACTTCCTCATGATGAATGATAATAATTAAAAAGAAAATATTCATGATAAATCAAATCAGTGTATCACCCAAGTTATTATATCAATCAGTGTTCCACAGGTAAACAGCCCAGTCAAATGGGCCAACTGAAGAAGAGTTTCTTAGTGAAGGAACCATTTATAAAATGTTGACTAGTTTCAATGACACCAAAAGGGAAGGTGACACTAACACCAGGGAGCAACACCGCATAGTGAGGCCTAAAGAGTGAAGAGAAAGGGAACAACTACTAAGATCTGGAGAGAACTTTCTGGACAAGGGACACCTGGCACCAAAGCCTTGGCCCTGGATAGAGGAATACAAGCATGGTCAGTCAGACCCAGAGCCAGGAAGACAAAAAGCTAAGAAAACAGGCACTGTTCTTATTCTCTAAAGTTTGTGCAATGCTTGTTGAGAGCCACAGCTGACCAGAAGCCAGACAGCAGGGGCACCCAATGAGTGAAGTCCACGGACACCCATTTCCCAAGATCCAGAGCCAAGCAGAGTCTGATACATAAGCCCAGGGATGTAATGTAAAGCTTGATGACTATAGTAGATAATGCTATCTCATATATTTGAAAGTTATTAGTAGATCTTAAACCACCTCATCATGAGGGAGAATAATTATAACTGTGTGACAATGGGTGTTAATTAGACTTATTGTGATGATCATTTTACAATATATACAAATATTGAATCACTATGTTGTACACCTGAGACAAATATAAGATTATATGTCAATTATATCACAACTAAAAAAAAAAATAGTTCTTATCCAACATAGGCAAATCTATATAGAGAGAAAGCAGATAACTAGTTACCAGAGGCTGGTAGTGGAGGGGCAATGGGCTGTGACTGCCTAGTAGGGTTTTCTTTTAAGGTAATGCTAAAGAACAGTGGTGCTGTGCTCCGTCTTGTCTGACTCTTTGCCACACCATGGACTGTAGTCTGACAGCCTCCTCTATTCAGGGGATTTTTCAGGCAAGAACACTAAAGCAGGTTCCATGGAAAATGGAGAACCATTTCCTCCTCCAGGGCATCTTCCTGACTCAGGGATCAAACTCACATCTCCTGTGTCTCCTGCATTAGCAGATGGGTTCCTTACCTGCTGAGCCTTTGGGGGAAGCCCATCATTCCTATAGAACAACTTACAAAAAAAGAAAAGAAAAGAAAAAAGAATCTGTCCACCTCAAATATAAGACGATTTTTATTTTGTATTTGCCTTGAAAATTAGGAATTTTTGCTTTAAGTGGATCAAATTGATCTGATTAATAACTACTACTTAAATTGACACAAATCCAAGAACAATCCCATTGACCTGGATAAAAACATTTGCAAATTTGTGCACTCTTTACAAAAAGTTCATGTGCACATTTCAAGCTTAGAGATTTTGCTTTAAAAAATGGCTCTTCTTCATAATTTAGTCCTTTTCTACTGATTTTCCTTGATGGTAAACCAATTACATCACTGAAGTGTCTTTTTACTTAGAGTTCAGTAGCTGTTTCTAGCGTGGGAATAGAGAGATTAAACATATTTGAGAGCTAAGCTCCAATTTACATGAACTCAATTGTGGTTAAAGCAACTAAATAAAAGTACTGAAGTATAAGCCTTTTTATGGCTCACATGAGGAAATGATTCCAAACCACTGTTTTCTCTAACAAGAAATTCCTTCAGTGTATTTTGGAAACAATTCTATAAATGTCAGTATGTTTTATGCTAATTCTTCATATACAATGCATTAATTTTATAGGGATTTAAATCATCAGGTTTTATTACTCCTTTTACATTGTGTATTTCTTTGAGAAGAAACATGACTCCTTGATTTATCTTTGTACAATACTTCAATTGTTGAATGGTATAGGGCTTTTAATAAAGTGGTCAGGTACTGAAGAATCGAGTTCACTGATAACTTTTGTACAGGTGTCAAAACTTAGACCTTCATCCGAGTGTGTATGCTGTCATTAGAGGAATACTTTCCTTTAAATGTGGAGACTGTTGTTAGTGGCTTTAAGTTCCCTTCCAGATCTGACATTCTATTTTCCACTTACAACTTTGCATTTTTGATGCATACAAACTTACGTACACAGTCTCATTGGATACTGAATCCTTAAGATACTCCTCTAGGCCAGGAGGAGTGTCTTCAGGATTTTCCTTAAGATTTTCACTGTTTTGCAAATGAGGAAACCAAGATTTACAAGATTTTCACAAGACTGAGAGTGAACTCAAGTTTCCTTCTTCTAATTCTACAACTACTACACCATCAAATCCAGAATTGTATCCTATAGATGGATTAACACTCTTTACCTGTATTCCAGGGAAGATGAACCTGTAATATCTAAAAATTTCCTTTTAAGCTTTACCCTCTGGATCAAAAAGTAGTTGGAAGATATTGGACTAAATTAAAGAAGACTAATAAATATAGGTTTCATTTTGCCAGTCTCTGTCCCTTATGGATGAAAACAGTCTTTATATTAAAATTATTTGTTAATATCTGCAAAAGCAAAAATTTACCACTGCTTAGATTTTAGCATATGACCTCTGAATATTGTATCATTTTTTAAAAAATGTAGAATTTCATTTTTAATGGAAGAAATGTAATGTGAACACTTTCCTTTGACTATATTTTACTGACACAGTTTGCAATATATATTCATGTTGCTTAATTTCAAAAGCATGGTATGATTTTCTTAGCTAATTTCTTCTTGCTAACCCTTTCAGTTGTTTTCTTTTTTTCAGGGAAACAAATTCTGTTATCAAAACATTTCCATAGTTTAGATAAGTTTCTTGAGTTACAGTCCTACAAAGGAAATTACTGGTAAAAGAGTTTGTGCATTTTTAAGACTTTTAAAAATCCTTGGTTAAAATTTTCCCCAGAAGTTTTGTGAAATTTATACTATGAAATACAGTGCCTGATGTTTCTTAATTCCCAATATCTTTGTCAATATTTTTAAATGTTTAATATTTGTCAGTTTGATAGTTGAAAATAGTTTCTTTTCATTGGCATAATGACACTGATAATCAATGTTTTTTTCCTGTCTGTGTGTGTGTACTGGTTGACTGTATTCATTTTTCGTGTATGCATTTATTTCATTTTCTCTGTGAAAGATTTGGTTTTACATTTAGAAGTGTATTTCCTAGTCATTATTATATAAATATTTATGTACACTTTCTTGTAGTTCTATGATTTAATTTTGATGTACATGTAATTTTAACACAGCTGGAATACATCTTGGTGTATATGTATTTCTGATTTTTCTCTATTCCTCTTTAAAGCTTATTATATGGATTGCAATGACAGCATCATTTGTTAAAAAAAAATTCATCTTGAATTCAAAATGCTCTATGACATATTAAATACTTATGTGTAAATGAATTTGCATAAATATCTGTTCTTTCCCATGAATCACATTTATAATTCTGAACCTACTCCCATACTGTTAATAGTTGCTTTATAATATATTTCTTTCCAATGGAAAAAGTCTTGCAATGCTCTTTTTCTTTTAAATTATTTTTAGTTTTATTTTCAGAAGAAATTCAAAACCATTTTGTCATCTTTCATAAAAAGCTCCTTTGGGGCATTAATCAGAATGATATTAAAGTTAAAATTGATTTGAGAAACTGGATAATCCTCTAGTTAATTAGTACTAACTAGCTTACTCATTGGCACCCCACTCCAGTTCTCTTGCCTGGAAGACCCCTGGACAGAGGAGCCTGGAAGGCTGCAGTCCATGGTGTCGCTGAGGGTCAGACACGACTGAACGACTTCCCTTTCACTTTTCACTTTCATGCATTGGAGAAGGAAATGGCAACCCACTCCAGTGTCCTTGCCTGGAGAATCCCAGGGACAGGGGGAGCCTGGTGGGCTGCCGTCTATGGGGTCGCACAGAGTCGGACACGACTGAAGTGACTTAGCAGCAGCTTACTGATATTAGTTCCTTCATTTGTTTGTTCATTCAACAGTTCTTACTTGGCTTTTTTCCCCCCTATTCTCCCAAAACTGTAACTGACATCAAAAAAGGCAGCAGTCTGGGAAAACAGACTAGTTAGCTAGGAATTTTAGGTTAGTTCCTCACATTCATCAGTAATTCTTGATGGAGTCCTAGTGGTCCTCACACTTATGGGGGTATCAGAATCCCTTAAGGAACTTGATAAAAAGACCAATGTCAGAGCTGATTCAGTTTCAGAGAAACTGGGCCTCTGTTTTGTTATCTCTCAGGGTGAGTCTTAAACACACCCAAGTTTTAGAACTATTGTCTTAATCTCTTAAATTAAACGTCAGGGGACATTAAATTTCAGGTACTGATGACACCACCCCTATGGCAGAAAGTGAAGAGGAGCTAAAAAGCCTCTTGATGAAGGTGAAAGAGGAGAGCAAAAAAGTTGGCCTAAAGCTCAACATTCAGAAAACGAAGATCATGGCATCTGGTCCCATCACTTCATGGGAAATAGATGGGGAAACAGTGGAAACAGTGTCAGACTTCATTTTGGGGGGCTCCAAAATCACTGCAGATGGTGATTGCAGCCATGAAATTAAAAGACGCTTACTCCTTGGAAGAAAAGTTATGACCAACCTAGATAGCATATTGAAAAGCAGAGACATTAGTTTGCCGACTAAGGTCCGTCTAGTCAAGGCTATGGTTTTCCCTGTGGTCATGTATGGATGTGAGAGTTGGACTGTGAAGAAGGCTGAGCACCGAAGAATTGATGCTTTTGTACTGTGGTGTTGGAGAAGACTCTTGAGAGTCCCTTGGACTGCAAGGAGATCCAACCAGTCCATTCTGAAGGAGATCAACCCTGGGATTTCTTTGGAAGGAATGATGCTGAAGCTGAAACTCCAGTACTTTGGCCACTTCATGCGAAGAGTTGACTCACTAGGAAAGACTCTTATGCTGGGAGGGATTGGGGGCAGGAGGAGAAGGGGACGACAGTGGATGAGATGGCTGATGGCATCACTGACTTGATGGACGCGAGTCTGAGTGAACTCCGGGAGTTGGTGATGGACAGGGAGGCCTGGTGTGCTGCGATTCATGGGATCGCAAAGAGTCGGACACGACTGAGCGACTGAACTGAACTGAACCTTATTAAGGATAGTAGTAATATTCATGAAGCACTTTTGTAAGTTCTTTTTCAAAGAATAAATAACTTAATTCTCATAACCAAATTATGTGGTGGCACTATTACCGTCCCCATCTTACAGGTTAGGGGCGAGAGGATCAGTCAGCCAAGTGCAGTAATATGCCTGGAGCAATGGCTGGGAGCTATCACAGACAGGATGGAAACCCAAGTCACCTCTCTTGCCTTGATCTTTGTGCTATATCCCGTATCACCTCTACTTTTCTTCACTTAGTTTTATATGCATACACTTTTTAGAGCTTAAATACATGTATTTTTGTAAGAAGCTTTATACTATTAGCATAAATGGAAAACATTTATGAATTGCCAAATATAAAAAGTGCTTGTAAAAATAAATTCCACATGTGAAGCTCGCTGGATGCTATTGTTCAGACTTTGAGCCCAAGGCCTCCACTTTGTTTGTTTTTTAAAGGAGATTAATATGTGTGTTAAAAGTTTCAAAGACTCAGTAATCTCAGGCTTAGACTTTCTACTTGATTTAATTGCAAGATTTAAAAGAAAACTAAAAGAATGAATGCATCCCTATATTGTTCAGGGAAATTTAACTGTGTGCCTGTATCTGAAATTACATTTATATGTGATATTTGATCCATACTACATGGTAACAATGGATCAGTGAAATAGCTAAAAAAGTCACAAAGTAGAAAATATGGTGAATATTTGTCTAACACTGGATCAAGAAAAGGCTTTAAAAACCTAAAAACAATAAAAGAAATCATAGAGAAAATCAGTTTATTTGATTGTAAAAAGTTTTAAATAGTGTGCACCCAAAAGAAAATAAATAAGCTGGTAACATAATCAGAAATATAGCTGCAAAACATGTAACAGATAAATGTTAGCATTTTCTAATGGAATGATATCGTACAAATAATTTTAAAAGAACTAAATAAATGGAGAAATGAGCAAATAAAACTGTCAACAGTGCTTTTTTTCCTGGATCATAGCTGATTTCTTTTGCTGCATTTCTATATTTTCCAGTTTATCTATTAGCATGTATTGCTTTATGTTCTGAAAAAAACTTCTCTAATAAACATCATTGTTAAGTGTAGAAATATAAATTAGCTTATAAATGGAGAACCACAGAAATAAGATTTATCAAACAAGATGCTTAACCTAACTGGAAAAAATACAAATCATACGTTAAATCTATCAAGTATAGTTTTAAAATATCCATTAATAATATTTTGTTCTACATGAAAAATAAGGCAGATCCACAGAAAGGAAATGACATCCAAATTGATGAATCACTCTCTCTGTGTCTGTCTCTGTCTCTCCCTCTCTCTCACATACAGAGGCACACTACATTACTCTTAGAGAGGATCATGTGATTCATTAAAGCACTTTAACAGAGTTGAAACGCCTAGCACTAAAAGCTGATATAACACATGTATATATCTCAGTTGAGTCTTCTAAAAACTCTTGAGAAGTAATTGGTAATAATCAATGTCATCCCATTTTTTAGAGGAGGATTCAGGCTCAGCAACTAGATATAATGTTGTGTTTCTCAAACTGAGTATGCATTTACAATTGACTCTGGAGGCAGAGGAGGATGTTTTAACAAAGCAGTACAAGCATTGTAGATTAATTCAGCATCTTGGGATGAGGCCAAAGGAATTGATATGTCTTAACAGTGTCTCAGATGATTTACATGTACAGTCAGGATTATAAGTGAAAAGCAAAACTTCAAACATGACTTTCTGACTTAAGTTTCTGTGTTGATTTTATTATCCCTTTCATATAAGTCTCAAAGCATGTAGTTTTTTTATAGGTATCTTATTTGGCATGTTTAAGATATTTTCTTATATCTGCAGTAGAAGCACACTTAAGAGCTTACGTTTCTTATTATTATGAATCTCTTAAGGAAGTATTTATCTATAGGGCTAATAAAGAGATGCATCTAGTATCTATACTTTATGCCTCAGGTATAAAAATTGATCAAGAATTTTCACTGTAGTCGTTCTGTCCAGAATCAGAAAATTTAAACAGAATAAATAAAAATATTTGCCAGTTTATTTAAATATGTTGCTTTAATATGCTTTATGTATTCCACACTCAATTTAAAGATAGTTATTTATTATTTTAAAGCAAAATATTTGATGATTATTTACTACCCTGCCTTAGGGTTAAATTTTCAAAAATTTCAATAGCTTTCAGATGTTAATTTTTAATAACTGTATTAACAATAAGTTAATGACCATGTTTAATAATTAATATATTAAATTATACATTCAAGCAAGTTTATTCTTTATACATTTATTGGGCAAGTAATAGTAATATTCACATTATTTTAACACATGTCTTACCAGGCTAAATTCATGAAGCCCATTTCTGAGTCATTTGGAAGCTTTCTGTGGAAGAGCTGATGTTTGCCAATGGTGCTTCATTTTCTTAAATGTTCTGTAGTACCAACTAATTAGTCTCAAAGGGTAGAGACCATGGAATTTATTATAGTTGTTTGGAAGACTTTCATTTCATCAGCAAAATATTAAAAGATGTAACCAATGTCTTGTTTATGTTGCTAAAAATGTTTAATATGTACTGGCACCTGCAACATACTTTTGTATAATGAAAAGATGAGTTAAAATACCTTACATAACAAAGATCTGGTGAAACTATAATCTCATTTCAAAAGTTTAACAATCCTAAATTAATATAGTACCAAAAAGATTTTTTTCTTTTATTTTTCTATTAAAAATGTAGTCTCCTGTCCAAATTTCACAAGGAACCACTATAATATTAATAAATGAAGAAAGGATTCCTGAGAGAAGGAGGCAATTTGGTTATGGAAAGTATCTGGGTTCTGAGGTTAGTAAGAGTTAGGTTCAAATCTGATTCAAATGTTTGGAAGATGAAGGAACTTTAAGCACCTTTCTTAAAAGCTCTAGACCTCAGTACATTAGTTTGACAAACAGAGATAAAAATACCTACTTATGTGTGTTCATTGAGTATTTTGAGATGAAAACCTTAGAGCAACTAACATAGGGCTCAAAACATGATGGCACAAAATTGCGTAGAACTGAGATTGAATTTTATTATAATCACATATCACCTTGCATTATATGTGATTTATTTCCCATTTTTCTAAACATGAGAGCAGAGGCCATGTTTCAATATGTTTTTCAGTATATAACACAATAAATATAATAAACAGTACTAAGCAATTAAAGAGATGAATATATTTATTGATGTGTTTATGTAAAGGATTCTCTTCCTGTGATATTATTAAGGACAAAGTGGTGGAAATAATTTTAAACTATAGTAAAATCTTACACTTATGAGAAAACTCTAACATAAATGTTTACTTCAAATGGAGAAGCTTTTCTGCATCTCTACATCTTTGTTATTTATTTTTATTGAACTATAGTTGATTTATAATGTTTTGTTAGTTTTAGGTATACAGCAAAGTGATTCAGTTATACATACATATATATGTATATAGATTCTTTTCCTTTATAGGTTATTATAAGATACTGATATAGTTTCCTGTATAGTAGGTCCTTGCTGTTTATCTGTTATATATTTATGCATCTCTACCATCTTAATTAGATTTTTAGCTTTGGATAGTGATAGTTATTGATCCAATTAACTCTAAGTAGATGATAGGAGAGATGTATTTAACTGTTACTTCCAGGGACCCATTTTCATGAACAGGAGCCTTGCTGTTGTAATAGAGTGCAGTGCCAGTCCAGTTTCTCTCTTATCCCCAGAGCCATACCCTGTGCCAAACAGCTTTGGACTGCCACATTTACACCACGGTCAACCACATCTATGACTTGCTTTGGCTAATGAGATATTTTTTTTATCCCCCCCCCCTTTTTTCTTTTACTTTATATTTTATATTGGAGCATAGTTGATAAACATTGTTTTGTTAGTTTCAAGTATACAGCAAAATGGTTCATATACAGATATCTATTCTTTTTCAAATTCATTTAGGTTGTTATATAACATAGGGCAGAGTTCCATGTGCTATACAGTAAGTCCTTGTTGGTTATCCATTTTAAATAGAGCAGTGGGCAGGCACATGGCTAATAGGATTTTAGCAGATGGGATCCCAGCAAATGCTTGAAATGGGCTTGCATTCAGACTTGCTCTCTTGCGTCTCTGCCATCGCTGTGAAGACAGGTGAGGGCCAGCTAGCAGGAGGACAAGAGTAATGTGGAGCCGAGCAGTCCCAGATGCCTGAGCTGATAGCTAACTGACTATCTCAGACTGTAACGAATCTGCTGGCAATGCGGGAGACCCAGATTCGATCCCTGACAACCAAATATCTAAGGAAGCCCAGCTAGATTAGCATAGCCACCAGCCAATCTTCAGCTTTCCCAAACATGTGAACACAAATTGATCATGTATGCCATGCATGTTTTGTGGTTTTTATAATACAAGGCATTCTTATGGATACAGGTAACTGTGATAGCTCTCTTTAGAAATTGTTTTTAAAAGGTGATATGTAATTTGTTAAGTAATCTGTTATATGCCTGCTTTTTTTTATTTTTACAAAAGCTTGTAAAATAAGTATAATAATGCCAGATTTTAATTTACAGTTGTTTTACTAGAGGTAGAGAAGGATGACTCCTGAGAGGACCATCCATTCGATGTGCAAGGTTAATTATCTCCACCTGGAACGGGGCAAGATCCTCCCCCGTGTCCAAATAATCTTCTGGTAGTAAGATGAGCCTTTGTGTAAGAGCTAAATAAATATTTTCAAAGAATTAAGTCACATACAGTTAAGCTTATGGACATGAAATTTTGAACAGATATTGATGCCAAAGGCATTTTTCTTTCACCCGACTTTTGTTAGGTTTAAGTCTCCTTGTCTAAAAATAGCAATGTATCAATCCATTAACATGCACATTCTCTCATTACTTTAAATCCCTCCATTCCCCACAAACTCCAAGTCTTGACCACTGGCCTGAATGCCAGACAAATATATTCTACTGCCTGTTAGACATTTCCAACTAAAGGTCAGTTGGGCACCTCCTACTTAACATATCCAAATAGAAATCCACTATTTTTCACTGAAAACTGAAGCTTGGATTTCCTGTCTGTGTGAATGACTCCACCCATCATGAAGCCAAGACTTGAGAGTCATTCTTCATCCTTTCTCTTCCTTTAGCTTGCCTCTCCCAAATCTTATAATGACTAAAGTGGTCCACACATTCCCCAAAACTATTCATCACCATTCTCCTGGCCTGCAGGAGCCCTGCTATTTGTATTTTAGTAATCCATATTGATCACTAAACTATCAAAGTCATTCATTTTCCATGATAATCTGGCTGGGGTTATAACACAGTCGCAGAGTAGAAAAATATGGAGCTCTATATTTCAACAATAATGGCAAAGCTGTTGCTTATTTTTATGTTCCTGCATCCATGTAGGGTTGAGACGGGCATCCAGAGAACCCCAAGAAAGAAGGACTTCCCATCTTCTCTAACAACTAATCAATTCTTTTGAAAATCAGATTTTTCAATGCAAGGGTTAAGGGGATGAAAGGGAGTTTAAAAGTTAAAACATACCAGCAGTTATCTGGCACAAGACTCTTGAAGAAATTGTTAATGCCTAAATGTTCCATGCTTTTCAGTGGCCTGGTGCCTGAACTTAAACAGAACTTCAATAAAAGTCATACAGAAAAAATAAATGGAATGGAATCTAAGGAGCTCAGCAATTATGTTAGAAATGTTTATCTAAGGAAAAAAACTAACATCAATTTTTAAATCCTTTTTTATTATAAAATATAAAGGGACTGAAAGTTTATCTCTAGATTGTGCACTGGGCAAATGAAATTCATATGTGTTGAATATACACTGATTTTTTTTTCAAATAATGAATCTGCCATGTGGGCTTATTCAGTTCTGTTCTTGCTGTGAAATCCTGAGTGCACAGACTGTGTAGCCTTGGAGAACCCAGGAAGCGGAGCATATGATGGTCTTGACAGTGATATGCCTTTTTACAAATAGGTGACTGTCTGCACATGTGAAAAATGTGAAGAAGCAACTAATAGAACTAAAATACTTAGGAAAACAGACTCACTCTGGGTTTACAGTGAGCATCAAGAACTCAAATAGAACATCCTGATCTATTATAACTAGTGTGTGTGTGTGAGGGGTGTGTGTGTGTGTGTGTGTGTTGAGAGGTTGCGTAATAAAAGACAATATACCCTTTACTGAGATATAGGAAGAGGAATCTAATTTTAGTGTTCATGTTAATAAAAAAGATGAAGTTTCTACAAATTCAATGCTGTGACTCCACCATCAACAAACACAGAGGATTACAATAGAAATAGTCAAAACTTTGCAGGGGCAAAACAACAATAAAAGGAACTCATCCCAATCATAAGTGATCTGAAGTAATGGGCATTTGTGCAGCAAATATTACAAAAAGCAAGCTGTAGCCTCTGTATCTAAAGCACAAATGAGCATTCATAAAAGTAAAGTCTGATCATCTTCTTAATGTAATATTGGTCCACATAAAAAGAAGTGACCTTCAAGAAGACTTCCAGCAAGTTGGCTAATCCTGGAGAGGGAAACCAAGGTAGAGCTGAGAAAAGAAATCTCTTTATTGCTGTTCAGCTGCTCAGTCGTTTCCAACTCTTTGTGACTCCCTGGACTGCAACACTCCAGGCTTCTCTGTCTTTCACCATCTCCCAGATCTTGCTCAAATTATGTCCACTGAGTCAGTGATGCCATCCAATCATCTCATCCTCTGTCATCCTCTTCTCCTCCTGCCTTCTATCTTTTCCAGCATCAGGGTCCAATGAGTCAGTTATTCACATCAGGTGGCAAAAGTATTGGATCTTCAGTTTCAGCATCAGGCCTTCAAATGAATATTCAGGGTTACTTTTCTTTAGGATTGATTAGTTTGACTTCCTTGTAGTCCCAGGGACTCTCAAGAGTCTTCTTCAACACCACAGTTCAAAGCCATCAATTCTTCCGTGCTCTGCCCTCTTTATGGTCCAACTGCCACATCTATACATGTCTGCTGAAAACACCATCAGTCAGTTCAGTCGCTCTGTCGTGTCCGACTCTTTGCGACACCATGAATTGCAGCACTCCAGGCCTCCCTGTCCATCACCAACTCCTGGAGTTCATGAAAACATCATAGCTTTGTCTAAATGGACCTTTGTTGGCAAAGTAACATCTCTGCTTTTTAATATGCTGTCTCGGTTTGTCATAGTTTTTCTTTCAAGGAGCAAGTGTCCTTTAATTTTATGGTTTCAGTCACCAGCTGCAGTGATTTTGGAGCCCAAGAATATAAAGTCTCTCACTGTTTCCTTTGTTTCCACATCTATTTGCCATGAAATGATGGGACCAGATACCATGATCTTCATTTTTTGAATGTTGACTTTTATCCCAGCTTTTTCACTCTCCTTTTTCACTTTCATCAAGAGTCACTTTAGTTCCTCTTTGTGTTCTGCCGTAAGGGTGGTGTCATCTGCATATCTAAGGTTATTGATGTTTCTCCTGGCAATCTTGATTCTAGCTTGTGCTTCAACCAGCCAGGCATTTCACACGATGTACTCTGCATATTAGCTAAATAAGCAGGGTGACAATATACAGCTTTGATGTACTCCTTTACCAGTTTGGAACCAGTTTGTTGTTCCAAATCTAGTTCTAATTTTTGCTTCTTGACCTGCATACAGGTTTCTCAGAAGGCAGGTAAGGTGGTCTGATATTCCTATCTCTTTAAGAACTTCCAGAGTTGTTGTGATTCACAGTCAAAGGCTGTAATGTAGTCAATGAATCAGAAGTAGATGTTTTTCTGGAATTCTCTTGCTTTATCTATGATCCAACAGATGTTGGTAACTTGACCTCTGGTTCTTCTGCCTTTTCAAGATCCAGCTTGTACATCTGGAAGTTCTCATTTCAGGTACTGTTGAAGCCTGGCTTGGAGAATTTTGAGGACTATTTTGCTACCGTGTGAGATGAGTACAGTTATGTCATAATTTGAACATTCTATGGCATTGCCTTTCTTTGGGATGGGAATGAAAGCTGACCATTTCCAGCCCTGTGGCCACTGATGAGTTTTCCAAATTTGCTGGCATATTGAGGGCAGCACTTTCACAGCATCATCTTTTAGGATTTGGAATAGCTCAACTGGAATTCCATCACCTCCACTAGCTTTGTTTGTAGTGATGCTTCCTAAGGCCCCCTTGACTTCACACTCCAGAAGATCTGGCTTTAGGTGAGCGATTACATCATCATGGTTATCCAGGTCATTAAGGGTCTTTTTTATATACCTCTTCTGTGTATCTTTCCAACCTCTTACTATCTTCTACTTCTGTTAAGTCTATATCATTTCTGTCCTTTATTGTGTCCATCTTTGCATGAAATGTTCCCTTGGTATCTCTAATTTTCTTGAAGAGATCTCTAGGCTTTCCCATTCTACTGTTTTCCTCTCTTTCCTTGCATTGTTCACTTAGGAAAGCTTCCTTATCTCTCCTTGCTATTCTTTGGAACTCTGCATTCACATTGGTATATCTTTCCTTTTCTCCTTTGCCTTTTGCTTTTCTTCTTTACTCAGCTATTTGTAAGGCCTCCTCATACAACCATTTTTCCTTTTTTGCATTTCTTCTTGGGGATGGTTTTGAATACATCCTCCTATACAATGTTTGAATCTCTTTCCATAGTTCTTTTGGCATTCTGTCTATCAGATCTAATCCCTTGAATCTATTTGTCACTTCCACTCTTTAATCATAAGGAATTTGACTTAGGTCATACTTGAATGGCCTAGTGATCTTCCCTACTTTATTCGATTTATATCTGAATTTGGCAGAAGGAGTTCATGATCTGAGCCACAGTCAGCTCCCAGTCTTGTTTTTGCTGACCGTATAGACCTCTCCGTCTTCAGCTGCAAAGAGTATAATCAATCTGATTTCGGTATTAACTATCTGGTGATGTCCATGTGTAGAGTCATCTGTTGTGTTGTTGGAAGAGGGTGTTTGCTATGACTAGTGGGTTCTCTTGGCAAAACTCTGTTAGCTTTTGCCCTGCTTCATTTTGAACTCCAAGGCCAAACTTGCCTGTTACTCCAGGTATCTCTTGACTTCCTACTATTGCTTTCCAGTCCCCTATGATGAAAAGGATATCTTTTTTTAGTGTTAGTTCTGGAAGATCTTGTAGGTTTTCATAGAACCATTCAGCTTCAACTTTGCTTCAGCATTAGTGGTTGGGGCATAGATCTCTAGTAAGAGCTAAATGATTGGTGAGGTAGCTGAAAATAAACACAAAAATATCATTATTAAATATAATTTGATGAATATAGTTATGGCTAAGAATGTTCCTCCCCAAAGTTGCAAGGCTTAAATATTAATGTTGGACGTGAAAAAAAGAACTTAGTATAGTGATGTATGGTAAATACTCAGTTAAAGGTAAATATTAAATGCATAGCTTTTATTCCATCATGGGAATTCATTGATTCCCTATAGACCCTTTGAGTGCTTAATAAAATCTTGAGATTAGATGAGTTATTTCTTTAGGTCAGCTAAGTATATTATATTTAACTGTAACATTTACACCAAAATGTAGTAGCTTGAAACAATAATATTTATTAGATTATATTGATAGCTTTTGTAGATAAGGAATCTGAACACAGTCTAATTGGGGCTCTGACTCAGGTGTCTCACCAGGCTATAATCATGGTGTTGATTCAGGATGCTCTAACAAGGTACCATAGACTGGTAGATTTATAAACAGTAAGAAATTGTTTCTTAAAGTTATGGAGGCTGGAAGCCCAAATCAGGTGCCAGCATGGTGGGGTTCTGGGGAGAGTCAGTGACTGACTTATTGTATCACACATGACAGAAAATGCAAGAGAGCTCTTTGGGGTCTCTAGTTATAAAATGACACTAATCCATTTCTGAGAGCTGAAGCCTTACAATCTAATCACCTCCTAAAGGCTTACCTCCTAAGCCCATCTCATAGGGAATTAGGAGTTGACGTCAACATTTGAACTTAGGGAGGACACAAACATTCAGCCAACAGTACAATCTTATGGTCTGAATGGGGAAGAAGCCACATCCAAGCTCACTTATACAGTTATTGGCAGTTCCTTGCTGGGTGGTTTGGATGGACCATAGCAATTCTCCACTGGCCACTGGCTGGAGATTGCCTTGTGTTCCTTGCCTTGTGGGCTCTTCTTCATAGGGTACTCACAGTATGACAGCTCACTTCACTAATCAAGCAAGCAAGCACGTACTGCCACTTGGGAGAAGTGCAAGCAAGATGGGAGACATGGTCTTTTTTAAAATCTAATTTTGGAGGTGACATCCTGCCAGAGTTGCAAATTAGGTGAAAAGCCCTGGTCTAGCCAACACTCAGGGAAGGGCATTACACAGGTTGGGAACATCAGGGGTGGAGACCACTAAGAACCTCCTTAGAAGCTGTAGACCACAGAGCAAGTTGAGAAAACACTCTGCAAACAGACTGAAGAGCTAGACTTCACTTCAGAAACTACCACCACCAAGGTGTTCTGTTGAAGCAAGCTGCTGGACAGACCTATCATGCTGCAGTCCAAGGTCTTTGGGGTTGACCACTTGGGTTTGAACCAGACTTCACATACGGTGTGATCTCAGAAATTTACCTGACCTGAAGTTTCTCATGTGTAAAACTGTATTTGTATAATACATACTTCTCATTAAGTGAATTAATGCATATAGATCTCTTAGAAGACTGCTGGGGAATAATAGCAATAAAGATACTTGGCTAGCAGGGCTGCTGACAGGATTAAATGAGAAGATGAATGAAAGGTCTTAGCACAATCACCACATTCAACACATGGCATCTGCTATCACCAATGCCCTCATTTTCATCTTTAGAGAGAGGTGCCTCCTCCTGCTATAGGAGGTGATTGTTGTTCAGTCGCCAAGTCACGTCTAACTCTTTGAGACCCCATGGACCTAGGTCCCTAGGTCCCTCTAGAGGGACACTAGGCCTCATGTCCCTCACCATCTCCCAGAGTTCATCCAAGTTCATGTCCATTGAATCGGTGATTCTATCTAACCTGCTGTAAGTACCATTCCCCAATCTTCTTTCCTCAAGCTTCCTATAAGAAGGGAAACTGATATATGCAGGGTCAGTGGCCCAACCTAAGGTGTCCCCAGTATTCACAGCAGTCAGCTTGCTTCTGAATCCCCGTGCTTCTGTGTCCCTTGAACAAGTGCTAATGAGAAAGATGGACAGATGCGTGCAGACAGAGTAGGGAGACCAAGGGAATCCATGACCTTCCAGGAAACTGGAGAAGACTTGGGTATCAGGTATGAATATGACACCAGCCAGGGGGCTCTAGCACACTCCGGCCACTGTGAGGGGTGATGGGCCTTCCAGCACAGTGGGGTGAAACCCATCTCTAAACCTCTGGGATGAATGGAAACATTTTGAAAGATTTTGTTTGGAAACACGAGTTTCAGTAGACTCTTCTTGAGGTCCCACTAGGAAATAGTGTTTCTGATCATTCTGGATGAAAATGAAATGGCAGCGTTTTTAGAAAAGGAATATATACTTGCTCTGTTTCTTAAACTCAAATATTTGAATAAATACTAGAATCTATGGGCTTTTTAAAGTTGTTTCAAGGCTGCAAAAAGAATAAAATGTGAATAAGGGCTCATGTTATATAGCCATCCACATAAGCAAATTGACTGGTAAATATAGTATAGTATGATTATCATAATGTAGATCACAGACAGTATAAATTTATGGAATTTCCTGCATTAGAGAACTAAGCCTGTACATTAAGTGAGTTGCATCAGATACTTCATATGGTTTCTACAGGCAAAACAGAGGTCTGTAAATGGATGGTCTTGAGATGACAGAGAAAGGGGATAAGTTCCACTTTGCATTGAATTCCAGGGGAACATATATTTAATGGTTTATTTTATGGAATAAGAATATCTTTTCTCTCATCTTCCCCAACTCAAACCACTCCCACAAATTTATTGGCAACCTTTGGTTTTGTGATGCTACTGACCCGGCATCACAGATAGCAAAGACAGATGAGAATTAAATGACAGTGAAGCAAAGAAAACTTGTGAAGATTTGAGTAAATAAGCTTGGATAAGGCAGAGTAACTCATAAAATAAAACTCTTAAGGAAAAATAATATACATGTGTATGTATATACATACATATATATCACATTTAAATGCATGATAATTTTGAAAGAATAGCAATATATGTGTATATATATAATAGCAATATATATATGTGTATATATATATATACATACACACATATATTTTTTATTTTAACATTAAAAAACAATGAGATATCCAATTATAACAGGGAAAATGATAGGTAGTCCACAATGACATTTCAGACTGTTAATAGACAATGATATTGTTTGACTACTGTGCTTCTAAAATTTAGAAATAAGGAGTTTCCCAGTGATTAAGTGAAAAATGTCACCAAGACTTAAGAATAAAAGGCTTTGAATAAGAAGAGCTTCTCTGAAGGAATGACTAAAACTCTCAAGCATTTTCAGAGAATTATACTTGTTCCTTATACCATGGGTAGACATGTGGCTTAAACAAACCCCTGGAGGGAACCTTGCTAAGTGTTGTAGTAGTGGAGAAGATCTGGCCCCTGTATGTTTACATGATATAATTTACTTAATATATTTACATAGAGGCTTTCCAGGTGGCACAGTGGTAAAGAACTCACCTGCCAATGCACGAAATGTACATTTGATCCCTATATCTGGAAGATTTCCTGGAGAGGTAAATGGCAACCATTCCAGTATTCTTACCTGGAAAATTTCATAGACAGTGGAGGCTGGCGGGCTACAGACCACGAGGGTCTCAAAGAATCAGACACAACTGAACACACACACACACACGCACGCACATACGCACAGACTTTCACTTAGTGCTCTGAAAAGTCCCAAAGAGCCCCTCAGTCTGATCTGGGGTCCTGGAAAAAGCCAGGGCAAGCAAGCACCACCAGTGCCATGGCAGAAATGGGTGCAGTGGCTTGAGGGTGGAGGAGGGGCACATTATAGACCAGTTGGGAGTTTGACCTTGAGGGCAGAAGTCAGAGGATATGGGTCCTAACTTCATTGCATGTTTTTCAATTAGCAGGGGAACCTCTGAAAATTTAGCTAACCTTGACAAGCCTCTTCTCCCTCACACTTCAAAGGGAATAATGAGATGTAGAAGATATGTTGCATGAGAACAAAATGAAACAATACATGTGAAACCCTCAAGACAGTACACAGGCCGTCTGAAGGCCTTTATTAGGAGTAGCCACTATTATCATGACCCCCTGCATTTTAGATTTAGAACCTATAAATAGGACTATTACACAGAGTAGTTCTAAATCTAAAATGCAGGGGCTCATGATAATAGTGGCTACTCCTAATAAAAGCCTTCAAATGGCCCGTGTACTGTCTTGAGCCGAATATATTAAGACTCACTCTTAGTATATTAAGAACTTGGGCTAATTTTGAAAAGAGCCAGGTTCAAAGGCCAGTTATGAAAAACAGTCATGTGAACTTCCATGACTTTGAACTTTCCTAAGGCTCTTTTCCTTCATCTTTGAAATGATGATACTAAAAATAATCCCTTAATTATGGGATAATTGGGTAGAATAAATGCCTGTAAAGTTCTTGACATGGTAATTGATATATAGCAATCCTTAATAAATATTAGATGTTAATAAAAGTAATATAAATAACTGCACACATTGCATATTAAATATTTTTGCATATCAACAAATGATTAGTAGGACAGAGCTAGTCCTTGCTCATATGGAATCTGTTGTCTGGTGGGTGTAATAAATAATAAACAAACCAGAAAACATCCATTTTCCTAAATCAAGAATCCAGATGAGAAGAATAATGAAGCACAGAGTCCCACAGGTACACTTAGTAGTAAAACTAATTTAGCCAGTGGGACTGGGGAGAACTTTCCTGAGAAACTAACATCTAAGCTGGGAGACAAGTGTGAGCGGGAGGTAGCTGGAGGCAGAGGCAACTTGTAAACACGTAGTCTGTGATATGGCAAGATGGGAAGGTCAGCTTTCCAGGCAAGAAGATTCCAGTCTATCAGCAACATGTGAGCATCAGGAAAAAGAGCTAGATGAAACTAATAGGGCGGAGAGGATTCAGAAACAATGATGGCCATGTTGCTGGTAGTATATTTGGGAAGAAGTTGACGGATCAAGAAATATTTGGAGACAGAATCCATGAGACCTGGTGATTAAGACTCTGGGGCAAGATGTCAGCATAACTAGGAAAATGACAAAGTGTTAGTGAGCAGTTGGATAGAGAATGACGCTCTTTGCTGCCAGAGGTGGTGGGGGGCAGGTAGAAGAGCAGATGTATAGTGGGGAAGGTGAGGGGTGTGGTAGTGGTGGCGGGGGGCTGAGTTAAACATTAAGTAAACATGTAAAGAAAATATACAAAGATTTTTCAAATGACCATAATGTAAGAGTCAATACTTAAATGGAAGAGTTAGGAAAGTATTCCTTACTGAAAGCACCAGTGACTTTAGAGAGAGCTTGTGTCTGTTAATACCACAAAGTAGTTGAAGTTTTCTAAAGAGAAAATACTCTCGTAAGAGCAAGCACAAAGCTTCAGAGTTATTTTTTAAATTGCTGGACAACAAGGCTCCCTATAGACCAAAACAAGTGAAGCTAGTAGTATTAAGAATGCCTATATTCTTCAAAGCAAACATGTTTATTAATGCCTACCAGCTACTGATGGAAGCTGCTATTTAACACAAGGAGCCCAGGCTGGCACTCTGTGACAACTTAGAGCAGAGGGGATGTGGGAGGGAAGCTCAAGAAGGAGGGGAATATATATATATATATACATACACACACACACACACACACACACACATACACACACACATATATATGTATATACACATATGTATATAGCTATACATATATATATGGCATATTCATATTTTTTGTATGGGGGAAACAAACCAACACAACATTGTAAAGCAATTATCTTTCAATTTTAAAAAAAGGGCCTACTCAATGTCACTTACTGCAGAAAGTACTTTCACATATTATCTAACGCAATCCACATGCTAACCCCAAAAGGTAAATCTATTTTGCAAATGAGGAAATGGAAGCTCAGAAAAGAACAGCAACCCATCTGGTAAGTAGCAAACCAAGTGGTTCTGATTCCAACATCCATGCTCTTTCTCCTTTATTACTTTGCCTTTTATTACAACAGGCATCCTAAGAAATTTCCAGAGGTTCCTATGCCACTATCTTCAATAAATGTATGGTGATTATTGGCTGATTCTTTTGCTTCTTCATCTATCGTCTATCTATTAGAAATTATAGCACCTTTATTTCTAACTGGGTAAATTCTTCTCTGACATGAGATAGAATGGTTCAAGTGCCCAATGCTCCTTTTGGTAAGGAGGTAGGAGGACTGGTGGCTCAGAATGAACTAATATAAAGCTTTCTTCTTGGAACTGAAATTAGGAGCAGACTGAGGCAAAGTCTGAAAACAGTGGGAGTTGGACCACCATCAAGCAGGCTTTTAAGTGGTTCCTGCTGCCTTGGTCCTTGCACTTCTAAGCATGCCCTCTGAGCAGCCTCATGATCCTGTTAGGCAGCCCACTTTGTGTCCAAGAATTTCCCTTTTGGCTTGTTAGGTAGATCCAGTTTCTGCCCTTTTCAATCCCAAAGGTCCACTGCAACAGTAAGCCCAGTCCTTGAAGAAGATTGAAGAGCTGTGTAGAAGGAGCTGTCCTGATCCCTGAAGCTCTGGCTGCAGTGCGTTCTGTTCTGGGGTGCTAAGGGAGGAGTGAAGAGGAAACATGTTCATTAACACAATGGAGTGCAGGAGTAAGGGTTTTTAATAAAGTTCCACAGGAGTGGTTCCGGACAGTGTCTAACCTCTCTCCAACCTGGTTAATAAAGAGAGGTTTTCATAGAGAAAGTAGGATTTGAGCAGAGTTTGGAATGAAGTGGTAGGAGTGAGCCCATGGATGATTGGTTAGGAAGTTACTTTTAAAGTACAGAGTTGTATGAAATTTCTGTGTCAGAGAGATGTATTTTACTAGGTACAAGGGCAAAAAGTCACTTAAATTCGCCCGTTTCTCGTGATTAGTAACCCACTCTGGATTCAACTGAGATGCTTTCTAACAAAATATTTAAATATTTACATTTATCATAAGCCATTGGGTTTTTGAAAAATATTTCTCTTTAAAAAAGGTCTGGTTCTTCAAATAACTTCATACTCTTGTTGTGAGTTATATCCACCTCAGCCTATGAGACAGGTATTTTTCTGAGTCAATGTTCCATCTTACTGGGAAGACCATTCATACAGTTCCTAGTTTTTGAAACAAAGAAGTACTGCAAATTAGGTTAAAAAAATAAAACACAAAATCTCTAATGATTTAGCTATGCCTAAGGGCTAAAAAAAATCCTTCACCTGCTGCTGGTGGGTTGATATCCGTGGGCCATTTGGAGATCAGGAACAACAGTAGTAACCTCTGTAAAAAGGATACTTCAAAGTCCCAAAACAGGGGACAATTAATAGACAAATTAATAATACGTTATTAACTATGATTTCATAATTGCACATAATTTGTGTATGACAGTGCATGACGACATTGTAAGAATGTGACACATTTGGTATCTTACATGCATTATAAATGGGAATTTATTTCTACTAGGAGGTTACTTTTGATCAATATTTTGAATCAGTTCAGTTAAGTTTAGTCACTCAGTTGTGTCCGGTTCTTTGCAACTCCATGAACTGCAGCACTCCAGGCCTTCCTGTCCATCACCAACTCACAGAACCTGCTCAAACCTATGTCCACTGAGTTGGTAATGCCATCAAAACATCTCATCCTCTGTCATCTCCTTCTCCCCCTGTCTTCAATCTTTCCCAGAATCAGGGTGTTTTCAAATGAGTCAGTTCTTTGCATCACATGGCCAAGGTATTGGAGTTTCAGCTTCAGCATCAGACCTTCCAATGAACATTCCGGACTGATTTCCTTTAGGATGGACTGGTTGGATCTCCTTGCAGTCCAAGGGACTCTCAAGAGTTTTCTCCAGCACCACAGTTCAAAAGCATCAACTTTTCAATGCTCAGCTTTCTTCATAGTTAAAAATCTCACATCCATAGATGACTACTGGAAAAACCATAGCTTGGACTAGATGGACCTTTGCTGGCAAAGTAAAGTCTCTGCCTTTAATTTGTTGTCTCAGTTCAGTTGCTCAGTTGTGTTCAGCTCTTTGTGACCCCATGAATCGCAGCACGCCAGGCCTCCCTGTCCATCACCAACTCCCGGAGTTCACTCAAACTCATGTCCATCGAGTTGGTGATGACATCCAGCCATCTCATCCTCTGTCGTCCCCTTCTCCTCCTGCCCCAAATCCCTCCTAGCATCAGACTCTTTTCAATGAGTCAACTCTTCGCATGAGGTGGCCAAAGTATTGGAGTTTCAGCTTTAACATCAGTCCTTCCAAAGAACACCCAGGACTGATCTCCTTCAGAAAGGACTGGTTGCATCTCCTTGCAGTCCAAGGGACTCTCAAGAATCTTCTCGAACACCACAGTTCAAAAGCGTCAATTCTTCAGCACTCAGCTTTCTTCACAGTCTAACTTTCACATCCATACATGACCACCGGAAAAACCATAGCCTTGACTAGATGGACCTTTGTTGGCAAAGTAATGTCTCTGCTTTTCAATATGCTATCTAGGTGGGTCATAAATTTCCTTCCAAGGAGTAAGCGTCTTTTAATTTCATATGCTTTCTAGGTTGGTCATACTTTTTCTTCCAAAGAGCAAGCATTCTTTAATTTCATGGCTGCAGTCACCATCTGCAGTGATTTTGGAGCCTGCCTCCCCACCCCCCCAAAAAAAAAGTCTGTCACTGTTTCCACTGTTTCCCCATCTATTTGCCATGAAGTGATGGGACCAGATGCCATGATCTTCGTTTTTTCAATGCTAAGTTTTAAGCCAACTTTTTTACTCTTCTCTTTCAGTTTAATCAAGAGGCTCTTTAGTTCTTCTTTGCTTTCTGCCCTAAGTGTGGTGTCATCTGCATATCTGAGGTTATTGATTTTTCCCCTGGCAATATTGATTCCAGCTCATGCTTCATCCAGTCCAGCATTTCTCATGATGTACTCTGCATATAAGTTAAATAAGCACAGTGACAACATACAGCATTGACATACTCTTTTCCCAATTTACAGCCAGTCTGTTCCATGTCCAGTTATAACTGTTGTTTCCTGACCTGCATACAGGTTTCTCAAGAGGCAGGTCAGGTGGTCTGGTATTCCCATCTCTTTCAGAATTTTCCACAGTTTATTGTGATCCACACAGCCAAAGGCTTTGGTGTAGTCAATAAAGCAGAAATAGATGTTTTTCTGGAACTCTTTTGCTTTTTCCATGATCCAGCAAATGTTGGCAGTTTGATCTTTGGTATCTCTGCCTTTTCTAAATCCAGCTTGAACATCTGGAAGTCCACAGTTCTGTACTGTTGAAGTCTGGCTTGGAGAATTTTGAGTATTACTTCGCTAGCTGTGAGAGAAGTGCAATTTTGTGGTAGCTTGCACTTTCTTTGGCATTGCCTTTTTCAGGGATTGGAATGAAAACTGACCATTTTCAGTCCTGTGGCCACTGTTGAATTTTCTGAATTTGCTGGCATATAGAGTGCAGCACTTCAACAGCATCATATCTTAGAATTTAAAGTAGCTTTGTCCATAGTGATGCTTCCTAAGGCCCACTTGACTTTGCATTCCAGGATGTCTGGCTCTAGGTGAGTGATCACACCATCGTGGTTATCTGGGTCATGTAGATCTTTTTTGTATAGTTCTTCTGTGTATTCTTGTTGCCTCTTCTTAATATCTTCTGCTTATGTTTAGTCCATATGGTTTCTGTCCTTTATTGTGCCCATCTTTGCATGAATGTTCCCTTGGTATCTCTAATTTTCTTGACTAGATCTTTAGTCTTTCCCATTCTATTTTTTTTTTTTTATTCTATTTCTTTGCACTGGTCGCTGAGGAGAGCTTTCTTATTTCTCCTTGCTATTCTTTGGAACTCTGCATCAGTTCTACATAAAAAAATACTCTTCCAGTCACTCCTGAGGGGATACCAAGGTGCCAGGTCAGTAAGAAATGAATCCTGCTTTCCAGAATCATACAGTCTACTGTATACAGTCTACGGGGGGGTGGGGGTGGGGAGGTATATGGTAAATGACTGAAAGTATATAAAATAGGGAGAAGGTAATTACTTCTATGGTTGGAGACCAAAGAAAGCATTATGGGAAACTTTGCATCTGAGCTGTTCCCTCCACCTCCTTACACATTTCTTGTGCCTCCTATGAGGAAATAAAGAAAAAAAACAACTGCTATGAAGTGAGGTGATCCTTAAAAAAATACCTGAGCAAGAAGAATGGGTGAGGCCAGGAGGACAGAAAGATAATATATGGGACTTTTGTGTGTTTGGAACCATCTCCCTCCAAGGAAAGGGGATGTAAGGCTGCACCCTGGCACGTTCTCTTTGTACTTGCAGAGGGAGGTGCAGTGACTGCCCACAAGGGTGAGAGTGTGGGAGAAACTGACACCCAATATGGCTGCCAAAACGCCTGAGGCTCCTGCTGAGAAATGGGACGACACTGCTTCCTAGCAGGAAAGTAGGCACTATGCTTTTTCCTTTCTGCTCACCTTTCAGATTGAAATGGCCTGTTTGTGATTTCTTTTCCTTTCACGTACCTAATGTCATTTTACAAAAGTATTTCAGAGAGTGGGATATGCAATGTTCTTCATATATGTTAAAGTGTGTTAGTTGCTCAGTTGGTGTCTGACTCTATGCAACTCCATGGACTGTAGCCCTTCAGGCTCAAGAATACTAGAGTGGGTTGCCATTCCCTTCTCCACGGGATCTTCCTGACCAGGGGATTGAATCCAGGTCTCCTGCATTGCAAGCAGATTCTTTATCATCTGAGTTACCCAGGAAGCCCCTGTGTTAGGGATATTCTATTCAGAAAAGCCTGAAAAGTACACACACAAAATAGAAGCAAAACAAAACATGATATCAGCACTTTTGCCTGGTTCTGGGCCATAGTGCTGTAGGCATTGATGGCAAGAGCAGGAGTTTCATGTGGCAATTGCACAGCATCCTTTACAGTGCTAGGAACTGCCACCATTGCTGAGGACCTAATATTAGCTGACTCGGAAGATGCACCTCCAGCCCCTAACATGGCACCATCAAGTAAAGAGACCAGCTACCACTATTTATTGGAATATAAGGTATTGAGCCCTTTCAGTCAATCTGAAGACAGCAACATGTCTTCCCTGGAGGAAAGTCAGACCTTTGCACACACCAACCTCAAAGGAAATTCTGGTTTTTTATCATCACAGCTAACTGCATTCTGTGGAGCCAGGACTTCTGTCAGTGGCCTGGCTCTTGTCTTTATCTTTGGAGGGTCCACGACCATTTGGTCTCAGACAGGGGTTTGAGGGCTTACTGAACTAAGTTTTGTGCCAGCCTGAGATTCCCCAGTGGAGGAGAATAAAGAATCTCTTGATAAAAGTGAAAGAGGAAAGTGAAAAACTTGGCTTAAAACTCAACATTCAAAAAACTAAGATCATGGCATCCAACTCCACCACTTCATGGCAAATAGATGGGGACACAATGGAAACAGTGACAGACTTTATTTTGGGGGGTTCCAAAATCACTGCAGATGGTGATTGCAGCCATGAAATTAAAAGACGCTTGCTCCTTGGAAGAAAAACTATGACCCACCTAGTACAGCTTAGTAAAAAGTAGAGATGTTACTTTGCCAACAAAGGCCCATCTAGTCAAAGGTATGGTTTTCTAGTAGTCGTGTAGGGATGTGAGAGTAAGACTATAAAGAAAGCTGAGTGCCGAAGAATTGATGCTTTTGAACTGTGGTATTGGAGAAGACTCTTGACAGTCCCTTGAACTGCAAGGAGATCCAACCAGTCCATCCTAAAAGGAAATCAGTCCTGGATATTCATTGGAAGGACTGATGCTGAGGCTGAAGCTCCAATACTTTGGTCACCTGATGTGAAGAGGTGACTCCTTGGAAAAGACCCGGATGCTGGGAAAGATTGAGGGCAGGAGGATGATGTCCAAAGGGACAACAGAGGATGAGATGATTGGATGGTATTACAAACTCAATGGACTTGAGTTTGAGCAAGCTCCAGGAGTTGGTGATGGACAGGGAAACCTGATGTGCTGCAGTCTGTGGGGTTGCAGAGAGTCAGACATGACTGAGAAACTGAACTGAACTGAGATTCTTATTTCTGGAGTGTTCTGTTTAGAAGCACTCTATGTTGCTAGCTCATCTATTTTTAAAAATGCATGGGTCCAGAAGCCAGGAGATCGAGTTACTAAGAAGAGCAATGCAAAGTCCATCAGGAGAATGAATAGAAAATGGAAATATGGGTCAGGCAAGGCTGACTGATCCCTGAAAATGATGCCAGATTCTGGTGTGGGGGTGGGGGGGGGAAGTATGTATAGAAAATTGGAGACATACTAATTTTTTTCATTGCTTATTTGAAATTCAAACTTAATGGTCATCTTACATTTCATCTGGCAACCTTGTCTGTAAGATAAGGGCTATAATGGAAGAGACAGTGACTTTGTAGAAACCAAGCTGACACCAAGCAACTCAGACAAGAGCAAGTCACATTGTAGCCTTCATCAAATACGGTGAATGGCTGAGGTAGATCTGTCTCCAAGAAATTTGTCCCCTGTAGACTTCATTCAGAATCCTCACCATATCCTCTTGGTTGGTACTTTCGGCTCATTTTCCACTTCTTCCCACTTCCCCACCCTCTCCATTCTCCACAATGCTTGGGTCTTCCTTGCAGATGGAGTCTGCTCTGTTTCCCTGACAGACTGTGTAGGAGTGAAGGAGCTCTTCAGGCATCCTTTCCTAATTCTTTCCAGAACAGATATTATTTCATGTTTTCCTAAACTCAGCATTAGCTGGATCCTGTCCTCTAAAGAAGGGATCAAAGAATAAGTCATAGTTGGAGCACACTGGGGAAGAAGAAAAGGAGACTGGAAGGGCTGCAGTGATCTCATGCAAACCCAGAGATGGAAGAGGGAGAGAGAAAAGAGGGGACCTGTTCTTCCTCACTGTGGCTGCCTCAGTCAAATTCTGTGAGCATCTACTTGGGCAGGAATGGTATTTGGAGGGTGGATAAAGCTTTGATGTGATATCAAGTGTTCTGTGTCACTCAAATGGTGTGACAATAACTGTGCAGTCAATCAGTCCTGAGAAATTTTACCCTCATCTCCAAAAAGAAGAAGATAAAGAGGAAAAGTGGCAAGACTCACACTAAGCGTTGAAAGATGCACAGGACTAGAATTTGTTCATTTAAGAAATATTAATAGAAGAAATCCTGCAGGATTACTTTTATTATTTAGGCAATATAAGCCCATGCTTCAGTACCTACAAGCATTCAAGGCTAAGAAAATATCTGAGACCACTAAAAATATATTTCTTGGCTCTAAGATATAGAGGAAAACTAAAAGCAATAATATTCAATGTTTTATCAAATATCTAAAAATACTATGCTATGTCAGTTTTGCAACTCAATTTGTGTCATAACATGGAATGTTTAAATCAAAAAAGCCACCTCAATAATCTCATCTTTAAAATTCCCCAAATGGTAAAAGTTAAAATCTTTTCCATTTTTTCCCAAGTAGGAATATATTTAATATAGAATGTAAGTGTTTTAATACAGAGGGTGGTTTTTTTTTTTCCCTAAGTTATATTCCTTGGTATATTCTATTGATGCCCCAAGTTTTTGTTATATCTCCTCTTTAATTTTCTCAAATATGGGAATTAAGTCATATTTTCCCTTTGGTATATCCATTATTATTTTGTCACTAAGTTGTGTCCAACTCTTTTAAGACAACATGGACTACAGCTCAACAGGCTCCTCTGTCCATGAGATTTCCCAGGGGAGAATACTGGAGTGGGTTGCCATTCCCTTCTCCAGGGGATTTTCTCAACCTAGGAATTGAACCTGGGTCTCCAGCCTTGCAGGCAAATTCTTTACCGTCTGAGCCACTGGGGAAGCCATATTCACTAATAATTTCTATTTAGGTTCTCAATTTTAAAACATATAAGCATTTAGAGTTATCACAAATACTTTAACTTTAAAGGGTTTTTAAAAAGTTCTTTGGTACAATCTTCTCATTTCACAGATAAGAAAACTGAACCCCAGATGACTGAGCTGACCTAGGTCATACACTGCATAAATGGCAGATATGGGACTCCAGATTGGATTTTCTCATACTACTTCCAGAGTTCATTTCACCCCAGTACACACTTTCAAATATTTCCCAGACACTTTTGGGGTTTCTCCAGTGGCTCAGAGTGTAAAGAATCTGCCTACAATGGAGGAGACTGGGTCTGATCCCTGGATTGGGAAGATCCCCTGCAGAAGGAAATGGCAATCCATTCCAGTATTCTTGCCTGGAGAATTCCACAGACAGAGAGGAGCCTGAAGGGCTAATTACAGTCCAGACACTTTCCATCTTTTGCGAAATAAAAATGCTGATATTATTTGCAAACTGGTGTTGGTTCATCCTACTAATAAGATATAGTAACAGTATTATTCTTACCTTTAATTGTTCTGCCCAGGCTCAGAATTAGCCATCCTAACTTACCTAAATGACAGTTATCCATAATAAGGTGAAGATGATCACATTGTTTATTTGCAAATCCTCCTCATTTTCATTTCAAGTTTAGAGTCATACCAAGTGAATTTGGATATAAATGTATTTATTATTTCAGTTTGCAATTATTTGAAATTATAAAAGCAGGTATTGAAACAAAAGTCTTTTTGGGGATGACTTTGATACACTACATTAATTTTAATTACAACATTCATGATCATAATATGAATGTATCCTTTTCTTCTGAATTTTCTTACAGAAATCTATTTGGCCAAGAATTTCTATAAAACATTTAACCAGAGTACTTAAGAACTCTAAAAGAAGGTCAAGATTAGCACAATAATAACTTCCCTCTCTTTATNTTATTCACAGAAAATATGTATTTAGGACTTTAAAACATTTTTTAATTCTTTTCATTTTTTAATTTTTAAGTTATGATTTAGGCTCATTGTCTTTAATATACAGGGATAAATATGAAAACTTAATTTCAGAAAAAATCTCTATTTCCAATCTCAGTGACATTTCATATTCAAAAGTACCTTCAGTATAATATTTGACAGATGGTTGTGACTAAGGGAAAGCCAGCTTTGGAACTCTTCCACTAACAAGTCATAAAAGAAATGTCATCCCCTTATTCTTCATTTTGACTCCATTGCTTAAAATTTGCCTCTCATTTGTAAAAGATTGTTAAATTTTCTCAGTTAATCCTTCTCCTAGCATGCATTAACCCAATCTGTGTTTTCAATATTTGGAATGTACAGGAAATTTCTTTTTAGGGTTATGAGCAAGACTTTAGAAGAACAAACACAGGCTTGCAAGAAGATATCTTTGTTTCTTAATAAAGTCAGCAGATCTCTACAATGCAAAGATATTTGGAGAATTAGGAAGCACCTTGGGAATTAGTGAAATGATTGGTGTCTGACCAATAAGTTGGGGAGGAATGACAATCTGTTTTCTTGACCCACCATCTATCAATTAGTGATGGATCTTCAGTCTAACAGAGAGATCGAGTTCATACACTTCTGCCTCTTTAGAAGGTAAATAAATAATGATTTTTAATGTCCCCTAGACCAGATCTCAGGGTAATTTTCGATCTTCCCTTCCATCTTATCTGTTTTACTCCTCTTTTTTCTACGCTGCTTTGTCTGTAAATTTGTAGTGTTACCTTTTGGAGCAAATGTATTTCCTGTTTGCTCTATTCTCTTTCTAAAGCCTGAATTCTCCCAAATTTCATAAATGGAGAGAGAGTGTCTTGGCATGTGTGAGTGTTTCCAAGTGAAAATGAAGTAAAAGTGTTAGTTGTTCAGTCATGTCGGACTCTCTGTGACCCCACAGACTATAGGCCGCCAGGATCCTCTGTCTATGGAATTCTCCAGGCAAGAACACTGGAGTGTATAGCCATTCCCTTCTTCAGGGAATCTTCCCAACTCCGGGGTCAAACTTGGGTTTCCTGAATTGCAAGCCATTTCTTGACCTTCTGAGCTACTAGTGTTTCCAAGTAGGATTTCCAAACTCTGCTTTACAGAGGGCTGGAGGTTTCTCAGTCTCCCTATGGACTACAAGTTGTGTGCAGATAGGACTCTGTGTGTGTGCATGTGTGTGTTGGAGGAAATTGTCAAACAATGCCTCATTCGAGGAATTAACAGTATTATCAATTAGATTTTTTCATATTAATTTGTTTAAACAATGAATTCATTTTTAAAATTAAAAAAACAATAAAAATGTTTGGAAGCCAAAACCATTCATCAAAGCACTTTGAGAACAAGATAACATTTTAGCTCCAATCCTAATTAGATTTCAGACCCAGGCTAAGTCACTTGATTTTCTTAACCAGCAGAGTACTCGCTACAAAGTAAGGAAGCTAAAGAAATTATCTGCAGATTCTTTCTTGGTTCAGCTCTAGACAATTATATGTGGAGTTCAGTGTTTTGTTCTTCTGACACATTCATATATTCAGTTGCTGTTATTTAGAGGTGTAACTTTATGAAGGTGTTTTCAAATCCAGGACCAAGTGTCCTCATTTGTAGAATTGTTGTCTAGATTTAAAGATTTCAGAAGTCTTTCTCAGATCCAAAATTCTAAGATTTTCTCATCATTTTCTAGGTTACTACAAGTCTGCACTGTGCTGTGGTTAGTCTCTCAGTCATGACCAACACTTTCTGGCCCCATGGACTGTAGCCCGCCAGGCTCCTCTGTCCGTGGGGATTCTCCAGTCAAGAATACGGGAGTGGGTTGCCATGCCCTCCTCCAGGGAACCTTCCCAACCCAGGGAATGAACCCAGGTCTCCCGCACTGCAGGCAGATCCTTTACCATCTGAGCCATCAGGGAAATCCAAGAATAACAGAGTGGTCTACAGGCACACAAATGACAAAAGTAAAGTATTTGCAGTCTTTGCCTTTCCTCTGTACAAGATTAGGAGAATTTTATCTTAACTCTCTCATTCTCTCTTCCTTCTTATTCTTCTAGAAATTTCTTGCATTTGTAACTAAAAACAGAAAAAGTAGTGAAGGGACTTTCAGGAGGCTGTTAAGTGAAGGGCAATAGGGTTTTTTCGAGAAACAGGTCATTGGAGCAAGATGCATGGGAACAGCTGTGCCATGTGAGAACAGTGGACCAGAAAGAAAAAAATAAGGATATTTTAAAAAAATATTTCTGGGATTTATATAGAAATATCTTGAGATATTTTGAAAGGATTTCGTTGGAAATGTTAATATTTTTTAAGCTGAAACACACCTTCAGGATTAAACAACAGAGTCTATAGCTTCATATGTGTTCTAGAAGGCAATATTGTTTAGTGAAATAAAGATTAGACAAGAGTCTAAACTGTAACATAATTAAAAATCATTTGGAGATTTCCAAAATTCACAATAGTCTTCCTGCTGTTCTCTGAATTTCTCCTACCTACCTACCTGCAGACAAGGCCATGCGAATCAGATTTAGCTTTTGAATCCATAAGGAACTGACCCATTACTCCTCAGTCTCTGCTTCTCTATCTCTCGTCGCTCTAGCTCTCTCCCTCCCTCTTTCCTTCTCCATAATTTATCTCTGTTACTTTCTGCATATCTAATTCAATCTTCTATCTCTGCCAAACAGCTTTTACTGGGTCCATTTGGATATAATTTCCTCCTAGCTCCTGTGTTTATATACCCTTAGGTCCAGACATCAGCAACAATTAACCAATTTCTTTTGGTTCCAGTTCCACATCTGTAGGAGAGAGAATCTGGCCAGCTTTGCTAAGTCCAGGTGTCCACACCTGGTGTCAATCTCAGCTAGGCACTAACTGTACGTAAGAGTCTCCTTAGCTGCAAAGCTCCCAAAAAACCCACAGAGGACTGTTAGTATTCTTCAATCCTATAAGTCTGCCATTTCTAAAATGCAAGAATCCCATATTCTTGTCACAAACAAGCTGAAAAAGCCCTGTGCTTCCACCATCCTCTAATTTGCCATGTCATTAAGAATGGCATACAGCCCATTATCCCACAAGCAAACAAAGGCATGCTCTGCAATAGGAAGAATCTGGACACTGAACCATGGATTCTCTCATTGCTGCAGGCTAGATCCACTGACACAGATTCTGTTCAGTCAGTTCAGTTGCTCAGTTGTGTCTGCAACCCCATGGACTGCAGCGCACCAGTTTTACCTGTCCACTACCAACTCCTGCCTGGAGCTTGCTCAAGCTCATGTCCATTGCCATCCAACCATCTCATCCTCTGTCATCCCCTTTTCCTCCTGCCTCCGATCTTTCCCAGTATCAGGGTCTTTTCTAATGAGTTAGTTCTTCACATCAGGTGACACACAGTATAAGACCTTATAATGTAGGCTTCTGTTTATATAAGCAGGAATTTTGCAATGGCCACAAAATTCATCATTGCTCATCTTTCCCTTCCCATGTCCTAAGTGTTTTCTACATGTCTCCAGGTGTTTTGTCAGTAACGATATCAAAAAAGCATAGACTGTTTCTGAGCAAGCTATGAATGCCAACTAATAATCCCTCCCAAAGTAAGGTGACTAACAGGTCTCACTGTCATTGAGGTAATGAAGGCACCTTGTCTAAAAACAATGAGGTGTCACCTTATTTGCACAGCCAGCTTTCAACATGCCTTGCACTATTTCATCAGTGACTGATGGGGACTCAATTGCGTCCACCCAGAACTCTTATGTGAAGCCCTAGCTCCCAGTATGACTGTTTTCAGAGATAGGACCTTTAGAGAGGTAATTAAGGTTAAATAAAGCCACAAGAGTGGGACCCTAATCTGATAAGACTGGGGCCTTATCTGATAAGACAAAGAAGATACAGAGAGATGTCTTTCTTTCTACTTGTGCAAAAAAACCCAAACAGCTTTTACTGGGTCCATTTGGATATAATTTCCTTCTAGCTCCTGTGAGGAAAGATCATGTGAGACACGGGGAGAAGTCAGCTCTACAGAAACCAAGGAGAGAGTTCCCACTAGAAACTAACCCTGACAAACCTTAATCTGGAACCTGCAGCTTCCAGAATTGTGAGACAATACATTTCCTTTGTTTAAGCCACTCAATCTATGGGATTCTGTGATGCCAGCCCAGACAAACAGCATGAGACTGTTGACAGATGCTTGCAAATAAAAGAGCAGATATGCAATAGTGGCCCCTGCCACTCCCAGAGTGGATGATCAGTTTTTCTCCCTCAGTGGCATTAACATCTGATTTCCACTTAATTGATCTGATCAACTCTGCCCTGATCTGAACTGGTCACCAAGACAAGTGAAACCCCCGGGTTGACCCTGCCACCGTCTGCTGTTTTTCAGTTGTCTAGACATAGTCATAAATAGCTGGATGACTGCCCACTATAAATTTTTAATGAGAGATTTTGAAATTAGAAAAGGAGGGAAGCAATAGCAATTTATGACCTGAAGTGACTCAATAAGCAGGGACCCACCTGAAAAGCCAAAGCTGGGCATCCATCAGCTCCCCAACATCATCTGCATGCTTAGTTATGCAAGCCCAGAGCATCAATCCTATTCTTACTTCCCCTGTCACCCTGGACTCTTCCCAGAAAAATACCATGAAACGTCCTCCTAATTCTTAGCTTATGGAAGGAGAGTTTTTAAATAATCCAGAAAGCATTGTATTTAAATCAAATGAAAATGATTTGGGAGCTTTCCTTTACTTGGACTAAGTAGTTCTAAAGCAAGCTGTATCAATGACCAATCTTTGAAAATACGAGGCAAATATAGGCCTTCTCCCCAGAGAATATCTAAGTATTAAAAAGAATTTGAGGAAATGAACAGGCTTCTTGAAGCTTATTCAGATACCTGTGCCTACTAGGATGTTGTGCTGATGTGCTTAGTCACTCAGTCACGTCTGCCTCTTTGTGACATTATGGACCATAGCCCACCAGGTTCCTCTGTCCATGGGCTTCTTCAGGCAAGAATATTGGAATGGGTTGCCATTTTCCTCCTCCAGGGAATCTTCCTGACCAAGGGATTGAACCCATGTCTCCTGTTCTCCTGCACTGCAGGCAGACTCTTTATCCACTGAGCCATCAGGGAAGCCCCATGCTAGGTTAGTACCCCTACAAGATAACCTGTATCCCAGTTCTCTTACCTACTGTGGTTTTGGGTTTTCTGAGTTCTGTTTCTATATACATTTGGATATTCTGTTAAAATGTGCCTACTGAATTAGTCTATACAACTCTGCAGTCAAAGAAAGATAAAACGCATTTCAGTCTATATGCAGAACTATGTGTATAATATTGTTTATGTATGTGTCATTTTCTTTTTCTTACAAAGTGGTAGTAGGAGACTTTTTTAAAGGTATCTGATGTATCTCTTACATAATGATCCTGGTGATTAACTGCTTTTTTCCACTAGTTTTTCCCTACTGAGTTTCCTCTTAGAGGCAATAAAAATTATACAACTTAACATGTTTACCTTTTTTCTTGGCTCCCAGAAATCCTAAAACTAAATTATATTTCCTTAAGTTCCTGGAAACTGTCCTTTAATTTTAAAAGTTTATTTAATTATTTTTAACCTACAAAACATCTTTTTTTTAGGAATAGGCAAGACATAAATGATAAAACAGAAAAACTGAAGCCAGCAGACAATCTAGGCAACAAGACAAATGACAGATTTTAGAATAAAAAAATAACAAAACACTATTACTTCTAACACTGAATCAGTAAAGTGGATGATATTCTTCTCTTAGTCAAAGATGATCTGAGATGTTTCACTATCAGCGGGGATATTCTTATATTCTTCCAGCTAACATGTACTTGAAATGCAACCCAATGCCAAGAGTCTACTAGATGGATATTGATTTACAAATCAAGCAAGATAAAGTTCAGCCTTTAAGAGATGGCCCATTCTTAACTTAAGAGGCAGCCAAATAAGTAGACAAAGAAAGCAGTACAAAAATGCTATGTCGGGGTACATATAGGAGCAACTTTTTTATGTGATGTTTTTTAGTAGCTGAGCAGATATACAACCCTCTATTCAACTCTCAGCAGCAAAATCAGTGCTTCATTCTGTCACAAAGTCAGTTTTCCTAAAAACATGGCTTTCCCACTTAGCTTCTTTGATCAAGAGGGAAAGTTTCAATTTAACATTTGATAAGAAGAAATATAAATGACTGATAAAAGCATTTTAAAAGTTAACATCATTTAAAATAAAAGACTTTCTTTATGTTGAGGTATGTTCCTTCTATTCCTGCTTTCTGGAGAGTTTTTATCATAAATGGATGTTGAATTTTGTCAAAGGCCTTCTCTGAATCTATTGAGATAATCATATGGCTTTTATTTTTCAATTTGCTAATGTGGTGAATTACACTGATTTGCAGATACTGAAGAATCCTTGCATCCCTGGGATAAAGCCCACTTGGTCATGGTGTATGATCTTTTTAATGTGTTGTTGGATTCTGATTGCTAGAATTTTGTTGAGGATTTTTGCATCTATGTTCATCAATGATATTGGCCTGTAGTTTTCTTTTTTTGTAGCATCTTTGTCAGGTTTTGGTATTAGGGTGATTGTGGCCTCATAGAATGAGTTTGGAAGTTTACCTTCCTCTGCAATTTTCTGAAAGAGTTTGAGTAGGATAGGTGTTAACTCTTCTCTAAATTTTTGGTAGAATTCAGCTGTGAAGCTGTCTGGACCTGGGCTTTTGTTTGCTGGAAGATTTCTGATTACAGTTTCAACCCACAGCAAACATTATCCTCAATGGTGAAAAATTGAAAGCATTTCCCCTAAAGTCAGGAACAAGACAAGGATGCCCACTATCACCGCTACTATTCAACATAGTTCTGGAAGTTCTGGCCACAGCTATCAGAGCAGAAAAAGAAATAAAAGGAATCCACGTTGGAAAAGAAGAAGTAAAAGTCTCACTGTTTGCAGACGACATGATCCTCTACATAGAAAACCCTAAAGACTCCACCAGAAAATTACTAGAGCTAAGCAATGAATATAGTAAAGTTGCAGGATATAAAATCAACACACAGAAATCCCCTGCATTCCTTTGCACTAATAATGAGAAAGTAGAAAAGGAAATTAAGGAAACAATACCATTCACCATTGCAACGAAAAGAATAAAATACTTAGGAATATATCTACCTAAAGAAACTAAAGACCTATATATAGAAAACTGTAAAACACTGATGAAAGAAATCAAAGAGGGCACTAATAGATGGAGAAATATACCATGTTCATAGATTGGAAGAATCAATATAGTGAAAATGAGTACACAACCCAAAGCAATCTACAGATTCAATGCAATCCCTATCAAGCTACCAGTGGTATTTTTCACAGAGCTAGAACACATAATTTCAAGATTTGTATGGAAATACAAAAAACCTCGAATAGCCAAAGCAATCTTGAGAAAGAAGAATGGAACTGGAGGAATCAACTTGTCTGACTTCAAGCTCTACTACAAAGCCACAGTCATCAAGACAGTATGGTACTGGCACAAAGACAGAAATATAGATCAATGGAACAAAATAGAAAGCCCAGAGATAAACCCACACACCTATGGACACCTTATCTTTGATAAAGGAGGCAAAAATATACAATGGAGTAAAGACAATCTCTTTAACAAGTGGTGCTGGGAAAATTGGTCAACCACTTGTAAAAGAATGAAACTAGATCACTTTCTAACACCACACATAAAAATAAACGCAAAATGGATTAAAGATCTAAAAGTAAGACCAGAAACTATAAAACTCCTAGAGGAGAACATAGGCAAAACACTCTCCCACATAAATCACAGCAGGATCCTCTATGATCCACCCCCGAGAATTCTGGAAATTAAAGCAAAAATAAACAAATGGGATCTAATCAAAATTAAAAGCTTCTGCACAACAAAGGAAAATATAAGCAAAGTGAAAAGACAGCCTTCTGAATGGGAGAAAATAATAGCAAATGAAGCAACTGACAAACAACTAATCTCAAAAATATACAAGCAACTCCTGCAGCTCAATTCCAGAAAAATAAATGACCCAATCAAAAAATGGGCCAAAGAACTAAATAGACATTTCTCCAAAGAAGACATACAGAGGCTAACAAACATATGAAAAGATGCTCAACATCACTCATTATCAAAGAAATGCAAATCAAACCACAATGAGGTACCACTTCACACCAGTCAGAATGGCTGCGATCCAAAAGTCTGCAAGCAATAAATGCTGGAGAGTGTGTGGAGAAAAGGGAACCCTCTTACACTGTTGGTGGGAATGCAAACTAGTACAGCCACTATGGAGAACAGTGTGGAGATTCCTTAAAAAATTGCAAATAGAACTGCCTTATGACCCAGGAATCCCACTGCTAGGCATATACACCGAGGAAACCAGAATTGAAAGAGACACATGTACCCCAATGTTCATCACAGCACTGTTTATAATAGCCAGAACATGGAAACAACCTAGATGTCCATCAGCAAATGAATGGATAAGAAAGCGGTGGTACATATACACAATGGAGTATTATTCAGCCATTAAAAAGAATACATTTGAATCAGTTCTAATGAGATGGATGAAACTGGAGCCGATTATACAGAGTGAAGTAAGCCAGAAAGAAAAACACCAATACACTATACTAACACATATATATGGAATTTAGAAAGATGGTAATGATGACCATGTATGCGAGACAGCAAAAGAGACACAGATATGTAGAGCAGACTTTTGGACTCTGTGGGAGAGGGAGAGGGTGGGAAGATTTGGGGGAATGGCATTGAAACATGTATACTATCATGTAAGAAACGAATCACCAGTCTATGTCCGATGCAGGATACAGGATGCTTGGGGCCGGTGCACGGGGATGACCCAGAGAGATGTTATGGCGAGGGAGGTGGGAAGGGGGCTCATGTTTGGGAATGCATGTACACCCATGGTGGATTCATGTGAATGTATGGCAAAACCAATACAGTATTGAAAAGTAAAATAAAGTAAAAATAAAAATTAAAAAAATAAATAAAAATTACAACAAAAAAATAAAAAATAAAAGACTTTCAAATAACAACTAGATCCTTTTCTCTGACTACCAATTTTACAAAATGAACACGATTAAGAACTGGTAAAAATGTGGGCAGTGGGTGGGTAGGAGCACTATCATCTACTGTCAATAGGAGGCAGATTGACAATAGATTTCTAAAGCCTTAACCATGTAAATAACCTTCTTCAGATTCACTCTAAAGAAATAATTGGTTATATATGAGCTATATGTCAATAGCATTATTTATAATGATAAAAATCTAATCAACTATGATATGTAAAATATAGTAGCTATTGGAAAGTGTAATGAAGAAGCATATTCTTCATCATGAAAAAGCTTTCATGAAATTATTGAGTGAAAACAAAGCAGATTATAAAACAGAATATCCAGTACAAATTGTGTATGTATATTAGGTAGATAGATAGAAATACAGGTATATGGATACAAAAGTCTGGAAAATATATATTGAAACATTGTTCCTCAGATGTTTTCTGTGACCTATTAGTTTAACAATCCATTATACATTTTGTTAAAGTGCAGATTACAAGGTTTAAACCCCATCTTCAGAATCAGACTTTAGGACTGGGGGCGAGGATTATATTTTAACAGTCCCCTCAGGAGATTATACTGTAAAAGAAGTGCAATCTACAATTTAGAAGGAATAATATTCATGCCAATTTCCATTAAAATTACTTTCTGATATAGAAAACAACTCAAAGGACTTTGCAAAGACCAAAGTGGAACAAATAGAGAAACAATATAAAGAGTGCATTGAATTCTAACCCACAGAATAAAGCATGAATAGCCATAAGTCCATATCTATAAAGTTAAAGAATAGAGTGAATTTTTCCTTACAAAAGAATTACAAACGATAAAGCAGAGAGAAAGAGAAAACTAGATAATTGTGATTAGGCAAATATCACCATAATTATTGCAGACAAGATCAACTAACGTGTGCTTAAGATCAGCTAATGTTAAAACTGATGGATAAAAGTTTGTGGAGGGATGATATATGTATATATTATATCAAAGTATATTCCCTATGAAATTTATGAATTAAGAAAGGAAAGATTATAACTCTGTAAAGAAACCGCAGATCCTACCTTACCTTTCTTTATGAGGAATCAATGTTAACACTACCACGAACAAGAAAATTCAGCATCATGAACCCCTTGATATGAAACATTGAGAACATAACATCACTTTTGCCAAGAAAACTAAAACCTCATCATAACGCGAGAACACATCAGATCCAAATTTAGGAACAGAGTAAATGATCAGTATTCTTCTAAAGGATCAAGATCATGAAAGACAGGAAAGACTGGGGAATATTAGAGAATGGAGAAGACTAAAGATGAAGAAATTTGAGACCCTGGATACAGCCTGAGAAAAGAAACAGTACATTAGTGGAAAAACTAGGGAAATCCACGTAGGTTGCAGTTTAGTTAGTAGTACTGACCAAGGCTAATTTCCTGGTATTGATCATTGTACGACAGTAATGTAAGATACCAACAATAGTGGAAGCTGGGTGAGGCATATGAGGCATATGAGGCATATGCCATACTATTCTCTGCAGCTTTTCGGTAATTCAAAACTGCATTCAAATAAAAAGATAACAAAAATGGCTAAGCATTCCTTTGACTCAGCACCTTTCAATTCTCACTAACATATTTATAAATCACAAGAGCCAAAATGCAACCATCAAAAGCTCAAGGAGTGCCAGACTCTTAAAGGAATTCCCTCTAAATCAAGCTGATGATGCTAAATTGAGAAAGTCAATTGGTAGCCAACAAATAGGAGAAGGAAATGGCAGCCCACTCCAGTATTCTTGCCTAGAGAATTCCATGGACAGAGGAGCCTGGTGGGCTGCTGTCCACAGGGTCGCACAGAGTTGAACATGACTGAAGCGACCTAGCAAGAAGACATAAGAAAGCCTTCTTCAGCAATCAATGCAAAGAAATAGAAGAAAAGAACAGAATGGGAAAGACTAGAGATCTCTTCAAGAAAATTAGATATACCAAGGGAACATTTCATGCAAAGATGGGCTCGGTAAAGGACAGAAATGGTACGGACCTAACAGAAGCAGAAGATATTAAGAAGAGGTGGCAAGAATACACAGAACTGTACAAAAAAATCTTCATGACCCGGATAATCACGATGGTGTGATCACTCACCTAGAGCCAGACATCCTGGAATGTGAATCAAGTGGGCCTTAAAAAGCATCACTATGAACAAAGCCAGTGGAGGTGATGGAATTCCAGTTGAGCTGTTTCAAATCCTGAAAGATGATGCTATGAAAGTGCTGCACTCAATATGCCAGCAAATTTGGAAAACTCAGCAGTGACACAGGACTGGAAAAGGTCAGTTTTCATTCCAATCCCCTAGAAAGGCAATGCCAAAGAATGTTCAAACTACCGCACAATTGCACTCATCTCACATGCTAGTAAAGTAATGCTCAAAATTCTCCAAGCCAGGCTTCAGCAATACGTAAACCGTGACCTTCCTGTTCAAGCTGGTTTTAGAAAAGGCAGAGGAACCAGAGATCAAATTGCCAACATCCGCTGGATCATGGAAAAAGCAAGAGAGTTCCAGAAAAACATCTATTTCTGCTTCAATGACTATGCCAAAGCCTTTGACTGTGTGGATCACAATAAACTGTGGAAAATTCTGAAAGAGATGGGAATACCAGACCACCTGACCTGCCTCTTGAGAAATCTGTATGCAGGTCAGGAAGCAACAGTTAGAACTGGACATGGAACAACAGACAGTTTCCAAATAGGAAAAGGAGTGCATCAAGGCTGTATATTGTCACCCTGCTTATTTAACTTATATGCAGAGTACATCATGAGAAACGATGGACTGGAAGAAACACAAGCTGGAATCAAGATTGCTGGGAGAAATATCAATAACCTCAGATATGCAGATGACACCACCCTTATAGCAGAAAGTGAAGAGGAACTCAAAAGCCTCTTGATGAAAGTGAAAGAGGAGAGTGAAAAAGCTTAAAGGTCAACATTCAGAAAATGAAGATCATGGCATCCGGTCCCATCACTTCTTGGGAAATAGATGGAGAAACAGTGGAAACAGTGTCAGACTTTATTTTTGGGGGCTCCAAAATCACTGCAGATGGTGACTGCAGCCATGAAATTAAAAGACGCTTACTCCTTGGAAGGAAAGTTATGACCAACCTAGATAGCATATTGAAAAGCAGAGACATTACTTTGCCAACAAAGATCCATCTAGTCAAGGCTATGGCTTTTCCTGTGGTCATGTATGGATGTGAGAGTCGGACTGTAAGAAGGCTGAGCACCGAAGAATTGATGCGTTTGAACTGTGGTGTTGAAGAAGACTCTTGAGAGTCCCTTGGACTGCAAGGAGATCCAACTAGTCCATTCTGAAGGAGATCAGCCCTGGGATTTCTTTGGAAGAAATAATGCTAAAGCTGAAACGCCAGTACTTTGGCCACCTCATGCGAAGAGTTGACTCATTGGAAAAGACTCTGATGCTGGGAGGGATTGGGGGCAGGAGGAGAAGGGGAAGACAGAGGATGAGATGGCTGGATCGGATCACTGACTCAATGGATGTGAATCTGAGTGAACTCCGGGAGATGGTGATGGACAGGGAGGCCTGGCGTGCTGTGATTCACGGGGTCGCAGAGAGTCGGACATGACTGAGCGACTGAACTGAACAGAACTGAACTGAAGCGAGTTAGCAGCAGCAGCAGCAGCAGCAGCCAACAAATGTTTAAATACTAAAAAGACAGTGAATAAACCAGTAGAACTGAAAAAAGAAGAAAGACACACCATCTACATCTGGCTCAGAAATTCAAAGTCTATTTGAATGAGAATGTTAGATAGCCATATCTCCTTGAGGGTATATCTCTCTGAGGCAGCAGGAGACTTTGAGCTTCGATGGAACCTCTTGGATCCTCCACTATTTCTCTGAAACACAAGCAGGCTTCAGCCACCATGGCTGCACTTATGATGGTGGGATGCCCAGCTCATCAGAATTTTAGGGCAAAGTCCTCAAGTTGGAAATGAAGCATCTTCCTAATGAAGGGAGCCAAGCCTCCATAGATAACTTTAGCAGTTATCTATGATTGATATCTATGAGTGATATTGATAACAATATCACTGAAGGAGTCTGAAGCAAGGAAAAAAAGACATGTCAAAGATACCAGCTTGTCTGTGTCCACACATGAGATATCTCAGAGGCTTTCCAGAAGTAACTAATGATACTGAATGGCAAATGCTGGTGACAGCCAAAGGGGTATAGTTTATGTCTGTGTTCCTGGTATATGAGAAAGACCCAACAAATGTTAACTATTATTTTTTTATTGTTATCCCATTTGCACCCACTTGCTAGGGATATCTGTTCAAGCACTGCCTGAAGTTGGTCTAAGGTATTAAAGATGGCTTTGCAGGTGCTGTGTGAGCTGAAAGCAGCAGTAGTGTGGCAATCATAACCGGGTGTGCTCAGTCATGTCTGACTGTTTGGGGCCTGATGGACTGTAGCCTGCCAGGATTCTCTGTCCATGGATTTCCCAGGCAACACTATAGCAGGTTGCCGTTCCTCCTCCAGGGTGTCTTCTAGTCTCTGCATTTCCTGTACTGTAGGTGGATTCTTTATCACTTGAGACATGGAGAAGTAAACAGAAACAGGGGTCCAAGTCAGGGTGTTAGTTCCAGAGTTTCATTAACTTGGACCGTAGCTGCTCTTCTCTGAGCTGCTTATCTCTTCTATAAATAACCACCAGGACTCTTTTCAGCCATGGAGTTAACTTTGCATTCTTTAAATTCTTTCATTTCTCTAACTCCTGAACATGACTGCACATGTTGCTGACCCTCTGCTAAATATCAATAGAAGATAGAATGAACTTACTAGAAATGCAAGTGCTCAAAGCTCCCTACAGAGCTGTGGAGTCAGAAACTCCAGGGGACTGTGATGCTGGATGAAGTTTGAGAACCACAGGGCTCTTGACTCTTCTCATTTTTCAGAGAAGAAAACTGATATGCTGAAAAGAGCTATGGCCGACTCCTAGTCTATAAAATGTGCTCTTTTGGGGGGCAAGACTTGAATCCAGATATACTTATTACCCTTAGTAGTAGCAGTAGTAATAGCTAACATTGAATAAACCATTTATGTCAGACATAAGATTAAACACAAATACCACATTTAATCCTCACAAAAGCTTGATTAGGTAAATATTATTTGAATTTTTCTATTCAGCCTGAGAACTAAGGTGTATATAGAGAGATTAAGGAACTCTTCAGAAACCAGCTACAAAGCTGACAGTGTTGAAGCCAGACTGAGCTCACTTACTGGGAGTCCAGAGACTCTGTGTTGATGTTTTTTATAACAGTGGCTCTGCCATGTCTTATGTCTTTTTTACTACAAAGGTGATTCTTATACTGACTACACACATTCCAAGAGAAAAACAAAACCAGAGGACAAGACTGAGCCTTCTTTGAGTACTAATTTTTCTTAAAGTTAATAGGACATCTGTCTCCTTTAATATGATATTAATATTTCCTTGAATATTATTTTTTAAGATGTTAGGGACTTTTTCTTTCTATAAAACAGGCATTCTGGCTTAACAAGTAAAACTTATATAGCTTTTTAAGATAAAATGCCATGGCCTGTGTGCAAGCTGGAAAAGAATTTCCAGACATGAAGCAGAATGAGAGGAGAATAAAGTTAGAGTGGGAGACATTGGTAGAACAGCAGGCCGGCTCCAGGGAAAGCTGACCCCTCTTGCAGGATAACAGCCAATTTTTATAGCCTCACGACAGAAAATTCCTACTGGAATGGTGGCATTAGGTGATTGGTTAATAGGATGGGTATTTTAGTTAATATAGGGTCAGAGAACTGGCCAGTTTAGATCCAGAGGCTCATGGCAACAGTTGCTATGGGGCTCGTTCAGTTCATAAAAGTTTTGTCCTATGACCTTGGTACAGGGCTCCATGCCTGTGATTCAGGTATAGGGCTCCACATAAGACACAAAACTTTAAATCACATCTAACATGCAGGTAATTGCACCAACTCACCTAATAGCCAAATAGGGTTAAGTATCCAACCTTGTCTACATAAGGAAATTCTGCATGGAAAAAATTTGAGAATGAAGCACCGTATCACTAACACCAAACTGCCATTTTTATAATCACGCAAGGACACTAAATGAAGCATCTAATGTATTTAGTAAGTTTCTGCCCTTTCATATTTAAATTTTTGGCAGAGACCACCACAATGCTTGGCATACAGAACAGGGATTGAATAAATATCTGTTGCTTCTTTCATCAAAAGCTCTCAACTCTTAGTTCACCTATTTTTTCACACTCTACCTCCAGCTACTCAAAGTATGCTCTTCAGACTAGCAGCTGCATGAGGGCAATTATGATACATACAGAATCCTAGACCACAGTTTCCTTCTACAGAATCAAATTCTTCTTTTTATTAAATCTCAGATGATTGATATGCACAGTAAAATTTGGAAGGATTACTCATCTATCCCACCTACTCCCAGAGTTAATACTCTAGTCTACAAACTTGGTTCTTAAAGTGTGGTCTCTGGACCAACTGCAGCAGCATCAACTAACAGCAAGTAAATCTAATGAATTAGAAACTCTGGAGGTAGGGCCAGAAATCTTGCTTTAACAAATCCTTTAAATTTTTTTTTAATTTATGTTGAATATAACCTGGAATGAGAGAAGATTCTGGGGAAGTGGCAGAGTAGTAAGCACCAGGAATCTTCCTCTTCACCTAAACAACAGTTGCATGGGCAAAATCTATCTGATATAATTATTTTGGAACTCTGGAATCTATTGAAACCTAACAACATCCAGGAGAAGACTTGGAGGGTATATCTAGACTTTTGGGGTCAATTTCAGCTCTTAGCACAATAGCAGCTACCTATCCCATCCCTCAGCCACATGGCAGGCAGCTGTGCACGGTTCCTGGAGCAGCTTGCACACAGCTTGAAGGAGCCAAGGTGAGCAAAAAGGTCTCTGTCTTCCAAATATCAGGAATCTGTGCTGTGATTGCTGGTTGCTGCTTCTGATCACAGAGGGGCAGATGAAGAAGCAGGTGGCTGATTTTGTTACATTTTCCCTCATTGCTGCTGACTCCACTCCCACAGTCTGAAATGACTTCTAAGGGATTTAAAAGGCCAGTGCTTTTTGCTCACTCTTCATTTTTCTCTTTTCCCTTTTTGGGAACCAGACATTAAAACACATGACTTTCCAGGTGGCACTCTGGTAAGGAACCCACCTGCCATTGCAGGAGCCATAAGAGATGCAAGTTGGGAAGATCTCCTGGAGGAGGGCATGGCACTCCACTCCAGTGTTCTTACCTGGAGAATCCCATGGACAGAGAAGCCTGTCAGGCTACAGTCCACAGGGTCTCAAAGAGAACATGACTGAAGCAACTGAGCATGCATGCACAGGGAAAATTAGAAAGTGATTGTCCTAGTCCAGGAAAATACTCAGAAAAATCTGGGAAAACCTTAAGTTTACCACTCAGGCTGATCCTCAGCATAGAGACAGCCTAGAACAATACCCCTCCCTAACACCCAAGGGCAAAAACCAGCAAGCCTTGAGGCAGGGAAAGCCTCTGACTTCCAGAGTTACCACATTACTAGATATGAATGTTCACTTTTGAACAAAAATCACAAAGCATACAAAGAAACAGGAGAGTGTGGCCCATTCAAAGAAGAAAAATAGACATCAGCAACTGTCCCTGAAAAAAATGTAATGTCCCATATACTAGAAAAATGCTTTAAAATGGCTGTCATAAATATTCAAAGAACTAAAGGAAAACATGAAGAAAGTCAAGAAAAAGATGTATGAATAAAATAGAAATAGCAATAAAGAGATATAAAACATAAAAAAAAAATCTGGTATTGAAAACTAGAATAACTACAATGAAAAATTCACTAGAGGGACTCCAAGGCAGATTTGAGCAGGCAGAAAGAATCAGCAAACTTGAAGATTGGATAATGAAAATTACTGAATCTGAGGGACAGGAAAAAAAAGGAAATGTGAAAAGAGCCTGAGAGATCCATGGAACATTGTCAAGTGGATCAGCACACACATTTTGGGAGTCACAAAGAAGAAAATAAAAAGAAAGGGCCAGAGGGAAGATTTGAAGAAATAATTGCTGAAAACTTCTCAAATTTTGAAATTTTCCCATGATGAAAAACATGAATATAAATAACCAAGAAGCTCAACAAATTTGGGAGTAAGATAAACTCAAAGACATCCACATTAAGACATATTATAATCAAAATCTCAAAAGACAAAGACAAAGAGAGAATCTTGAAAGTATCAAGAGAAAAGCAAATTGTCACATCCAAGTGTTCCTCAATAAGATTATTAGTAGATTTCAGATGAGAAACTTTGGAAACCAGAAGAGATTGTGTTGATAGAGTCAAAATGCTAAAAGGATAAAAAATAAACTGTCAATCAAGAATCCTATATCTGACAAAACCCTTCTTCAAAAGCAAAGGTGAAATTGCTTTTGGATAAACAAAAGCTAGAGAAGTTTGTGATCACTAGACATGCTCTATAAGAAGTCCACAAAGGCAAAATAAAAAGACATGCAAAGCTGTATCAAGATTAATGATCTCAATAAAGGTAAATGTATGGCAATCATAAAACCTACCATTATTGTAACAATGGTTTGTAACACTGTTACATTGTAACATTTGTAACATATGTAATTACACTATATTTTCTACACTATTCAAGAGACCTACATGGAAGTGGAAATGTTAGTAGCTCAGTCATGTCTGACTCTTTGTGACCCCACAGACTACAGCCCACCAGGCTTCTCTGTCCATGTGGGTTGTCATTCCCTTCTCCAGGAGATCTTGACCCAGGGATCGAACCCAGGTCTCTTGCATTGCAGGTAGATTCTTTATCATCTGAGCCACCAGGAAACCTCATTCAAGAGACTAGTACATTTAAAGAAAACAATACAACTATTAGTCTGAAAGCTAATATCATTGTAACTTTGATTTGTAACTACAAATCTTGTTTTCTATGTAATAATTATAAGACAAATGCATTTTAAAAATTAGTTTACTTTTAGGGGCACATAATGTATAAAAGTATAATTTTATGACATCACTAATAGAAAGGGATGGGAATGGAGCCATAAAGAGTTAGATTTTTTGTATATTATTGAAGTGAAGCTGGTATAAATTCAAATTATAGTGTTTAACATTAGGACACTAAATGTAATTTCCACATTACATTTATATAACCAAAAAGAAATGGCAATAGAATCTACATGAAAGGAAATGACAAAGAAGTTTAAACAGCTCACTACCTCAAAAAGCAATTAAAAGTAAAAGAAGATAGTAATATAAGAAATGAGAGACAAAATGGTATAAAGCATAGAGAAAACCAATACTAAAATGACAGAAGTCAGTCCCTCCTTATCAGTAGTTATTTTAAATGTAAGTGGATTAAATTCTCCAATCAAAAGATAAGAGTTTGGCAGAATGTGTAAAACATGGTGTCCATCTATATGCTGCCTACAGTGGATCAATTTAGATACAAAGGCACAAAATAGGCTGTGAAAGGATAGAAAAAGGTATTTTATGTAAATATTTTCTTTTTAAGTTATGTGTACTTTCTTGCAATTAAAAAAATTGAAAAAAATATCCTGGAAGACATTTATGAATTCCTAATGCTCAGCACTTAGTTCATACCAATTAAAATATGATCACTTAAAAAAAAAAAATACAATCACTTAGACCAGTGGTGCTTGGCCCTGGATGCACATTAGTATTATATGGGAAGCTTTTGAAACATACCAATGCCTGAGCCCCACCTCTCCAAAACTCAGTTATTAGAGGTGAATCTTGTATTTGGTGGTTGTTTTTTTTTTAATCTCTCTAGTACTTTGTTTTTATCTGTAGGTGTACTATTTCCAAAATCTTAATTAATCTATTCTACTCTACTCTCTGACCATTTTCTCCTATGTTTTGAGCTTACTCCTCCTAGCACTCAAAATACCAGACTTACTAGGATCTTGGATCCATGAATACCTGTTATCACACTGGTACCTCTGCCACATCTCTCTCTCCTCCACACCTCTTTCTCTCTCTCTCTCTCTCTCTCACATACACACACACATGCACTTCATACTTCTTACATTCTTCCCTGCCTAACTTAGATTTCATAGATCATTATTATAAATGCTCTTTTACATCCATGGTCTATTCCCTTACCCTTTTCTTCTTCATTCTTCTGTACCTAGAAAAACTCCAAACCAAATTAAACCTCATTCCTTTCAGATTCTACAACAGTAACCAAGTAGCTGAATTTTGCTGGAGGAAAACACCAGCCGTGTTGACTAGTGACTGGGCTCACTTTGCATTTATGATAGCAAATCTCTGGTGGACCCTTGGCACTGGTAAGCAACCTTATAGTTGATTTACTCCCCTATCTCCCATAGTCTCAGGTAACATATTTCCTTACCCCTCAAACCTCAAACACCCCTTCTCTTCTATGCACTCTTAGTTGATGATTTGGCTTCTCATTTCACTGAGAAAATAGAAGCTTTCAAAAGGGGATGCTTTTTCCTGCTAACCACCAATGCTTTACCTGGCCTCCTCTGTACCCTTATGCTCTGCCTTTCTTCCTGCTAAGATAAACGAATGGTCTGGGCTCCATTTTAAGACTAATATTTCCACCCGTTCTCTGGATTTCATCCTATCCTCTCACTCAAAGACCTTATGCCTGTAATTTCTCCCTTCTCTATAGTATCATTAATTCTCCTACTTTTGATCTTTACAATTGGTACACAAGAATGCTATAAGATTTTTGTTAAAACTCTTTCTTTTGAACCCACATCTCTCTACACTCCTGAATCATTTCTCAGCTCTTCTATAAAACAAAATTTCAAAGTGTTGTCTATACTAGTTTCCCATCATCCTATCACCCACACTCCTCAAAATCACTCACAGGGAGGTCTGCCTCAACACTTCCACTATTCTCCTCCTACTGAAACTCTCTCAAGGTCACCACTGACCTTTATGTAGGTAAACTCAACCATCAGTTTTCAGTCAGTGTCTTTCTTAACTTCTGAAGAGTATTTAGCAAAGTTATCCATTCTCCCCCTGGGAATATTTTCTTTCCTTGACTTTGGGAAAGTAAAATTCTCTTGTTTTATTTTTACTTTAGGGTTCTTTCCTTCTTCTCTCCATTGCTGGACACTTTGAACTTCTAATTTCTAAATTTCAGAGGGCCCCAAGCTTGAGTTATCTTTATGTATCTTCTCTAGCTCCACTTACTCCATAAATATTCCATCTAATTCCATGGAGTTAAATACCATTTACAAGACTGATAACTACCACAATTGTTTCAATAGCCCCAACATCTTTCCTACTCTGGATTCCATTTCTAGTTGCCTTTCTGTGTTGCCTCATGGCTATTTAAGAAGCATCTCAAACCCAACATATTTGAAGCCAAATGCTTAGCCTTTCCCCATAAATATACTCTTCCCTAACACTTTACAACTTATTCTATGGCTAAACCACTGTTCAGATACTCAGATAAAATTCATGGAGACAGGCTTCTCTGGTGGTCCAGTGGTTAAGAATCCACCTGGCAACACAAGGGATGCTTGTTTGATACGCAGAGCAGCTAAGTCCATGCACCACAACTTCTGAGCCAGCGCTCTGGAGCCCCCAGGCCACCCTACTGAATCCATGCACTGCAACCACTGAAGCCCATGCCCCTAGAGCCCGTGTCCCACAAGAGAAGCTACCACAATGAGAAGCCCATGCACCACAATGAAGAGTCGCCCTCGGCTGCAACTAGAAAAAGTCTGCAAGCAGCAGCGAAGACCCACTCCAGCCAAAAAAATAAAATAAATTAATAAATCTTTTTAAAAAATTCATGGAGACATCACTGACACTTCTCTTTCTCTTGCTGTCCATATCTAATCCATGAGCAAACACTGTTCATTCTAGTTTCAAAATATATTTCAAAGCTCTTACCAGACAGTCTTATCTTCAAGCCCTGGTTTGGTTCAAAGCAACCCCACCACTCCATTAATGCTTCATCAGTGCCTCATCCTGAGCAATACAGATGTGGGTTTGGCATCAGTCCTGATTTTACCACTTCTGAAGTGTTTTACCTAAAGCAATCCATACCACATTTGCAGTTCGAGTTCCAGAGTTTGAACATATGTACAGTATGTATGTATGAATATGTACACATATACATATGTGCATGTATATATATGAGCATGAAAGATAGATTGATTTCAAATATAATTTCTCACCAGCTCTACCATCTTTCATCCCATTCAATTCACCATCATCTTTTGCCTGGATACTTGACAAAGTCTTCCAAATTTGTCTCTCTGCTTCCTCTCTTGTCCATCTCTACCACCATACTCTCCACTAGCAGTTTGAGTGTCCTTTTCAAATGTAAGTCACACTCTGCCAAGCTCCTGTTCAAACTCCTCCAGTTACTTCCCATCCCAGTTAAAATAGCATCCAAAGATCTCAAGATGGTCTATACCAACATCTAATGATCCTGGTCTCGCCTATCTCACCTATTTTTGCCACTCACTATTCTCCAGCTACCCTGCCTTCTTGATGCGCCAATTCATCAGGCAAGATTGATTCATTTCATTTTGCTTCATGACACCTGTCACTATCTAATACTATATTAAAATGTATGCAAATATTCACTGTTTACTTTTTCCCATTAATATGTAAGTTTCATGAGGCAGGGATTTTGTCAGTTTTATCCTTCATTGTATCTCCAATGTGTTAGAACACTTCATGACACAGTAAATACTCAATGAATGTTTATTAATTCAATATATGAATGAACAGATGGTGAAAAAATCGCTGTACTTGAAAGGTTGATATTTGAAAGTTGCTTTCAGCTATATTATCAACTTGTTTCTTCACTTCTTTTCTTTTTCTTTCAACTCTTCTAGTTTCCTCAGTATTCCCACTCTCAGGATGACATTCATTTTCTTCTCTTTCAAAGATTGAAACTTCCTTTAATGTAAAATATTACTGAGAATTCTCAAGGCCAGTCTCCTATCTCTTTAACCAAAAGCTTGGAATCTTTGTAACCTCTAATATGATCACACCACTTGGTTTTCTGACCTGTCTCTTGGACACCTGAGTTCCAGAATTGAGTCCAGTCACATAATACTTCTGATTTTATACTGTATTGTATAGTAATACAGTAAACTGTAATACTGTAATACAGTACAATACAGTATACTTCTGATTTTATACTCTATTATACTGATTTTATACTCATATTCCTTCCTTCCTGCTTTCATGGCATAATTCTTTCAATTCATATTCTAAAACAATTCTAAATCACAAGTTTGTGACTCACAAAACTGGAACTGTGAAGAGACAGAGGAAAGGAGGGCTAGAGATGATGTAAACCACTCTATAAAATTAAAAAGATGAACCTGCTCAATTTTTTCTTTTGGATGGAATTCTGTAATCAAACCACTTTGTTCCTCTTAGTTTTCAATATATGCCTCCCATTGTCAACTTTCTATTCCATTTCTTCACCTGGGCAAAGTCCTTCTGAGTTATAGACTCCATGTTTTAAAAGCTATTGACCTAAAACTTACACTGTTGAGCTGTTCCTGTTAATGGACTTGATGCACACAGGGAAGGATACTCATGTTACTGGGCTTGATCTCTTTCCTTTGTTTCATTACTGAGGATTGTAAACAATCAATATGGAGTCAGATTAAGATGTATTAAGGTGAATAACAAAGCATGTTTGGATTCCCTTGTATTTTGTCAGCAGAGATGGTGAGACCAAGCTTTTATGAAATGGACACCTGTCTGTGAATGACCACATGGTCACAGAAATTTGACTGTCAGAGTCTACATCACAGAGAATGACTCAAGGAAATGAATTATTTTCTCCTGTCTTCCTGCTTTGTTCCAGAATGGTGACATGTAAGAAATTAATCAATAGCATTTGGTGCAATTATAAGTTTAAAGGGAAAGACTTGTATTAATTTTATTAATGATAATTTGACAGAAAATCCATGGAGTTAGTTTCCTCAAAACTGAATTGTGAGATGACTTATAAATTGTACTGTCATTTCTTTCTCCAGCTTGTAATCCCTCATATGTCAGAAATGGTCTCACAATTGAACAGGTGTTTTAATAATAGACTGGAATTTGCTTTAACATATATCCCTGAAATGTCTACTTGAGTGACTTAAAGCTAAAACCCACATTATAAGAATATCAAACTGAAAACCTACTGATCTAGAGAAGGCCTGTCTTTGGACATGGGTGGTACATGTTATATCTGGGGCTTGACCTCAGGAGCGTAAAAAAAGTTCTCCTGTCCTCAATTCCTCCTCCACCTGGTTTGTACACCTCAAATTGTCTCAAATTTATTAATAGGAGATCTTCATTTTGCTTAATACTTTTGAAATATCCATAGCCAGTTAATTTTTATTATGTATTTTTACATCTGTGTCTATGTGTCTTTGCATGTATTTTCATAAATTTCCATTTTCAGTATGACTGGCCCTTCTTCCTAAGACAGCATACACCAAAGAAGTGAAATTATTGAGATCAGAGACTGTGCATAATTTCAGGAAGCTTCCTTTAAGAGGTTTTGTTATCTTAGTCTCTCAGTCATGTCTGACTCTTTGTGACCCCATGGGTTGCAGCCTGACAGGCTTTTCTGTCATGGAATTCTTCAGGAAGAATACTGGAGTAAGTAGCCATTCCCTTCTCAAGGGGATCTTCCCAGCCTAGGGATCAAACCCTGGTTTCCTGCATTGCAGGCAGATTCTTACTGTCTGAGCCACCAGGGATTTTACTTCCTATTTGTACTTTATGGGAGAGTCCCTTTCTGACCAACCTACTTAAAATAGCCTCCTTCACTCACTTTCCTCTACTCTGCCCATTTGCATTATCATCATTTGATATTTGGTTCTTTGTGTGAGAGTGTATTGGGAGACTCTGCCCAACAAAAGGTGAGATCATTGGGAAGCCATTCTGGGATGATTAGTTATTCCAACTTCCCTATCCAATGCATGCATGCCTGGCAAGGCTCAGGGCTCTACATCAGGATTTGCAGGCATAATTGAAAAAAGGAGATAGTCCTGGTTACCCATGGACTTTCCGGCCCTGGACTCCTAGCATAGCTCCAGGGCAATTGGTTCAAAGATCAGGGAGTCCAAGAGGTTTTGCAGAAGCAAGAGAAAGAGAACATGAGATACCCTAGATCATGCTTGACCTTTGTGATCTGGAGGAGAAAATTAGAGAGATTAAGGGACAGAATAAACTACCTGTTTTATGGAGAGTTCTGCAGTCAGGTCTTAATGCACATGCTTATGGACTATATGACATTGAACAAGGTTCTTAATTTCTCTGCTCCTCATTTCTCCAATATGCAGAATAATTTATAACCTGCAACAACAGCAAACATGCTTATTTGTTCTTATTAATCTTATATATAATCATATTTATGATTAATATACAACTTGGAACGAAGCTAGTGGAGGTGATGGAATTCCAGTAGAGCTATTTCAAATCCTGAAAGATGATGCTGTGAAAGTGCTGCACTCAATATGCCAGCACATTTGGAAAACTCAGTAGTGGCCACAGGACTGGAAAAGGTCAGTTTTCATTCCAATCCCAAAGAAAGGTAATGCCAAAGAATGCTCAAATTACCACACAACTGCACTCATCTCACATGCTAGTAAAGTAATGCTCACAATTCTCCAAGCCAGGCTTCAGCAACATGTGAACCATGAACTTCCAGATGTTCAACCTGGTTTTAAAAAAGGCAGAGATCAAATTGCCAACATCCGCTGGATCATGGAAAAAGCAAGAGAGTTCCAGAAAAACATCTGTTTCTGCTTCATTGACTATGCCAAAGCCTTTGACTGTGGGGATCACAATAAACTGTAGATAATTCTTAAAGAGATGGGAATACCAGACCACCTGACCTGCCTCTTGAGAAACCTATATGCAGGTCAGGAAGCAACAGTTTGAACTGGACATGGAACCACAGACTGGTTCCAAATAGGAAAAAGAAGGACGTCAAGGCTGTATATTGTCACCCTGCTTATTTAACTTATATGCGGAGTACATCATGAGAAACGCTGGTCTGGATGAAGCACAAGCTGGAATCGAGATTGCCGGGAGAAATATCAATAACCTCAGATAGGCAGATGACACCACCCTTATAGCAGAAAGTGAAGAGGAACTCAAAAGCCTCTTGATGAAAGTGAAAGAGGAGAGTGAAAAAGTTGGCTTAAAAGTTCAACATTCAAGAAACTAAGATCATGACATCCAGTCCCATCACTTCATGGCAAATAGATGGGGAAACAGTGGAAACAGTGGCTGACTTTATTTTTCTGGGCTCCAAAATCACTGCAGATGGTGATTGCAGCCATGAAATGAAAAGATACTTGCTCCTTAGAAGGAAAGTTATGACCAACCTAGACAGCATATTAAAAAGCAGAGACATTACTTTGCCAACAAAGGTCCATCTAGTCAAAGCTACGGTTTTTCCAGTAGTCATGTATGGATGTGAGAGTTGCACTGTGAAGAAAGCTGAGTGCCGAAGAATTGATGCTTTTGAACTGAGGTGTTGGAGAAGACTCTTGAGAGTTCCTTGAACTACAAGGCGATCCAACCAATCCATCCTAAAGGAGATCAGTCCTGGGTGTTCATTGGAGGGACTGATGTTGAAGCTAAAAGTCCAATACTTTGGCCACCTGATGCAGAGAGCTGGCTCATTTGAAAAGACCCTGATGCTGGGAAAGATTGAGGGCAGGAGGAAAAGGGGATGACAGAGGATGAGATGGTTGGACGGCATCACCGACACAATGGACATGGGTTTGGGTGGACTGTGGGAGTTGGTGATGGACAGGGAGGCCTGGCGTGCTTGGATTCATGGGGTCGCAAAGAGTCAGACACGACTGAGCGACTGAACTGAACTGAACTGGAATCTGTAAATGCTCAAATAGTGTGTCATTATTGTTGTTATTATTAGCACTGATCCAATTGTTACACTTTATCCTGCTGCTACTCTCATTCTATCCCACTGGCTTCTTGGATCTGCAGAAATAATTTGTTAGCTTTTTAAATCAATTTGTGAAATATATTAAGGCTCTTTTGTGTATCAGGTACAGAGCTAAATGTCATGGAAAATGTGGACATGAAGAAACTGTTGCCTGACATCCACTTATAATTCGGTAGGGAATGTAAAAAATACTAGGGTATAAACCAAATCAAAGTAAGGCAACATTTGATAAATATTATGTGAGAGATATAAGCCAAGAGTCATGAGCTCTGTGAAAACAGCACTTCAGCTGTGGGTTCGTTTATTCATGGAGGCGCCAATCAGTGTGGTGAAAGGGAAGAAAAAGGGGGAACAGGAAAGTCGTTTCAGACAGAGTCACAGATCCATTACACTGGAAGATACAGGAAATATTAAGGACAACTTGCATGCTATGAGCCTAGAAATCCAAGAGATTAACAGAAAAATGAATAAATGAATAGATAAATAAATAACAAAGCAGGAAAAGCTTGTTTGGGAAGAAAAATAATGCTTCCTCATCCAGATGGGCACTGGACCAAACATTTATGAACACCCTCTAAACTGAACTTTTGTCTTGGCTGAGAGTTTTCCACTATAAAACCGTGTAAGTGTGGGATTGTATTTGCTTCCTCAGCTTCAATATTTACTTATCATTTGTATGCAGTTTTTTTTTTTCTGTTCTGATAATATTGCCCTTGGGAACCGTCACCCACAAGCATATTTCCTCACTGTGTGAGCTAACCCTGTTCTGTAAATGAAAAAGCACATTCTCCCACATTTCTCCCTAGCCAAACTCAGAGTCATCAGTAACTTCACCAAACCCAAGCAAGCACACAAGGCATTTCAGAGTCAGTTGAATAATGTTTGCCATAAATCGTTCCTACTACTGGCTAATAGACATATGTTATAACTGTGATCTGTTGGGGAGAAATTCATAGTCAGTAGTTCTGGTATTTCTACCTCCAACTGTGTTGTGTGCACAATTGTTAAATTGTTAAATACAATTGTTAGTATTTTGAACTGTAATAGAATGTATGTTGTAGAAATATCAGCTAGCTCCTGTGCGAGACACTCAAAGTAATTTTTCTTGAAAAACGGTGTCCTTTTGTTCACCTGGGTTAATGATTTTTCTGTTCAAAACAAAACAAAGAGCACGTCGCAGAAAAAAGAAGTCATTGATCTCCTGCTCAAGCCTTTTGAGCCATAGTTAAGGAAAATTGGGGTCCCTTGGAGAACTCAGACCAGATGTAGCATATTAGTTCTAGAGGCAAAGCGTAATCTATAATTATAGATAGGAAAATGGGATGGAGTGGTGAAATGACTAGCCCAAGGTATCATTATTATAAGTGTGTTAGAGGGAGCCTCACAACTAGAATCAAGAATTCTCACACTGGAAATCCTAATTCTAAAAGAGGGAAACATACAGACAAGAGAAAACCATGGAGGTTATGAAGGGAACAGGGAGCCAGCTATTTGGAAATATCTGTACTTAGGCACATTTATAGCCAAATTATTTGTGGCTGAGCAACTGAACTGAACTGAGACAACATAATGGTCCCAGACCACTGGTGACCTCAGGACCAATCAGGGCAGGAAATTTCATCAGAACCCTCTCTGATAGGCAGATAGTTTGTCTTTTCATGGAGCAAAAAATGTAGGTTAAGAAAGCTGGGTGAGTAATAGTTTTTCTACCAACTTTTTACAGAACTCCATGTCCTTCCTACACTTACTTTTCTGAATGCACAGAATTGCTGATGGCCTTTGTTCACCCTGCAGTTTCACTGTGTTTTTAAAAATTGAGGTAGCAGATTGGAAGTTCTTGGAGTATCTATTAAGATCTTTTCCAGCCTTGAAATAATGGATCTGAGAGAAGTCAAGTCAGGGCCCTCTCTCCTTCTCTATTAGGAGATTAATGCAGAGGCACACACTCATCTGGGCAATCAGAGTTTACCCGTTACTCGTATCCATCTTTTCCATGACCAGTTTGAATTTGGTCTCTAGCGTCAGCCTCTAGGATTTCATTTTTTTTTTTTTTTTTTTTTTTCTGCACAGAGGGTTGTTATGAAACCAGGAAAGAGATGGGGGGAAAAAATTGGCTGAAACATCCAAATGTAAGATTGCTGGGAATCCCAATTTTCCCCCCAGGGCTTTCTCATTAATTTTCAAATGATCATGGACAAATATTTAATAGGAACTTAACTGGCAGTACAGTAGTTAAGACTTCACCTTCCAATGCAGGGCACATGGGTTCAATCCCCGGTCAGGGAGCTAAGATTCTGCAGGTTATGCAGCCAAAAAACCAAAACATAAAACAGAAACAATATTGTAATAAACTAAATAAAGCCTTAAAATTTTAAGTAAATAAATAATAAAAAACTACAAGCAAAGATATACTGACCATCTTTGGGGCACACATAAGCAACATAATAGAACACAGCTGTTAAGTAGCAGTATCTAAAAAGACTCAAAAAATCTACTATTTAGGCATTTGGGGGGACTTTGCTATAATCGTGGTCTCTTGTTGGGCTTCCCTGGTGACTCAGTAGGTAAAGAATCTGCCTGCAATGCTAGAGACGTGGGTTCGATCCCTAGATTGGAAAGATTCCTTGGAGAAAGGATTGACTATCCCTACTCCGATGTCCTTGCCTGGAGAATTCCTTGGACAGAGAAGCCTGGTGGGCTACAGTCCATGGTCTCTTGTTATGGCAGAAGACAGCAGTGGCTCTTTCTTTCAGATTAATATCTCGTAATTCTCAGTCTACTTCAGTATAATGCACAGGAGATTTTCTGAGATATATAATTTCTAAAGACATTAACCTACCTTAACATTTCTTCCTGTGATAAAAATGAAACAGTCTGTATCTTGACAATGATGCCCTTTTGTTTAAAGCAGAGCTGAGTAACTTGCTCAGATGTGGATTTTAGTTCTGTTTAATGGAAAAGCCAGACTAGCTCCTTAATTCAACATCAAGGAAACAATAAAGCTGGTTTGTTCTCTCTTAGTGGAAGCCAATGTCCTATTTATACCTGTGATTATTCTGGCTGGTCTGCTTGATTACTTTCAGGGATAATAGAAGAAGCAAAGGGCAGGTTTACAGAATTGACAAGCCCTCCTAATTAAAGACTAGATCAACCCATTACTCTATTCAAGGTGGAAGGGTTTTATACATTTACTTGTTCTTTCTCATGTGTTTCTTCAGTCAGATTCAGGGTTATTTGGGGGGCTCTCTCACACTGCCTGCTGGGATTGTACATACCCTTCATACATCAGCTATTCATTATGGTGGATTAACAGAGGTCGCAGATTGTTTCCACTGCTCTTATAGGAAGTGAAGTCCATTCTCAAGCCTTTGAATCTGGGCTGGCCTTCAGACTCACTTTGGCCAATAGCCTGAGTAATTTTCAATATTCTTGCTGGAAAGAGCCTTTGTCAGAGTCATCGTTTCATAAACTACTTTTTCTCCCATGTTTCCTCGGGCAATGTTTCACTACTTTCTACTGGGACCTAACTTAACTTCTCTTTTCCCCGACTTTCAAAAAAAATGTTCTCACTGCATTTTACACCTTCACGAACAGTCTCCTGGAGGTCCTTCTAGCTTCTACTTGCCACCAGTTCCAAAATCATTGTTACTTATATTTTTCACCATGGCAACCCCTTATGTCCAGTAGCAATTCTGTTTCACTTTTTGCTACTTAATAAACCAACCTAAAACTTAGTTTCCTTAAAACAGCAACTTTTAAAATTCTCCCTAACAAATCATGGGTTGACTAGGTTCAGCTGGGTAGTTCTTTTCCTCTGAGTAATCTCATATGGAACTCAGCTGGGCTGGAAACTCCAAGATGGTATCCCCATAGCTGATAGGTGATATGGTTGTCAGGCAGGTACTCAGCTGGGGCTGATTCCTGGGGCAACCTACAGGTGGAGATTTTGTGGCCTTTTTTCATACACTCTAATCTTCAAGTATTTTCTTTTTGAGTGCTTTTTCTAATTTTACCATGCCCTTTCCTTCCATGTATGTTCTCCTTTTCTACATTAGCAATCCAGACATTCCCCACTCCACCACCATCTTCTTAGAACATCTGGAAGATGTATCATCTGGAAATATCATTGGTCACTAATTTTATAACAATAAAGTACATCACAGTAAAACTGTCATCAGTTGACAGTTGTGGAAGCCACATAATGGGTACATAGGGGTCTGCTATACTGGCTCCTGTACTTTTGTACATATTATAAATTTTCCATAATAAAAAGTAAAATAAGGGAGATAATAGTAGGGATTGAGATATACTCTTATATAATAATCTTGTAGCAACTTCTAGCTGACCAGCAACACTCTTAGCTACCTGCTGCTGCTGCTGTTAAGTCGCTTCAGTCGTGTCTAACTTTGTGCGACCCCATAGAGGGCAGCCCACCAGGCTCCCCTGTCCCTGGGATTCTCCAGGCAAGAACACTGGAGTGGGTTGCCATTTCCTTCTCCAATGCATGAAAGTGAAAAGGGAAAGTGAAGTTGCTCAGTCATGCCCGACCCTCAGCGACCCCATGGACTCAGCCCACCAGGCTCCTCCATCCATGGGATTTTCCAGGCAAGAATACTGGAGTGGGGTGCCATTGCCTTCTCCCCTTAGCTACTTAATAATGTTTTAAACAAGTTTTAAAGCTCCTGGAATACACAGAATATAAACAAGATCATGCATACCTATCTGGGCTCAGTCATGTCTGACTCTTTGGAACCCCATGGATTATAAACCACCAGGCTCTTCTGCTATGGCATTCTCCAGGCAAGAATACTGTAGTGGGTTGCTATTTCCTTCTCCAGGGAAACTTCCAGACCCAAGGATCGAACCTGAATCTCCTGCATTGCCTGAGTTGACAGTCAGATTCTTTACCACTGCACCACCTGAAAGGTCCTGACAAATCACAGGAAGTCTAATTAAATATATGGGTTTACCTGGTTTTAATGTTACAGGAGGAAGACACACTTCTTAAAGTATATAATTGCTAAACCTTAGGTGGTATAACTGTGCAGTTTCAGATAGTAACATGAGTACTCACAGTAAATGGAAATGGTCTTGATCTGTTGCTGTTCAGTTTCCTAGTCATGTCTGAGTCTTTGCAACCCCATGGAGTGAAGCAGGCCATGCTGTCACAGTATACTTGCCATGAGAACTCCATGAACTGACTTTATTAAATGATGGGCTGAATGAATCACAAGCTGGAATCAAGACTACTGGGAGAAATACCAGCAGCCTCAGATATGCAGATGATACCACTCTAATGGCAGAAAGTAAGAGGAACTAAATAATCTTTTGATGAGGGTCAAAGAGGTGAGTGAAAAGTTGCCTTAAAACTCAAAATTCAAAAAACTAAGATGATGGCATCTAGTTCTACCACTTTGTGGCAAATAGATGGGGAAAAAGTGGAAACAATGACAGATTTTATTTTCTTGGGCTCCAAAATCACTGCAGACAGTGACTGCAGCCATGAAATTAAAAGATGCTTGTTCTTTGGAAGAAAAGCTATGACAGACTTAGCATATTAAAAAACTGAGACATCACTTTGCCAACAAAAGATCCATATAGTCAAAGCTATGGCTTTTCCAGTAGTCATGTACAGATGTGAGAGTTGGATCATAAATGAGGCTGAGCTCCAAAGAATTGATGCTTTCAAATTGTGGTGCTGGAGAAGACTCTTGAGAATCCCTTTGACAGCAAGAAAATCAAACCAGTCAATCCTAAAGGAAATCAACCCTGAATATTCATTGGAAGAACTGATGCTGAAGCTGAAATGCTGATACTTTGGCCGCCTGATGTGAAGAGTTCGCTCAGTGGAAAAGACCCTGATGTTGGGAAAGTTTGAGGACAAGAGGAGAAGGGGGCTGCAGAGGATGAGATTGTTAGATAGCATCACTGACTCAATGACAATGAGTTTGAGCAAACTCCAGGAGACAGTGAAGGACAGGGAAGCTGCAGTTCATGCTGTAGTTCATGGGATCACAGAGTCAGACACAACTTAGTGACGGAACAGCAACAACAAACTAGGAAATATTTTATACATAGAGACTTAGAATGCCCTTCATAATATGCAAAATCTTAAGAGTACTTCTAGGGCTATCATAAGCCCCACAATAGCATTATTTATTGTTAGCAGCAGCAGCAGCAAGAAAGGACCGAGCTGACACTAGTCAGTGTGATTCAGTGTAGGAACCTAACTATTTGGGGATGCAGTTGTGGTATAATGGGGGGGAGTGGTACAGAATGAGGTCAGTGACTAAAGAAGGCCCAGGCTCAAACAAAGACTTACATTATCCTGGGAATTCCACCCAAGTCACAGGAAAAAAGTCTTGGTAGATGACCCCAGACCTAACTGCTGTGATGTCTACTTACCAGTTGTGGTCTGCTTTGTCAATCAAGCCTTCCTGGATGGCTCAGTGGGTAGAAAATTTGTCTGCAATGCAGGAGATACAGGAAACATGGGTCTGATCCCTGGGTCGGGAAGATCCCCTGGGAAAGGAAATGGCAACTCACTCTAATATTCTTGCCTGGGAAATCTCATGGACAGAGGAGCCTGGTGGGCTACAGTCGACAGAGTCACAAAGAGTTGGACACAACGGAGCAACTAAGTGCTAGCTAATCAAGCTTATAAAGTCAACAGGGAATTTACTGGAAAGCCCTAGTGCTAGTGTCAAAGAATCCGCCTGCAATGCAGGAGACCTGGGTATGATCACTGAGTCAGGAAGGTCCCCTGGGGAAGGGAATGGCAACCCATTCCACTGTTCTTACCTAGAGAATTTCATGGACCAGAGGAGCCTGGCAGGTCACAGCCCATAGGTGACAGAGTCAGGCACGACTGAATGACAGACATACACACACAAATACACAATCAAGCAAACAAGGGAATTCATTGAAATGCATCACAGCAAGGTGAAGAGCCCCAGACCTGCACCTCCAAGAAGTCTGTGTCCTTAGGCCTCATGTTGCACCATGAAGTCACCATTGCCCTTGGATTTTTCTTTCTTTTGACTTTATCATCCCAGATGATGACAATGGAGAACTGGAGCCTAGAAAACTGTGGTTATTTTCTTTTATATATTTGTTCAATGTTTCACTCCAATATTAGATACAAATTCCTTGAGGTTAAAGCCAATGCCTATCCTTTTCTTCATAAACCTCCAGTACTTAGAATAGTGGCTGACATATTTCCTGAATGACTATGTGTAATGACTTAAAGTTTACTAATGCCCTGTATTCAGGGAACCTCTGTGGGTAACATGTCCCCAAATGGCTGGATAAAGTCTGTATTTATTCACCATCTCAGTTTCATAAGTTGATAACAGAGATCATCTTCCAAGATGTTATCTGAACAAGGACTCTTTCTGTTTGGATGCTCTTCACAAATGGTAAAGTGAAGTATCATCAGTTCAATAGTTTCTTAACATATCTTGACATGAGTTTTGCTTATTTGGCAAGAAAATAGAATTTTAACATATATTTATATAGCATAGACATCTCTGTTTATATGTCCCTATCTATCTATATACATATATATATACACACACACATTCAATAGCCCTCTACTCTTTCACCTCTATTCCCACCAAATGGTAATTGGTTTTTGAAGTGATTAAATAATCAATAATCAATTAAAGTCTAAAAGGAGACACAGTTATGAATACAGCTTGGAAAATTCTATCAAAAGTCCCAAGCATGACGTAATCTCTTAAAAACATGCTGGCAACAAAGTTTTCTATAATATAACCATTGCCATTATTTTAATCTGCCCATAGCTATTAATATTAACTACTGTAATATTTTTATAGAGCTTTATAGTTTGAAAAGTACTTTCAAACAGTCATTACCCATTTGGTCTCACAATAACTCCACAACTAACCTCTTATTTCTGTTACAATAAAACCACACTTATGGTATTATTGTTTCTGTTCTTCAGATCAAAACAGCTGAGAATGGAGTTTCTTGATTGACTTGCCTGGCATCATTAAGCTATTAGAATTCTTGTATATGTAAACGTAAGAGATTCCAAAGGGTCTTAATTACGTGCAAAGCACAGTTTTGAAAGCGTTCCTTTGTGCTATTACCAGTTTCTCTCATCTACATATCAAGAGAGACAAAGGTGATTCTAAGGTCACTTGGACTAAAAGAGAATTAAACACAACTTACTGTGTAGAAGTTACAGAAGAATGAAGACCGCCTTTGACTCAGTTTTCTTCTTTCTGAACTAGCTTTTAACAATTCCACCCCTCTAGAATTCACATCTGTTCATGATGTAATGCTGTGGGTCAGCCTGGGTTCTGTCAAAATGAAACCAGCATTACCAAATTCCAAATTACAGTATGTTTTACTAACCGGTTTTATAGACTAGACATTTCACTCAGGCAGAAAGGAATTCCCACTGCACTTGAGGGGTAGCAGAATCTCCAGAACAGGCTACTGGTTCTGCTTGGCTCTGCACTGCCCAGGGTCTCCAGGCACCCCAAAGACAAAGAGGCAGGAGAAACTGGGTGAGGAATGAAATTATGAAACCAACATTCTGGATTTTAACTGAACCTATTCATGCCAAGTGGATGGCATGATCTTATACTCAGATGTAGCAAAGAATGTAAATCTAAAAATAAAATATCTTAAAGACAGAAAATTAAAATCATGACATTTAGAGTAAGAATGCACATTAGAAGTCATATTTCTATTTGTGTGTTTGTTTAAGGCTGTTGCTCAAAAAAAATTCTGAAAAATTAATACAATGATTCCATGCAGCTTAAATTATACCTGGTCTATGGCTTTACTTAGCAGAAATCACATCAAAATATTTTATTTCATTTCTTAATCATCCCCATCAGTTTGTTCACCATTCTGGGGTAAAAGGAAAAGCAGTAAGTAAAGCAGAAAGAAATTAAGAGGAGATGCAAGACTAGCAATGTGATACAAAGTGCAGGGCATGATCTGAGGTCTTTTACAGACATTTTTATTCACACATTAAAAAATTACTGATGGATTTTTTTTAACTGAGCATGTTTATGTTTGTGTAATAAGGGTCCCAGATTTATGCTCTAAGACCTGCACCTGCTATAATCTTGTTTGCTCATTTATTCATTTCTTGACACAGCTAATAGATAACTACTGCATGGCTAGGATGTGCCAAGCCCTACTTTAGGAACAGCAATGCAACAGAGAACAAGATAAAAAAGAAACCTATCATAAGGCTCCTTGTATTATAATGAGAGAAGCAGAAAATTAATAAGCAACCACATGTGACATTATATCAGGCAGGAATAAGTGCTAAGAAGAAAAGTAAAGCTGGATTAGAATTTAGAAAGTGTGTAGGGTAGCCTGCTGCTTTAGGTCAAGTAAAGAAAGGCTATCTGAACAGGTGACATTTGAGCAGAGTAGAGACAGTCTATTTGCTAGAGAACATCAGAGAAATTCTTGGATGGGTCAATGAATGAACACAAGGCATTGCTGTTGACACCCAGTCCCCAGGGCTGGATGGATTAATCACCAGGAAATTAATCTGTGTGCCTTCTTTAGGAGAAGGGGTTATAATGAGAAGCAACCTCCAAGAGAAGAAACTCAGAACAGAGGCAGCAACAATTAGGCTGTGATTGTTGAGTCCAGCATGACATAGTCTTCACATGCCACAGATTGTCCTTTAGGGACTGCCCAGGGGCTGGCTTATGTATGCCAGAGTCGTTAGGAGATGCTCTTTCTGAAAAAACAAACAAACAAAAGGGGCTATAATATCCATGTCTCCAAAAATTTCTCTTTCACTTCTATAACTAGTCAAAGAAAGTAACACTTGTACTGAGAAAGGGAATTTTATTTCATTTTATTTTGGAACCTGGAATAACTAACTTACTTTCAGAAACCTCAGAAAATCATCACAGAAACTTGGTTGTGGAAATGTGCTTGGCCTCTCTAAAATGCTCTTTCCTTTCTTCTTCTATTAATAGGATCTCTTTTCCTAGAGGAAACCCATCAGTATGGATCAGGTGGAGTTAAACCCACTCTCTGTTAACAGCAGCATTTGTTTGACCCAGTTAGAATCTATATGCCTCAAACAAACTAATCAATAAAATATGGGCATGAAATAAAAACTAGACATGCTAGAATCCTCAGCAGAATACTTTTTAGGAGTAATTAGAAAGTTCTGTCTTGTTTTCCCTAGACTGATTAAGCTAAACAGATGAGTGTAAAGCTTTTCATTACCATTTGTGGTTGCCTTTGAAGAGAAAAGTATTAAAAGAGGGGAAAGAGACAGAATCCCTGATGACATTTGTGAACCCCTGGATCCAGCTATACCTGAAGACATTTCTTTTCATACATGTCCCAGAATGAGGATCAATAAATTTCTGGGTTCTTTAAATGTGAGTTGTATTACTGTCAGGAATAACTGAAAAAGATCCCACATAAAGAGAGTTGGGGAAACAGAGAAAATGTGACCAATGACAAGAAAGATACCAGGAACATTGGTTACAAAAATCAACAAAATGGTCCATGCTATAAGAAGAAAGAGAACTGTGATTGCCCCTAGTTACACATCAGACTCCCTAGGAATTCATGAAAATGACAAGAAATGGTGACTGGCATACCAGGTATTCATTCTCTCAAAAGTCTACTGCAAAGGGTTGCTGTTGTTTTATTGTCCCTCTGAGGTTATACCTCTCAGACTGGTGTGACCTACACAACTGTAGTTCATTATTGTTGAATAAAACCACTTTCTTTGATAGTTAACATTTGCAGAGAGGGCCAGCAGCAAGTCATGGGGTATGACTTTCATTCACCACATGTTGAGTGAGTGCCAATCACAGTTGATGTCCTTTAAAGTCAACAAAAGTGACCACCAATATAGCATACTCCTTGGTCCCCATGAAAAATTTTAAAGGCAAAATCTGGGATCAGGAGGTTCCCAGGGTATAAGACAAAAACACAAAATGCTTTCTGAAGAATGCATATGAAGGCAAAAAGGTAACCGGTTAATTTCAGCTGACTTTTGCATGGGTGTCTCATGGAGTATTTTTAGCATGAGCTGGGGGCTGCGAATGTTTGTCCCTCTCACTCTGAACCCTGTCCTGTCACACTTTCCATTTGCCTGCAACATGGCCTCACACAATGGCGGCACAGGGCAGGGCAATCCTGTGAATACCATTCTTCCCCCTTCTGTAGGGACAGGGGTCTTCCTTGATGGAGAGATTGTTCTAAAACCTCTTACACTGAAAAACTTTCCCTTAACACAAGAATGCTGGTAATACTAATACCCGTGCTTTACATGATGACACATGAACGCTTTGATGAGATGTCATGGGAGACACTCTTTGCTCCCTCTGTTTCCTTCCTTTCCTCGTGCCCAGATTTGCTACCCAGAGATACCGCCCTGCATTGAGGACATGGAGATCTGATATAGAAAGTGAACCTGGCAAAGGTTTCCAAGGAAAGCGTGAAGCAGAAGGTGGTGCTGGAATGGAGACGACGTGGCAACTCCTTTGGGAATAAAACAATGGCGACTCTGAAGGAAATATCTGGGGTCAAGAGGTTAATTTTGTGAGACTGAGTAACACGAAGGGTACAGGATTTCCTACAAAAGGGGTATGAACAACCTGTCTTCATCTGGACTTGATTTGCCCTCTGCCACTGTCTCTTATACTCGCAATCTTGCCCTTTTTCATGACGAACCACAACACTAGAGAGAATTGATTTTGCTGCCCCCATTGTAACCAGGGACAAGGTTCTTCAGGTAGTTTTGGGCCCGTGACCAGCCTCTTCAGGGAATGGAGGAGGGCCCCTTCTTCTCTGCATCTCCAAAATATGAAAGAAGGCAAAGGTCTGAATGTCACTGAGTCCTCCCACAGAAGGACAAAGAACAGAGCTTCTCAGAGTCTCCTACGGGCACACACACAGTTCATTTAAACACATTCCAATTAACAGACTGTGTTGACTGAAGGGCGCATTTCTCTCTGTTTGGGATGAAAACTAATTTAAATGTGGTGGTACCAGGCTGTGAACACATTCCTACAAGGAAGTAAACAAATGTTATTGCCTTCGCTTAGACAGTCTTGCCCAATTAGGTTGATTATGGTGATCATAGAGATGTCTCCTGAATGCACAAGAACATAGTAATTCTCAGATTTGTTATATAATATTTATAGACTCTGTGGTATAACTTCAGACAAATTAAAATATACAATCTTGTGTTTCCATGGACCAGGGGAATGGGATTCACATGTTTGCCAAAAGCAAGAGACAGAGCCAGCAAATTCCCTGACATTTAAGTTGATAAGAACCTTCTCTGAGAAACTGTAAACTCCTGCTGTAAACTGCTATTTTAAACAACAGAGAAAGAGCTCATCTCTGTCACCGAGAAGTTTAATCCCAAATCACAATTTGCTCTTTGCTTGACTTTAGAAACTGTCTCTATAATTTTCTCCTAAGTGGGTCAACTTAAGAAAGCATACTCCATAAGAAAACAACTTATGTTACCTACTATTCGGCCTGATTATTTTATTATCAGACCCAAAGTGTTATTAGTGAGCAGATTTACTTAGATATTTCCAGGATTAAATAGGGGTTTTGCCATGTTTCTGTGACAGGTTAGAGATGTGTCAAGGTCACTAAAAAAAGAAACACAGTTTTTAGAACAGCATCTCACTGTAGCAGTAGAATTTGTTTTTATTGTATCTGAATTGATGAGAAAGCACACACAGTAAAAGGGCAGTGTTGATGAATGCTAACCTTTTGGATGAAGAGTTTAACCCCTGGGGGACCCTGTTTCCTCATGTGAAATGATAGCTATCTTAGATGATCTCAAGGTTTTTCTAGTCCTCACCATCTGTGGTGTTTGATTGTTAACACACTGATGCTGTGGGTGGTAGCTAGGTTGGGGGAACCAAGCCTGAGAACACTATTTCAGTATGACAGTCATTTGTGGTTATGTGAAAACAAGAGTAAGGAGTCTTCAAGGACAGGGAGGCAGACAGGACTGGAGGAGCTATAAATGAATGAAACGGAGATACACGCACAAACACATATATTAATACATAGAGTTTGGAAAAAAAAAACTTGCTATTAAAGTGAACATTTGTTGCAACATTTTTTTTGCATAATATGTGTCTTGGGGGAGACAGCTCATTGTTCAGGGAAAAATTAGCCTCATTGGGTATAAAAACTAAAGCTAGCTGTAGAACAGAAGCAAGTCAAGGGGGTCTTCATTCCAAGTCCGTGCGTGTCCCTCACAGCTAAAAATTCGAGAAAGTGACCAATATCAACAGAGACAGTTTCCTGAACAGCCTTGCAAATCTGATTTCTGTGCTGTCTCTTCTACTACTTTCTAGCTGTATGAACTGGGGCAAATGCCTCAACCTTTCTGAATCCCGGCCCTGGAAACTGTTGGTTGTGTCTGTTGCCAGTGTTTGTGAAATGCTGGTGACGATGCCTACCTGGTCTTTCACCTGACTTGAACTATAAAGTTGGAAAGATTCACCTGTGTGGACTGAGGAGCATCCACCCTCAGATCACAGATGAAGCCAGACAGTGGAATGCCTTTGGTTTCTAAAGAAGGTAGAACACAGAAGCAGGTAGAATATGAAACGCCACCAACTTTAATAGCATTTGGCTAGGTACCTACCACACATCCTTTAGTTGACATCATGCTTCATCCATCGTTTGTCTTTCATTACTAACCTGGAGCTGGATGACTGAGAGATTGTATGGTTTTGATGTTGATATCAATATAGTTTGTTTGTTCAATTATTCCTCATTCATTCAATAATCATCTACAAGCTGCCAGACATTCTGGAGACCTGTCCTAGAGATTTTGATTGAGTGGAATAGATGAGAGCCACTTTTTGTCAAAAGCATGCTTGCCTGGAGAATTCCAAAGATAGAGGAGCCTGGCAGGCTACAGTCCATGGGGTCACAGAAGGTCAGACACAACTAAGGGACTAACACTTTCACTTCCAGATAACTCTGCTGCAGGTGATCTGAAAATTCCATTTTGAGAAACTCTGGCCTAGACTGTCTGTAACAAGTCCATCAGATTCCCCAGAACCAAAGTTTTTCAGTCCTTTCCCTGGCTTGCCTGTATTCTGCCCAGGTTCTTGCCATCTCTGCTGCTTCACCACTGCACACATCCCTCAAGCTGACTACAGACTGGCCCTGAGTATTAGCATTAAATTACACAAATAATAAATTACATGTGGGTTTAGCTACTCATTGAGGTGAAATGAATTGCAGAACCTTTGGGGAATAAATACAACTGAATCTGTGACTCAGCACAGCACACAGTGAAATTGAGGTCTGGGTAAGGAGATTTGATCAAGGAAGATGTTTACAATAAGAAAATCACCTCAGAGAGGTTCTCATTTTGTAAGTCACTTTGCATGTAAAGCCACAAGTAGTATTTAATTGAGAGTCACGAGGCCATCATGGTATACATCATGTAGGCAACACAGAGACCTAGATGCTATCAGATTAACAATAAACTATCATGCCTAAATATTTCATGATAGACCACATGACCTGCCTCTTGAGAAACGTGTATACAGGTCAAGAAGAAACAGTTGGAACTGGACATGGAACAACAGACTGGTTCCAAATAGAAAAAGAAGTACGTCGAGGCTGTATATTGTCACCCTGCTTATTTAACTTATATGCAGAATAAGTGTAGTCGCTCAGTCATGTTTGACTCTTTGCAACCCCATGGACTGTAGCCCACCAGGCTCCTTTGTCCATGGGATTCTCTAGGCAAGAATACTGGAGTGGGTTGCCCATTTCCTTCTCCAGGGGATCTTCCCAACCCAGGGATCGAACCTGGGTCTTCCACATCACAGGCATATGCTTTACCCTCTGAGCCACCAGGGAAGCCCAATACATCATGAGAAATGCTGGGCTAGAGGAAGCACAAGCTAGAATCAAGATTGCCAGGAGAAATATCAATCACCTCAGATATGCAGATGACACCACCCTTATGGCAGAAAGTAAAGAAGAACTAAAGAGCCTCTTGATGAAAGTGAAAGAGGAGAATAAAAAGTTTGACTTAAAACTCAACATTCAGAAAACTAATATCATGGCATCCAGTCCCATAACTTCATGGCAAATAGATGAGGAAACAGTGGCTTACTTTAATTTTGGCACTCTAAAATCACTGCAGATGGTGATTGCAACCATGAAATTAAAAGATGCTTACTCCTTGGAAAGAAAGTTATGGCCAACCTAGACAGCATATTAAAAAGCAGAGACATTACTTTATCAACAAAGGTCCACCTAGTCAAGGCTATGGTTTTTCCAGTAGTCAGGTGTGGATGTGAGAGTTGGACTGTGAAGAAAACTGAGTACAGAAGAATTTATGCTTGTGAACTATGGTGTTGGAGAAGACTCTTGAGAGTCCCTTGGACTGCAAGGAGATCCAACCAATCCATCCTAAAGGAGATCAGTGCTGGGTATTCATTGGAAGGACTGATGTTGAAGCTGAAACTCCAATACTTTGGCCACCTGATGTGAAGAGCTCATTTGAAAAGACCTGATGTTGGGAAAGATTGAAGGCAGGAGGAGAAGGGGACGACAGAGGATGAGATGGTTGGATGGCATCACCGACTCAATGTATATGAGTTTGAGTGAACTCCGGGAGTTGGTGATGGACAGGGAGGCCTGGCATGCTGCTGTTCTTGGGGATGCAAAGAGTCGGGCACAATTGAGAGACTGAACTGAACTGAACTGAACGAAGTATTAAAGTATTTAAAAATACTCAGCTAGTGAAGCTAAGATTAAGAAAGACTGCTAAGGTTAATCAGGTTAAGGCCAGGTTTTGAATCAAAATAATTGATAAATCAATGCATTCACAAACCTGTACTGAAGATACACATGAACAGTCTTATCTATAGGTACCTAAGAAAACTATTCCATGGATAGAAAAGCACAGCTGGAAAATAAATTGGAAAAAAACAATTTCTGATCTTTGAGTATTTTGTTTGATTTATTCCTTTCCATAATTGTAAAATGCACATGGGAGTGAAATTTATGATCCCCCTGCATTAGAAAAGCATAATCTTAAGTTAGGGAAATGATGGGACCAACTGCTGATTTCTAAAATGTGGTTAGGATGTATATTTAAAGAGGACCCTATCAGGCCTTTATTCTATAAAACTGCTAGACAAATAAATCTGAGGCATCTAAGGGTAATGGCATCTTGAAAGATAATGGACATTCAATCTGGGAGATGGGAAGGAGATAAAACTTTGGCTGTGGTGTGTTTAAGAAAAAAATCAGTTTGCCTGTTAAACTGCTGGATAGACTAGACCCTATAAATTTCAAAGGAGTGTCCTGGGTTTCATCCAAGAGGCTATTGCAAATAAGATACTCAGTGCTAAAACTCTCCGTAGCTCTTCAGAAACTTTAGGGCTGGTTCATGTAACATATACCTCATGCCTGGGGTTAATCACCAGTAGTTCTTGGCAGAATGAAATCTTTAATAAGGCAACCCAGGAAACAGTGGAAAAAAAACTTCACTAGATTTTAATTCAAAGATGAAGTAGACTCCTGATCTTATCCACTATCAGATATTTTCCAAATGTTAAAAGGAAAATTAGTGATAATTCTCATTAGCATTTTTGCTTATTTGTTTCCAGGAAGATTGAATTTCAGCTATTTCATTTACTGAAAGCATCCATTGTCAACCCATAGGACATAGGGTTTCAGTGAGACGCACTACATGACTTTTAGAACATTCACAGTCAATATCTCTATGCTTTGGACAACTTCTCACATTTATAGAAAAAGGAATTTTTCATAAATACCCCCCCAGCCCAATAAAATATTTTATTAGTGGTGGAAGAATGGGAAGATGTTCTTCTCCACTTTATATTTAGTAAAGTATAAAAAGCCTTCCCTCCTTCCTGTGTTCATTCTCTTCATGTCAACATGACATGACTCTTCCTCCCATTAAGGGGTATAAGAGATTTCCCCATTCCCTGATTCTGGGCTGGCCTTATAAGTGTTTTGGTCAAAAGGGATGGGATTGAAGTAACAGTGTGACTGTTTGGAGTCCAGACACTTGAAACTTTGCAAACTTCTTCTCCCCTCTTGGTCCCCTGACTCTACCATTAGATTAACCCTGGCTAGGTTACCTGATGGCTCAGATGGTAAAGAATCTGCCTGCAATATAGGAGACCCAGGTTCGATCCCTGGGTGAGGAAGATGCTCTGGAGAAGGGAACAGCAACCCACTCTCGTATTCTTGTCTGGAAAATGCCATGGATTGAGGTTACAGAAAACCACTAGACCATTCAGGTATGACCTAAATCAAATCCCTTATGACTACACAGTGGAAGTGAGAAATAGATTTAAGGGACTAGATCTGATAGACAGAGTGCCTGATGAACTATGGACTGAGATTCATGACATTGTACAGGAGACAAGAATCAAGACCATCACCAAGGAAAAGTAATGCAAAAAAGCAAAATGGCTGTCCAAGGAGGCCTTACAAACAGCTGTGTAAAGAAGAGAAGAAAAAAGCAAAGGAGAAAAGGAAAGATATACCCATTTGAATGCAGAGTTCCAAAGAATAGCAAGGAGAGATAAGAAAGCCTTCCTCAGAGATCAGTGCAAAGAAATAGAGGAAAACAATAGAATGGGAAAGACTAGAGATCTCTTCAAGAAAATTAGAGATACCAAGGGAATATTTCATGCAAAGATGAGCTCAATAAAGGACAGAAATGGTGTGGACCTAACAGAAGCAGAAGATATTAAGAAGAGGTGGCAAGAATACAAAGAAGAACTGTACAAAACAGATTTTCACTACCCAGATAGTCATGATGGTGTGATCACTCAAATTCATCTAGAGCCAGACATCCTAGAAGGTGAAGTCAAGTGGGCCTTAGGAAGCATCACTACAAACAAAGCTAGTGGAGGTGATAGAATTCCAGCTGAGCTATTTCAAATCCTAAAAGATGGTGCTTATATCAGTAAATTTTGAAAATTCAGCAGTGGCCACAGAACTGGAAAATGTCAGTTTTCATTCCCATCCCAAAGAAAGCCAATGCCAAAGAATCCTCAAACTACTGCACAATTGCACTCATCTCACATGCTAGTAAAGTAATGCTCACAATTATCCAAGCCAGGCTTCAGCAATACGTGAACTGTGAACTTCCAGAAATTCAAGCTGATTTTAAAAAAGGCTAGGAACCAGAGATCAAACTGCCAACATCCACTGGATCATCAAAAAAGCAAAAGAGTTCCAGAAAAACATCTGTTTCTGCTTTATTGACTATGCCAAAGCCTTTGACTCTGTGGATCACAAAAAAACTGTGGATAATTCTGAAAGAGATGGGAATACCAGACCACCTGACCTGCCTCTTGAGAAACCTATATGCAGGTCAGGAAACAACAGTTAGAACTGGACATGGAACAACAGACTGGTTCCAAATAGGAAAAGAAGGACGTCAAGGCTGTATATTGTCACCCTGCTTATTTAACTTATATTCAGAGTGCATCATGAGAAACACTAGGCTGGAGGAAACACAAGCTGGAATCCAGATTGCCAGGAGAAATATTAATAACTTCAGATATGCAGATGACACCACCCTTATGGCAGAAAGTGAAGAACTCAAGAGCCTCTTGATGAAAGTGAAAGAGGAGAGCGAAAAAGTTGGCTTAAAGCTCAACATTCAGAAAACTAAGATCATGGCATCTGGTCCCATCACTTCATGGGAAATAGATGGGGAAACAGTGGAAACAGTGGCAGACTTTGTTTTCTGGCGCTCCAAAATCACTGCAGATGGTGACTACAGCCATGAAATTAAAAGACACTTACTCCTTGAAGGAAAGTAATTAGCAACCTAGACAGCATATTCAAAAGAAGAGACATTACTTTGCCAACAAAGGTCCATCTAGTCAAGGCTATGGTTTTTCCTGTGATCATGTGTGGATGTGAGAGTTGGACTGTAAAGAAAGATGAGCACAGAAGAACTGATGCTTTTGAACAGTGGTGTTGGAGAAGACTTTTGAGAATCCCTTGGACTTCAAGGAGATAATCAGTCCTGGGTATTCATTGGCAGGACTGATGTTGAAGCTGAAACTCCAATACTGGCCATCTGAAAGCGAAGAGTTGACTCATTTGAAAAGACCCTGATGCTGGGAAAGATTGAGGGCAGGAGGAGAAGGGGAGGACAGAGGATGAGACGGTTGGATGGCATCACCGACTCAATGGACATGGGTTTGGGTAGACTCTGGGAGCTGGTGATGGACAGGGAGGCCTGGTGTGCTGCGGTTCATGGCATCGCAGAGTCAGACATGACTCAGTGACTCAACTGAACTGAACAGAGGTTACAGTCCATGGGTTGCAAAGAGTCAGATGAAACTGAACAACTAACACTTTCACTTACACTCTCTTTCAGGTGAGTCAAGGATAGAAGACTAAATAGAGATCTCAACTGCTCCAACCAACATCTTTCCAGATAAACCTATAGATTGCTAACCTCCATAGATGTGAGAAAGCCCAGTCACATTCAACAGCTCTATCTGACATGTTCCCAATTACAAGGCCACAAGTATGTCTAGTTGAGTCCAAAAGAGCCACACAGTTGACTAGTAGACTAATCCTTATTCACGGTAAGTCATGTCCAACTCTTTGTGACTCCCTGGACCATAACCTGCCAGGCTCCTCTGTCCATGGGATTTTCCGAACAAGAATACTGGAGTGGGTTGATATTGCCTCCTTCAGAAGATCTTCCCAATCCAGGGATCCAATCCACGTCTCTTGCATCAGCAGGTGGATTCTTTACCAAATGCACCACCTGGGAAACCCCATGGGCAGTAATAAATGCTGATTATTTAGGCCACAAAGTTTTAGGATTTTTGTTACGTAACAGGTCTATAATATTGTTTGTTGCATTAAAAAATAAGAAATTAAAGGGAAAAAATCAAAATATGGTTTTCTTTTTTCAAGAAGCAAAAATATCTGCTTTGTTTTCAGACTTCTCGTCACATTTGGTGAGGCCAGTGCCTGTGTTCTCTTTGCTTTGAATGTGAGAAGTACACATGATAATGATGACAATGGCATGGAGAAATTACAAGCTACACAAATCTCAGAGAAATGTGGGTGGGGCTGATATGACGGGAGAAAATTTTGCACGCCTAATGACATTTTCTAAAAGGATTTTCAAATCTGTACCATACATCCAGGCCATGCATCTCATTATGCTATACATTTCATTAGGCTATAGGCTTCATTAGACATTTGAATCAAGAATCTCATTACACACTCCAGACACACATCTCATTATACCATGCATCTCATTAAGTTCCCAGCCAGGAACAGATGTAAAATAGACAAATTTCACCAAAGCTTTGATTCAAGCCCACATGGCATTCTCATCAACAACAGAGCAAGAGTGGACCAACAATTGGGTGATTTTTGAATGACACTTGACAGGGAGGAACCAGTTCAAGAAGGCACTGTTAAATGACCAAGGAGAAAAAATAGCCTGGTGTCAAATTCCACTTTGCTGTCCATTCTAGGAATGTGTTCCAACTGTCAATCAGAAATCACCTATCAGCGAAGAGCCGGAGATGGGGTGAAAGAGGGCATGTGTCTGTAACATTGCAATCATCTGTCATGAGGCAGACAGTCAACAAAGGGTAGCATCAATGTCACCTTGGGTTTGGCTTTAGCAATTGTATCTGTTCTGTGTCCCCAGCTCTAATCAGTTGTTTGGCATCTTCATTAATGGGTCGCTCGATGACATCCTTGATTAAACAATACTTCTTTGGTCACCGGTGATAAAAACCCAGCTCACACAAATTTAAGATTAGAACGTACTGAGGAGCTCAGAGTGTGGCTGATTCCAAGCCCAGCTATATCTAAAAGCTGAGGCAACATCATGAAGACATGGATGGCTTCCTATCTCTCAGTTCTGCTTTGCTATGTGTTGGCTTAATGTTTAGCATATTTTTCCTCATGAGATGGTTGAAAGTGGCTCTAAGCTTTCATCATACTCACAGCTATCAATTCTAGCCAAAGATAATGTCTTTAAAAAGAGACAACTAAATTCTGGGAGATGACTCTCATCGCTCAGTTTGGGTCAAATGACCATTCAGAAGCCAATCATTTTGTATCAGAAAAATGAAATAATCTGAGTTCCCAGTTCAGGATGATATGCCTTCCTCTAAATATAACCATAGACTGAAAATGGAAGAAGAACTGGATACCAAGGGAATGTTAGGTAACAAAAATAACCCATGTCTACTTTGCTTGCTCTGTCCTGGGGATACTTATATATTGGTAAGAATTCTACAATATGTGTCCACTCTGAAAACTAGGGGACCTTCTCCATGGTCACATGGAAAATATTTGTCACTAATATTCGACTAAGGGACATCTCTTAAGCAATCTAGGGCCTAAGTAAATATCACAGATGCTTTTTAGGCTCTTGTGATACCATGAAATATTCAGTTCAGTTCAGTTCAGTTGCTCAGTCGTGTCTGACTCTTTGTGACCCCATGGACTGCAGCATGCCAGGCCTAATCATTATTCTCGAGAATGTAGGCTGAAGTGAGTAAGCCACCTAAGAGAACATGACTTTGGGATGCCATCAAATCTTCTGTTTTGAAGGCTAAAGCATTTCTTCTAAATACTGGCTCATGCCTGAATGTCTTCAAAACCGGAGAAATTACAGTTGACTTAATTCCACATCCCAGTGCAAATGCTCTTTTGAGTGTCTTCTTGAGAATGAGTTTTGGGCTGGGAAAAAGGAAAGGAACATCCTCAAGAATACTAAATGAATGATGAGCAGAATGGCAGGTAAAAAGACACAGAACAAAGGAGAGGAGGAGGAGCAGGGGAGAACGTTAGATAGTACTGAGGGCAAATACCTCCACTGCAGGTAGCACTCTGCAACTCTTAATGAACATATGATTTTGGTAGCTAGCACTATGGAGTGATGTCCAACCATAAGTTACTAAAGACTATTTTCACTGGATTTTTTAGACAGTTTTACTCTGAAAAAAGACGAACTATCCATCTAGTCTTGACCTTATAGATCCTTGGGACACTCCTTGCCTGTGAAAACATTACAGTTTAAACATTCCCTTCACATTCCTTTGAGATGAAGTGCTATATCACTGATTGTCCAAAGTTTCCTTTTCCAACTTAGCAGATTTTTTTTGTCTAAAAAATCATTTGGCTGGAAGATATTAGAGCAGCAGAGAGCTTTGAGTAACTGTTATGGGTCAAATTTTAGCTTCATGTAGTAATAGACTCCCTCTGGTACCACATTTCACTGAAACCAAAGGAATGGACTATGTCTAATTTGCAGTTCGTTTTTACCCCAAGAACACCTTAGAACTAGAGGAATTTGATATGTGCATGTTAATAAAAGCAAACTTTTTACATACTTAGAAAAACTCTCGTCTTATTTATTAAAAAATAATCAGCCACACCTGCTATCATTTAAAAATGAAACTTTTTGTTTGATAAGACTTATATTTTTGAGCTTCTTTATTTGCACATTTTCAATGCTTGGGTCCATCACACCATTCTTGAAGGCAAAGGTCTTCTCCACTCTTTCTTGGCTTTTGGAAACACACCCTCATTCTTTGGTTCATTCACCAAATCTGCAGGTGATTTGAGACTTTGTGTCTAGTTAAAAACAAAGAATACATGACTAGTAAACATTTGATCTCACATTCGGAATCAGAAATAGACTATCTTCCCATTTTTGTCCTATAATTTCAATTTTGAAATGAAAGACTGAGACTGGCATTACAGGGTGGTGGTGGCGGTTCAGTGTCTCCATTGTGTCCGGTTCTTTGCCACCCCTTGGACTGTAGTCCCCAGGCTCCTCTGTCCATGGGATTCTCCAGGCAATAATACTAGAGTGGGTTGCCATTTCCTTCCCCAGTAATACAGGGACAAAGGTAAAAATCAATATCTTTACCTGGGAGATTTGTCCCCTACACACCTGAATATAAGGACGCATGATTATGAAAGTCTATGCATTCCAATCCTCCTCTTTGCATCCAACTTTATGAACAACATACAAATGGGCTTTGCAGTGGATATTAATGATAGTGATACCAAGCAGGACTCTGTGTGGTTTCTGGGCATAAAAGCCTTTCTGTACTCCCCACTTTTTATTACAGGAAATAGGCTTCATTCAGCTTCTATGAAGGGCTTCCCTGGTGGCTCAGTGAGTGTAAAGAATCTGCCCGCCAGTGCAGGAGAACTGGGTTCAATCCCTGGGTCTCGAAGATCTCCTGGAGAAGGAAATGGCAACCCACTTTGGTTTTCTTGCCTGGGAAATACCAAGGACAGAGGAGACTGGCAGACTACAATTCATGGGGTCATGAACATGACTTTGAGCAAACTCTGGGAGACAGTGAAGGACAGGGAAGCCTGGTATGCTGCAACCCATGGTTACAAAGAGTTGAACATGACTGAGCAACTGAACAACAGCTTCTATGCCCTCCAGTGAGTTCCAAGAAGCAAGTTCAGATGGTTGCTAAAAAGGAGGGGATGCAAAGGCAAGGAGGGAAAAGTTAAGAAACAATAGTGCAGCCTTGGGGCAAGGTCTTGGTTTCCCCACAAGAGTTACATATAACAATATCTTTGAGCTGTTCTGTAGATACTGAAACCCGCACTATGTGGGAGAAGTTAAGGGTATGCAGTCCATCAGCACGTAGACCCCAGAACAGCGAAACCAGAAGGCTGAGGATGCTGACTCCATTTATCTCACCAGAACCAATCATAAGAATGTTCATGAACTGGTCGCACGCCCTTTGAACCATTATTATAAATCATCTCATTACCCCCTATTGATTAGGGCACAATTTTGAGGGCTTTAGCCTGCTCTGTCCCCCTTTGCCCAGCAAAGCAATAAAGCTGTTCTTTTCTGTTTCACCCAAAACTCTGTCTCCAATAATTAATTAGGTGTTGGTGTACATAGTAACAAGACAGCTCATGACCCCGTTTGCAAAAAAAAAAAAAAAAATGCTTGGGAGATGATTTTAAAAGAACTTTTCAAATCATCATAAGGATATAACATAATATCTATTCTTTTAATTTTTTAAGTGTACAACACATTATTATTCACTATAGGTTTAATGTTTTAAGGAAAAATTAGGGACTTTGCAGGCAGTAAATTTCAAAACAATGAAAGGAAAAAGTGGTCTTGGCGTTTGGCTGTCAATTTTATGCTTCTCAGGAGAGTCTATTAGCCTAGAACATAGTCTCTTGGTGGTCCCCATGGCTCAGAAATAGACGTGAGTCTTTAACAAAACGTATCTACTTCAGGGTAATGGACCCTGTATCTCTGTGATATCTGCTTGTCACAAGAAACCCAAGATAACATTTTTCTATTTCCATTTTGTTGTGAAATTCTTTGCACTTGAATTTCATGTTATATACACTATTATAACATTTAGATATTCAAAGCTAAAAAGATTTGCTCACTTGGCTCTGGTGGTAGCATATGTAGAATTAAAAAAAATTAAAAAAGAAGCATTTTGACCTTTGGTTGAACAGTAGAACTTAAAATGCTATTGTTACAGGGTGGCATGGGGAAAGCATGATTTAAATGTAAATCTTTTATCTCCAAAGCCATAAAAGACTATGCCTTGGAGGTATGAGAAAATGCAAGCTCTAATGTGGAGCATATAAAAAAAAATTAAAACATTCAGCATGGCACCAAATCTGCTTTTCTGAACTGCATTTTGCTCATAAACTACTTAGAGTCTATAGTATTGTATTTATATTTCAAATGAACTGTTCTTTAACCATTTAGTCTTCGGCTCCTTGACTTCTGGTTCTAAACCTCAAGACATCTCACTCCCTGTGAACCCCACCATTTTCTCCCTTTAACCTCCAAACTTCTGTTGTGCATTTCAGCCTGCAGAATGAAGGTCCTCACAGGCAGATCTATCCCCTGAAAACTCTGCAGCCAGACTCCCACCTCCCTGAGTTGTTCAGATAGCCGGGAAGGACGATGTCAGTGAGGAAGGTCATGTCTCTGTTTTTATTTCCTTGACCTGCCCCATGGCTTTGAGAGAGAAGAAACACAATCCTGTAATTTGGACTAAGCCATAGGTAGGACTGGAATCATGACAGGTTAGTATATGGGCTACAGATTGGGCACAGCTGGAAGTGAGAATCCTGCCCAGATTCTGCTCACCGTTTTCCATATGGCTCAGTTGGTGCTAATCGTACCTTTCCAAGACCAAGTGTATGCTCCCTTTTAGGAATATCCTGCCGTTCCCTCGTGTTTTCACCACCTGCTGGCTTATCTACTCCTGGCACCAGTTGCCCAGACTATTTTCTCTGATACCACATGCAGACCAGGCAGAAGTCTTCTCTCCGTGCCACCAAAAGAAATGAATGTCTTGTGCAGCCCCAACTGGAATGCTTCACTTGGATCCAAGTTCTCTGGGAACAATCTGAACTAGAAACCATCTCTTTTATGTTCTCAGAACTGGCAAATAAGTTTTTTTCAGTAAACAAGTGAGTGTGTTTTGCATCCTTCTGAATTTTAAACTTTAACGCTTTGTATAACTTGAACTTTGCATAATTATGTTTCCTGTTCCTTCTACCAGGAATCCTCTAGGAAAATACATCTTCTTCCAACTTTCGCCACACCCCAGTTAGATCTGGTCCCTTCTCATAAGTGCTTAGGGCATCCAGTGTTTTCCTTCTTAGCCTTAGTGCAACTAATTAAACGATGATGCACATAATTGAAAATTTATTGTTCTCCCAGCTAGACTATAAGCCTTTGAAAACAAAAAATCACATTTAGCTCATTTCTCACTGTATTTACAACATCAAGATGATGTGTGATTATATAAAAGGCATACTATTATATCTGTCAGATGAAAGACAGAGAATCAACCAATGATTTTCAAAGTGTATGTATGTTTGCTAGGCTTCCTGGTTTGTCTAAGGTATCTTTAGTTACTTCAAAATCTTCTTTGAATTCCTGCTAAATCTCCACTCTCAGCTTTGACTGTCTTTCTCTGAATGTTTTTCTCTGCTCTGGTGTTCTCTACTTAGAGTCCTTTATTGGGATGCTATAATAAAACATTCATGCATATATATTCAGGATGATCTTAATACATCCCCCACATATATTCTTATGCACCCATAAAACTTTTCCCTGCATTCTGTTCTCATGACAAATTAAATATAGCCCAAGTTTTCCCGCATCCCTCAAATATACAATAATATGCATCATCATTCATCTTTCATCTCACACTGTAAGACCATTAACCTTGTGAATTGGGCAGTAGCATCCCATTCTGCAGTTAAGGAATCTCAGATTCTGGCATACACAGCTGAGGAGTTATTGATTCACTCTGAACTATACTACAGGTTTCAAAGTACAACATCATAATATCTTCCTATAATAATTCCTTCCATAATTCCTTCCTTTTTTTCTGTTGAGGCAATCACAGTCCTCTGCCAGATGTTGATTGTTTCCAACCGAGTTTAAGAAACTTTTTAATTTCTAGAATGTTTTTTATAGATCTTTTTCATTTATTCTATCATTGTATCTAAATGGTGGTGGTGGTTTAGTTGCTAAGTCGTGTTGGACTCTTGCTATCCCATGGACTTAACCTGCCAGGCTCCTCTGTCCATGGGATTCTCCAAGCAAGAATACTGGAGTGGATTGCCATTTCCTTCTCCTTCTAAATATTAGAGCCTTAAAGAGCTTCCATGGTCACATTATGAGAACTTTAAAGAGGGAATCCCTCAAAGGCAAACAGATCACCAAAATTATTGACTATCAAATATGATGAATAGATAATAATATCCTTAATGTAATAAGTGCACAGTAAAACTGAAAGCAATTAATTCTTGAATTAATTTTCACCCACAAAGTTTCCCTGCACTGGACTGACCTGTAGAGAGGACTGCTGATTTCAAAATCACCTTAAAACAATGCTCAAGAGGAAAAACTACACTCACATGAAAATAAAAAGATGACATCAGAAGCAGACAACTTGCCCAAGACCCTTAACGTGATTCATATGATCCTTTATAATATTTTCTTGACTTCTTGGAACTCTGCATATGAATCAAATGATTTTCTATCATAGATATGATCCTATGCTAGTTTAAAAATCAATCCAATTACCTGTGTCTAGCACTTTCTGTGTTATCTTGGTGGATTTCACCATTCCAAGACTTTAATTGGTTGACTCTTAAGAAATTTAACTTAAAAGAGAAAAAAATATATATAGTCATGTTCAGGCCCCTATTGATATTACAAGATGAAATTCTGTCATCTTATCAATTAATAATACCTGCTCTGATCTTGGCCATAAACATACATTTTCCTCTATTACTCAAGTTCAATCAGAACAACAAACAAAATTTCAACCAAGGAATAAAACCTCCCACAATTATGGGATGGATTCATGTAGTTAATATCAGTCTATGCTAATTTAAATTTAAAGGCTTCTCTATACTGGGAACAATTAAATCATTTCCCGGGTGGCCCAAACAGTAAAGAATCTGCCTGCAATGCAGGGGACCAGCGTTAGATTCCTGGGTTGGGAAAATTCCCTGGATAAGGAAATGACAACCCATTCTAGTATCCTTGCCTGGAGATTTCCATGAACAGAGGAGACTGGTAGGCTACAGTCCATGGGGTTGCAAAGAGTCAGACACGACTGAGCAGCTAATACTGACTGACACTGATCCTTAATACATAAAAAGTATGTAAGAAAATATGAAAATGTTAAAGTTTATAATTGAACAAAAGAGGTGAGACTGTAAATACCTAACAAAAGGAGGAACACAATAGGTCAGTAAACACAAAGGGAAAAATTCCTTATTGTGGGCAATCTGAGAAATTAAAGTAATACAAGAGAATGTGATATTTTTTGTTTGTTTGTTTTTTTAAATGATTGCAGTTAACGTTCAGTATGTCTTATGAGTACTTTGCTATTATTTTTGGTCAGATGACCGCTACTTTTAGCAACTCAAATCAACAGTCATGAAAACATCTATATCTTACAACCTCATAAGCAAAGGACAGGGAAGTCTGATGCTATGCAGTCCATGGGGTTGCAAAGAGTTAGACACAACTTAGTGACTGAGTAAAAACAACTTCATAATCCTTCTTTTAGGTATCTAGAATAAAAAGATTACTATAAATTTAAAGGTAAAAATTTCTATAAAACACATATAAAAATGTTTTTTGCTATGCTGGATTAGATCCTAGACTGAAAAAAGACAGAAAATTTACTGTGGATTAGATAATAATATGATATCAACATTAAAGTCTCAAATTTTAAAGATTGTTTTGTCATATGTAGGAGAAAGTTTTTGTCTTTAGGAAATACAGACAGTGTTTTGATATAAAAGCAGAGGTCATTCTCACACAATTTAGAAAAAAATGAAGGCATATTTGAATATGCATGTGTGTGTGAGAGAGAGAGAGTGGAAGAAAGGAAGAATAAAGCTGGATAAAAGTTATAAGGAGTTCTTTATGGTTGCAACTTTAGTGGTCTAAGTTTGAAATTATATTAGAATAAAAAAAATAACAAAACATTATCTTCAATGTGTTATTTGAAAACAGAAATAATAGAAACAGCCTGCATGTTAAAATAAATGAAGAAGAAAGGCTAATTCAGTTACGATATAGTTACATGATGGAAAATAAAGAAACTATAAAATGATTACAAAATATTAAGAAGGGAAGAATACTGCAGAAACAATATAAATTATTGATTGTTGATGGGATTACTAGTGATTTTTATTTATGTTACACTGTTTCTTATTTTCCATATATTTAAAATGATGTGCATTAATATTATTTTTACAAAGGAAGATTTCAATTTCTAGTCTTGTTTTTCCTTTCTTATTATCTTTTTATTTATTTGCTAGGAAAGAATAAATTGCTCACCTGTGCTATAAAACCTTTCATTAGAAGAGCAAGGTCAGGGTCCAATGATGTCATAAAATCCTATGTCTAGATGGTATCATTACGCTTCTTAGATGCTCATTCAAATGTATTCTCTCTCTTTATGTGGTAAACTTGCAATGTGGGAAAATAAACATTCTTCTCTCTTTTCTAATAGGTCAGTATCACATGGACTATGCTGCTTCTTGATAATGGTGTTGTTTTCCATTCTGGACCCTTGATATGTAGAATATTGGAGCACTGCCTTGGAGGCGAGGAAAACCCATTTGAAACTTGACCACTTGACCTTGAGTAAATTTTTAAGTCCCTCTTTAGTTTCATAACCCATAAAATTCAAATGCCAGTATTTACCTTCTAGAGTCACTGTAAAGACTAAATGGGATAACATGTGTAGAGAAAGTTCCCTAGCACATCCTCAACTTGTGAGACATTAATGTGACTATTGCTTTCATCTCTTGATTTTCTAATCCTGGGAGGTTGACAAGGAATTCTTCTTGCAATCTTGCAGGATAGATAAAGAAGAACCTGGAGTTCCAAAACCTTCACCTTGACTCTGAGTTTTCAGTCACTAAAGACTAGAAAGAACACAAATTAGGAAACTACAGTTTAATTATATTAATCCCCTTCAGGGTCCATTGAGTCATGTTTTTCCATGAGCTTCAAAACCATTCACCCACCTCTAAAGGAAGAGTGAGAGTCTCATTTAAAAGAGGCCTGAAGCCTACAGTGATCAGACACAGTCATAGGCTATGTGTGACACAATGATCAGAGCCACAAGGGTCTTGCTTTCAAATACTTCAAATCCTGGTGGCAGAGAGAACCAGGGAAAATGGCAGCTTGAGTTCAGTGCAAGTAAGTACTATTAGGAACATGGTGGGTCTTCTAATACAGATGTGGGAAAACAAAGCAAAGTGGGCTTCATAGGCAAGGACCTAAGCTGACATTGTTGTGATGCAGCCATACCAGGCAGCCAGGTGCAAAAAGACTTCCAGGCACAGGGAGCAGCACAAACAGGCAGGAGGCTTTCGAGGAATTGCAAGGGATTGTGGGAGGGGATGAGAGAGGTGAAACATGAAGGGAAAACTGAGGCCAGTAAGGGAAGCTGCAGATTTTATGAGGAGACACTGGAAAGCTCAGAGCTGATAATGCAACATTTTCACTTTAGAAAAAATGTGTTTCAGGATCTGGGAGGATAAAAATCAAGGACACAGAGGACTATAAAAACCCATAGAACCATTTTAGTGGAGAGAACATGTAAAAGAGGAAAGGAGGCTGAATTTCACCAGATAAAATAAGACCTCATTAATTTAAACCCTGGTTGCTCAGTGGACTTCCCTGGTGGCTCAGACAGTAAAGTTTCTGCCTACAATGAAGGGGAACTGGCTTCAATCCCTGGGTCAGGAAGATCTCCTGGGTAAGGCAATGGCAATCCACTCCAGTATTCTTGCCTGGAAAATCCCATAGACTGAGGCATCTGGTAGGCTACAGTCCATGGGGTCACAAAGAGTTGGACAAGACTAAGCGACTTTACTTTCACTTTACTCAGTGACAAAGAATCTTCCTGCCAATGCAAGAGACACTGTTTCAATCTCTGGGTGCAGAAACTCACCTAGAGAAAGAAATGGCAACCCATTGCTGCCTTGCAAAGCCCACAGACAGAAAGCCTGGTCAGGTCACAGTACATGGGATGAGATAAGACTCCAACACATCTTAGCAATTCAGTTCAGTTCAGTCCAGTCCAGCCACTCAGTCGTGTCCGACACTTGGCTACCCCATGGACCACAGCACACCAGGCCTCCCTGTCCATTGCCAACTCCTGGAGTTTACTCAAACTCAAGTCCATTGAGTCAATGATGCCATCCAACCATCTTATCCTCTGTCCTCCCCTTCTCCAGCCTTCAGTCTTTCCCCAAATCAGGGTCTTTTCAAATTAGTCAGTTCTTCACATCAGGTGGCCAAAGTATTGGAGTTTCAGCTTCAGAATCAGTCCTTCCAATGAATACTCAGGACTGATTTCCTTTAGGATTGAGTGGTTGGATCTCTGTGCAGTCCAAGGGACTCTCAAGAGTCTTCTCCAATGCCACAGCTCAAAAGCATCAATTCTTTTGTGCTCAGCTTTCTTTATACTCCAACTCTCTCATCCATATTGACTACTGGAAAAACCATTGCTTTGACTAGACAGACCTTTGTTGGCAAAGTAATGTCTCTGCTTTTTAATATGTTGTCTAGGTTGGCCATAAATTTTCTGCCAAGGAGTAAGCATCGTTTAATTTATGCAATAACAATCTGCAGTGATTTTGGAGCTCAAAAAAATAAATTCTGACACTGTTGCCACTGTTTCCCCATTCCATATGCCATGATCTTAGTTTTCTGAATGTTGAGCTTTAAGCCAACTTTTTCACTCTCTTCTTTCACTTTCATCAAGAAGCTCTTTAGTTCTTCTTCACTTTCTGCCATAAGGGGGTGTCATCTGCATATATGAGGTGATTGATATTTCTCCCAGCAATCTTGATTCCAGTTTGTGCTTCCTCCAGCCCAGCATTTCTCATGATGTATTCTGCATATAAGCTAAATAAGCAGGGTGACAATATGCAGCCTTGGCATACCCCTTTTCCTATGTTCAACCACTCTGTGGTTCCATGTCCAGTTCTGTTACTGACCTGCATACAGATTTCTCAGGAGCCAGGTCAGGTAGTCAGGTATTCCCATCTCTTTCAGAATTATCCACAGTTTATTGTGATCCACACAGTCAAAAACTTTGGCATAGTCAATAAAGAGGAGTAGATCTTTTTCTGGAACTATCTTGCCTTTTTGATGTTCTAGAGGATATTGGCAATTTGTTCTCTGGTTCTTCTGCCTTTTCTAAAACCAGCCTGAACATCTGGAAATTCACAGTTCACATACTGTTGAAGCCTGGCATAGAGATTTTTGAGCATTACTTTACTAGCTTGTGAGATGAATGCAATTTTGCAATAGTTTGAGCTTTCTTTGGCATTGCCTTTCTTTGGGATTGGAATGAAACTGACCTTTTCCAGTCTTGTGGCCACTGCTGGCCACAAGTTTGCTGGCATATTGAGTGCAGCACTTCCACAGAATCATCTTTCAGGATTTGAAATAGCTCAACTGGAATTCCATTACCTCCACTAGCTTTGTTCATAGTGATGCTTTCTAAGGCCCACTTGACTTCACATTCCAGGATGTCTGGCTCTAGGTGAGTGATCACACCATTGTGATTATCTGGGTCATGAAGATCTTTTTTGTATAGTTTTTCTGTGTTTTCTTGCCACCTCTTCTTAATATATTCTGCTTTTGTTAGGTCTATACCATTTCTGCCCTTTATTGAGCCCATCTTTGAGTGAAATGTTCCCTGCCAAGCCAAGTCACTTCAGTCGTGTCCGACTCTGTGCGACCCCATAGGCGGCAGCCCACCAGGCTCTCCTGTCCCTGGGATTCTCCAGGCAAGAACACTGGAGTGAGTTGCCATTTCCTTCTCCAGTCCATGAAAGGGAAAAGTGAAAGTGAAGTCACTCAGTCATGTCCGACTCTTCGCGGCTCCATGGACTGCAGCCCTTAGGTATCTCTAATTTTCTTGAAGAGATCTCTAGTCTTTCCCATTCTACTGTTTTCTTCTATTTCTTTGCACTGATCACAGAGGAAGGCTTTCTTATGTCTCCTTGCTATTCTTGGAACTCTTCATTCAAATGGGTATATCTTTCCTTTTCTCCTTTGCTTTTCACTTCTCTTCTATTCACAGCTATTTGTAAGGCCTCCTCAGAAAGCCATTTTGCTTTTTTGCATTTTTTTTCCTTGGGGATAGTCTTGATCTCTGTGTTCTGTACAATGTCATGAACCTTCGTTCATAGTTCATCAGGCATTCTGTCAGATCTAATCCCTTAACTCTATTTCTCACTTCTACTGTAAGGGATTTGATTTAGGTCATACCTGAATGGTCTAGTGGTGTTCCCTACTTTTTTCAATTTCAATCTGAATTTTAACATGATCTGAGCCACAGTCAGCTCCCAGTCTTGTTTTTGCTGACCATATAGAGCTTCTCCATCTTTGGCTGCAAAGAATATAATCAGTCTGATTTTGGTGTTGACCATCTGGTGATGTCCATGTGTAGAGTCTTCTCTTGTGTTGTTGGAAGAGGGTGTTTGCTATGACCACTGCATTTTCTTGGCAAAACTCTATTAGCATTTGCCCTGCTTCATTCTGTACTCCAAGGCCAAATTTGCCTGTTACTCCAGGTGTTTCTTGACTTCCTACTTTTGCATTCCAGTCCCCTGTAAAGACAAGGACATCTTTTAGGGGTGATAGTTCTAGAAAGTCTTGTAGGTCTTCATAGAACCTATTAACTTCAGCTTCTTCAGCATTACTGGTCGAGGCATAAACTTGGATTACCGTGATATTGAATGGCTTACCTTGGAAATGAACAGAGATCATTCTGTCGTCTTTGAGACTGCATCCAAGTACTGCATTTTGGACTCTTTTGTTGATTATGATGGCTACTCCATTTATTCTAAGGGATTCCTGCCCACAGTAGTAGATATAATAGTCATCTGAGTTAAATTCACCCATTCCAGTCCATTTTAGTTTGCTGATTCCTAAAATGTCGATGTTCACTCTTGCCATCTCTTGTTTGACCACTTCCAATTTGCCTTTATTCATGGANTGACCACTTCCAATTTGCCTTGATTCATGGACCTGACATTCCAGGTTCCTATGCAATATTGCTCTTTACAGCATCGGACCTTGCTTCTATCATCAGTCACATCCACAACTGAGTATTGTTTTTGCTTTGGCTCCACCCCTTCATTCTTTCTGGAGTTATTTCTCCACTGATCTCCAGTAGCATATTGGGCACCTACTGACCTGGGGAGTTCCTCTTTCAGTATCCTATCATTTTGCCTTTTCATACTGTTCATGGGATTCTCAAGGCAAGAATACTGAAGTGGTTTGCCATTCCCTTCTCCAGTGGACCACATTCTGTCAGACCTCTCCACCATGACCGGCCCATCTTGGGTGGCCCCACAGGGCATGGGTTAGTTTCACTGAGTTAGAGAAGGCTGTAGTCCATGTGATCAGATTGGTTAGTTTTCTGTGATTGTGGTTTTCAGTCTGTCTGCCTCTGATGGAGAAGGATAAGAGGCTTATGGAAGCTTCATGAGGAGGAAACTGGGTCTTGTTCTGATGGGTGGGTCCATGGTCAGTAAATCTTTAACCCAATTTTCTGTTGATAGGTGGAGCTGTGTTCCCTCCATGCTATTTACCTGGGGCCTAACTATTGTGGAGGTAATGAAGATAATGGTGACCTCCTTCAAAAGATCCCAAGCATGTACTACTACACTCAGTGCCCCCAATCCTGCAGCAGGGCATCACTGACCTATACTTCTGCTGGAGACTCCTAGACCTTCACAGTTAAGTCTGGGTCAGTCTCTTGTGGGGTCACTGCTCCTTTCTCCTAGGTCCTGTTACACACAAGGTTCTGTTTGTGCCCTCCAAGAGTCTGTATCCCAGTCCTGGGTAAGTTCTGGCAACTCTATGGTGGGGTTAGTGCTGACCTCCTCCAAGAGGGCTTATGCCATACCCAAGTCTGCTGTACCCAGAGCCCCTGTCCCTGTGGCTGTCCACTGCTGACCTGTACCTCCACAGGAGACCCTCAGACTCAGTTCTGGCTCAGTCTCTGTGGGGTCCCTCAGTCGTGATGTGCACGAGGTTTCTTTGAGCCCTCTGAGTGTCTCTGGCAGGAATGGGGTTTGATTCTAAATGCAAATTCACCCCTCCTGCCTCCTAGCAATTAGACAACAACAACAAATTAAGAAAATTGATGTAAGTCAATGTCGGTTGAAATAAAATTTACCTTTGCAAAAACAAACAAACAAAAAAGTATTTCAAGCAAGATATTACTGTGCAAACCAGATTGCTGTGAGCTGGTTTTCAAAGAACAAACTTTCCCTGGTTTTGTTGAACTAGTAGAGTATACACTTACTTATCAAAAATGTCCCTGGATCATTCCAAATGAGTATTTTGTATTCATTAACACAGATGTGGTAGTTCAGTGATGTTAAAATTTAAAAAAATCTTCATTAAAAATAAGAACAACTAACACTTTAGAATTTAGACTGGCCTCTCTCCAGTACACGGATTTACTCTCCAAGCTTTAACTGATTTGCTAACTGAGGTTAGCAAGCAATTTTGGAATTGTGTAATCAAAATCTAAATTGATCTTAATAGCCCCAAAGAATTAATATGTCTGCTACAATGTGAGCAATTTATTCCCTTCACACCAGTAGATTCTGGTTCAGTGATTATTAAATTCTGGATTATTTATAGGAAAAACATTCTATGAACAAGGTTGTCTTTTACATTTGCCTGTTTTGTTTGATTTTGTTTATTTTCATTGGGTCTCTTCCATCCATAGTAACTCATTCATTTCTCAAATACGGGGCACAGCTATGTGCCCACACTGTGCTATTCATCGCTAAGTCATGGATGACCAAGTCTCCTTCAAAGGGATCGTCATCTGGTGAGGAATATTGGGGCATAAACAAACCCCGATTAAATGATGCAACAAATCCCATTATGGGAGTTTACTTCTGGGGTGATAGGAATACAGAAGGGCAAGAACCTAACTGTCCAGAGGATTAGTTTAGGGAAGGTTCCCCTAGAGAACTGACCAAGCAGCTTGATGGAACATTTGAGCAAGTTTCTTCTGCACTTTTAGGCAGAGGGAACAAAGACATGAAATTACATTTAATGTGTGAGAAAGTATGACTAGTTGAAAATGGACAGAAATGTTTTTGGGGGAAAAGATATGAGGGGAAAGGATAACAATGTCGATGAGACATCTAGAAAGGAGTTTCTCATTCCAGGCTGAGTGTCTTGTGCTATACTTAGTTGCTCAGTCGTGTCTGACTCTTTGCGTCTCCATGGACTGTAGCCCATCAGGCTTCTCTGTCCATGGGGATTCTTCAGGCAAGAATACTGGAGTGGGTTGCCATGCCCTCTTCCAGGGGATCTTTGCAACCCAGGGATTGAACCCAGGTCTCTTGCATTACAGGCAGATTCTTTACCATCTGACTCATGTAGGCAGCTATTAATGCTTCTTTTCCCTGGTGGCTAGGTGGTAAAAAATCTGCCTGCTCATACAGGAGACACAGGTTCGATTCTTGGGTCAGGAAGACTTCCTGGAGAAGAAAATGGCAATCCACTACAGTGTTCTTGCCAGGGAAAGTCTATAAACAGAGGAGCCTGGCAGCTACAGTCTATGGAGTCACAGAATCAGACACAACTGAGTATGAACACACACACTCACACACAAATTCACACTGACTGCCCATTTCTCCAGCCTTGGAAAGTTGTTTATTTCAGTCCCATCATTCCCAGGAGATGCTGACCTCTTGACCAAATGACAGAAGAAGGATAGACTCTAGGATTCCCAGAAGTGAAGCCTGATGTCTTTTCTCATATAGTTTACTGGTTAATGAAATTATGCTCAGCATATCAGCTTTCATTACTTTGTATAGACCCCTCCATGGACACTTAGATAAGAATTTAAAAAGGGAACTGAAATTACATATCAATCATTTTAATTACACACACACACATACATACATACAATGAGCCAAATAATTTAAAAATATGAGGCAATGTGGTGGGAAACCCTATCCAAAATTGTGCATGTGCCTGCATGTATGTGTGTGCACATGTCCATGTACTAACTTTCTTTTGCACACCCCAATCATTTAAACAGAAATTTTGTTTTTGAGATGCATTACCCCTAAAGAAAGATATTATCCCAAAAGTAAGATACTAACCACAAATAGGCAGGGACTAGCAGTTTTTGAAAACTTGATTTAAATATCAAGAGCAAATATTGGAAGACTTGGAGCAAAGAATTTATGTTATAAATCTCAGAGTAGGGAAGAAGTCAAGATAATGCAAGAGTTATTTCCTGGCCACCCCATGAAGGAGTTGAATCGTCTCATGGAAGAGAGAGGGAGGGAGAGAGAAAGTAGAGAAAAGAGCCTAGTGTGGGGCTCCTGGGGTGGGATTCCTGCCTAAGGCTGTGTCCCAGGGGGATCAAAGAAGCCTGAAAATATATCTGTGAGGTGGAAGAAGAAATTTAGCTAGAGAAAAATAAATTTTCTTAGAAATGTCACACCTTTCTTGGAAAGCCAAGCCCTTCTCCTATAGGGAACAGAGAAGCTGACAGGGCAGACCTAACTGAAGGAGGGCCTGAGAGTCTCCAAATATTCCATGGCCATAAAGCAGCAGTTCTTTGCACCTCCGGGAGGGGTCCAGAAGAATCTGGAAGACCCAGGATTAGTTGACGCTAATATTGGGACCAGAAGGACCCAGTGCTTCAACTCAGCACATGTGGCCACACCAGGAGGAGTAGTGACCAGTTGAAGCCACATGAGTAGATGGTGGTGACTCCATGTAAACAATGACATTTAAGCTATTTCTGCTTCAATGATTCGGGAGGGGTGGGGGTAGAGCAAAAGAAAGTGAACACATGGACATGCACACACACATACATGCAGGTATGTGCACAATTTTGGATACGTTTTCCTACCACACTTCCTGCAGAACTGGCTACCTGGAAGATGGTTGGCAGGTTGAAAGATGTACATGGACCAATACAAGCTTAGCCTCAACCCAAAAGCAAAAGGTCTAGAGAGAAGGGATGGAATTGACTAGGTACCTACTGCAAAATGAGTGACTTTTAATTGCCAACTGATTGGCTGATGTTGAGAGGAGCTACCCCTCACCCAGGGTCAGGGGCGGTGACTGAGACGAGCTACCCCACACCCGAGGTCAGGGGCGGCTGCCGAGGGGAGCAACCCCATGCCCAAGGAGCAGTGGCTGCGCAGGTGCAGGAGGGCCAAGAGGAGCTACTCCACGTTCACGGTCAGGAGGGGCAGCCATGAAGAGATACCCCTCATCCAAGGTAAGGAGCAGTGGCTCTGCTTTGCTGGAGCAGCCGTGAAGAGATACCCCACATCCAAGGTAAGAGAAACCCAAGTAAGACTGTAGGTGTTGCGAGAGGGCATCAGAGGACTAGCACACTGAAACCATAATCACAGAAAACTAGTCAATCTAATCACATGGACCACAGCCTGTCTAACTCAATGAAACTAAGCCATGCCATGTGGGGCCACCCAAGATGGGCCGGTCATGGTGGAGAGGTCTGACACAATGTGGTCCATTGGAGAAGGGAATGGCAAACCACTTCAGTATTTTTGCCTTGAGAACCCCATGAACAGTATGAAAGGCAAAATGATAGGATACTGAAAGAGGAACTCCCCAGGTCAGTAAGTGCCCAATAGGTTACTGGAGATCAGTGGAGAAATAACTCCAGAAAGAATGAAAGGGTGGAGCCAAAGCAAAAACAATACCCAGTTATGGATGTGACTGGTGATAGAAGCAAGGTCCGATGCTGTAAAGAGCAATATTGCATAGGAACCTGGAATGTCAAGTCCATGAATCAAGGCAAATTGGAAGTGGTCAAACAAGAGATGGCAAGAGTGAACGTCGACATTCTAGGAATCAGCAAACTAAAATGGACTGGAATGGGTGAATTTAACTCAGATGTCCATTATATCCACTACTGTGGGCAGAAATCCTTTAGAAGAAATGGAGTAGCCATCATGGTCAACAAAAGATTCTGAAGTGCAGTACTTGGATGCAATCTCAAAAACAACGGAATGATCTCTGTTCGTTTCCAAGGCAAGCCATTCAATATCAAGGTAGTCCAAGCCTATGCCCCAACCAGTAATGCTGAAGAAGCTCAAGTTGAACAGTTCTATGAAGACCTACAAGACTTTCTAGAACTAACACCCCAAAAAGATGTCCTTGTCTTTACAGGGGACTGGAATGCAAAAGTAGGAAGTCAAGAAAAACCTGGAGTAACAGGCAAATTTGGCCTTGGAGTACAGAATGAAGCAGGGCAAAGGCTAATAGAGTTTTGCCAAGAAAACGCACTGTTCATAGCAAACACCCTCTTCCAACAACACAAGAGAAGACTTTACACATGGGCATCACCAGATGGTCAACACCAAAATCAGATTAATTATATTCTCTGCAGCCAAAGATAGAGAAGTTCTATACAGTCAGCAAAAATAAGACCGTGAGCTGACTGGCTCAAATCATGACTCCTTATTGCCAAATGAAGACTTATTGAAGAAACTCAGGAAAACCACTAGACCATTCAGGTATGACCTAAATCAAATTCCTAATGATTATACAGTGGAAGTGCGAAATAGTTTTAAGGGACTAGATCTGGTAGACAGAGGGCCTGATGAACTATGGACAGAGGTTCGTGACATTGTACAGGAGACAGGGATCAAGACCATCCCCATGGAAAAGAAATGCAAAAAAGCAAAATGGCTGTCTGAGGAGTCCTTACAAATAGGTGAGAAAAGAAGAGAAGCAAACAGCGAAGGAGAAAAGGAAAGATATAAGCATCTGAATGCAGAGTTCCAAAGAATAGCAAGAAGAGATAAGAAAGCCTTCCTCAGAGATCAATGCAAAGAAATAGAGGAAAACAACAGAATGGGAAAGACTAGAGATCTCTTCAAGAAAATTAGAGATACCAAGGGAACATTTCATGCAAAGATGGGCTCAATAAAGGACAGAAATGGTATGGTCCTTACAGAAGCAGAAGATTTTAAGAAGAGGTGGCAAGAATACACAGAAAAACTCTACAAAAAAGATCTTCATGACCAAGATAATCATGATAGTGTGATCACTCACCTAGAGCCAGACATCCAGGAATGTGAAGTCAAGTGGGCCTTAGAAAGCATCACTATGAACAAAGCTAGTGGAGGTGATGGAATTCCAGTTGAGCTGTTTCAAATCCTGAAAGATGATGCCATGAAAGTGCTGCACTCAATATGCCAGCAAATTTGGAAAACTTAGCAGTGGCCACAGGACTGGAAAAGGTCAGTTTTCATTCCAATCCCATAGAAAGGCAATACCAAAGCATGCTCAAACTACCGCACAATTGCACTCATCTCACATGCTAGTAAAGTAATGCTCAAAATTCTCCAAGCCAGGCTTCAGCAATATGTGAACCGTGAACTTCCAGATGTTCAAGCTGGTTTTAGAAAAGACAGAGGAACCAGAGATCAAATTGCCAACATCCGCTGGATCATCGAAAAAGCAAGAGAGTTCCAGGAAAACAACCAGTTCTGCTTTATTGACTATGCCAAAGCCTTTGACTGTGTGGATCACAATAAACTATGGATAATTCTGAAAGAGATGGGAATACCAGACCCCTTGACCTGCCCTTAAGAAACCTATATGCAAGTCAGGAAGCAACAGTTAGAACTCAACATGGAACAACAGACTGGTTTCAAATAGGAAAAGGAGTATGTCAAGGCTGTATGTTGTCACCCTGCTTACTTAACTTACATGCAGAGTACATCATGAGAAATGCTGGGCTGGAGGAAGCACAAGCTGGAATCAAGATTGCCAGGACAAATATCAATCACCTCAGATATGCAGATGACACCACCCTTATGGCAGAAAGTGAAGAGGAACTAAAAAGCCTCTTGTTGAAAATGAAAGAGGAGAGTGAAAAAGTTGGCTTAACGCTCAATATTCAGAATATGAAAATCATGGCATCTGGTCCCATCACTGCATGGCAAATGGAAACAGTGGAAACAGTGGCTGACTTTATTTTTTCGGGCTCCAAAATCACTGCAGATGGTGATTGCAGCCATGAAATTAAAAGACGCTTACTCCTTGGAAGAAAAGTTATGCCTAGATAGCATATTAAAAAGCAGAGACATTACTTTGCCAAGAAAGGTCCATCTAGTCGAGGCTGTAATTTTTCCAGTGGTCATGTATGGATGTGAGATTTGGACTGTGAAGAAAGCTGAGTGCCAAAGAATTGATGCTTTTGAACTGTGGGGTTGGAGAAGACTTTGAGAGTCCCTTGGACTGCATGGAGATCCAACCAGTCCATTCTAAAGGAGAATGTGTTAATTGGGTGTTCATTAGAAGGACTGATACTAAAGCTGAAACTCCGGTACTCTGGACACCTCATGGAAAGAGTTGACTCACTGGAAAAGACCCTATTGCTGGGAGGGATTGGGGACATGAGGAGAAGGGGACGACAGAGGATGAGATGGCTGGATGGCATGCCCAACTCGATGGACATGAGTTTGAGTAAGCTCCGGGGGTTGGTTATGGACAGGGAGGCCTGGCGTACTGCGATTCATGGGGTCACAAAGAGTCAGACATGACTGAGCAACTGAACTGAACTGATGTTCTCAATACTACAGAAATGGGCCTCTTGAGCTTGATAGACCTCAGTAATTTAGAAATAAATTATATTTTGTGCACCTGAATTCACAACTGCACAATTTCTCTTGAGGTCACATGTATTCCATCTTCAAGGAGGAAAGCTGAACACCCAAAGAGGTCTCTTCTAAACTATGAAATATCAAAAAACTTTGCTGATAGATGTAAAATCAGTGCAGAGGGCTTTGCCTTGGTTGTCAGTCATGAAATACTTTGAAATGAATGGATCTGTATTGAAATAAAACCAACAAGCCTAAGTTTATTTGCACTTTCTTATAATTCTCTTAAAATTAGATTCACATGTAAGGTGGAAACAAAATAGAGACCTTAAGTTGTTTCTTGTAGAAAGTTGATTCCCCTCTAATCCCTCCTTCTAGATGAGAGAAAATTGGGGGAGTTGGAGTACATGGACACTTGGTTCTATCATTGCCATGGGGGATCTGGGTGGAATATTCTTTGCCCCAGCTATGGGAGGAGTCCACTATAAACATGACTTTCTAATGGCCATATCCATGATGCCCCTCATTACAAAGCTTTAAACGACACCAGTGAGAACTGTTGCAGGTAGAGAAGCGTCAGTCCTGACTCAAAGGACAAGAAAAATACATGGTGATCCTAGAGGTCTTTTCAGTCACACTTTTATAATAAGCCCAACTATTGACACCATTTTGAGGTATAAAAAATCTAGGTTTGTTACCCAACATCCAATGTGCCATACAGGAAAATTCTATTCCACGCTCTAAATATCTGAGATGTAAGCTTAATGCCAAGAAGAAAAAAAAGTTGTCAAAAAACCTCACATTACCCTGAACTGTACTATGAAGAAACCAGGTCAAATAGTTGGCTCTAGAAACTTTTTTTTTTTTTTCAATGTAGTCATTGTGCTTAACTGGAAAAAACAAAATTGATCTCTACAAGTCAGGACATAGAAATAAGTGTGTAATTACTAATTATACACTTAGGGGTTTATTCTCCCCAAGATACACATGCCCAACTCACACCAAAATTAATCTGAGTTGCATTCACACGTGGAAGGGAAAATGGGCTCCCTGGCTGTAACTACAAAAATCATGAAATTCCCTTACAAGCCCATGTTGCCTCTTAATAATACTCCAAAACTGAAGCTCAAGTTTGTTAAGGAGTAAAGACTCAATACAACTATTCACTGTGAAGGCTTCCCAGGAAAAGACCCCAGTGTGTATTGAATATTTTAATATTTTCTTAGAAATGGTTAGTTTTTTAATTACTTTAAGTAGGGGGAAAACAACCCTTCCAAACTTATTCAGGGAAAGAGTAAGTTATAATCCCTTGGATTTGGAGGTGGAAATGGAGCGTGGGTAGAAACAGGATTTTTACAAACTTCATTTTGCCCTTCACTTTTCAAGCACATTCAATAACATATTTTTTAATGAATGAAATAATGAAATAATATACTGTAAGGAGTAAGGGGTGAGACTGTTGGTTACCATTATTGATAATGCAGAGTTGGAAGGTAAACACAATGGAAAGAACGAGACTCATGCTGTACTTTTAAAAAAAGAAACCTAAATTGCCACTTACTGTACTTAAGCATGTTTTTAACTTAATTATTTTCTGCTTGTAGTTTAATACTCATCGGAGAGAAATTAGAAAATACAAGGAAAAAAATAAAACTAGCTCTTAAACTCCACCACCCAGACACTATCAATGTTCATATTTTCTAGTTTGGTTTTTTTTTTTTTTACTATTTTCATTGATATACTTTATTTTATGAAGGTAGAATTTGGAATCTATGCCATTCTGTATTGCTCTTTTATGACATTTAACATGCATTTTAAAATTCTATTAAACAAGCTGTGAAAACATTATTTTAAACAATTTGATCATTGGAAGCATTATCCTAACCTCTCTCCTTTTGGACTATAAAGACAATAGACTGAAACATTTGCTTTTGTATTAATTTATATCAATTATCTGAGTATACTCCTATATGTGAGGCCATTTTTATAGGTTTTCTCATTTTTTTAAACTGTTTTTAACAAATAATGCAAGGGCCTGGTGAGACAGACAGTAAAAAACACTGTGACAATTCAATCTCCCTACTACCTTTTGTCCCCAGTTGTCTTCCTCAGAGACAGATTCATTATCAGTTTCTTCTACATATTTTCAGAAAGATTATAGCATGGAAATCTATTTTAAAGATTTTTGGTACATTTTCATTGGCTTTTTCTCCAGCACAATTCTTGACATTAATGGTACCAAGAATGAAGTCAAGTGGGTACAGAATTGAAGGGTGATGGATTGCAGCACCTACTGGTTCTATTTTCCTTTTTCTTTCCTCTTCTTGGAGGAAACAAACAAAAGCCAAGGACCAGAGACAGGTCGATCATAGTAACCTCACCCTTCCCAACAATGAGATAGTTTCCAGCATCATCACCCAAAGGCGATGAGGGACCCTGATGGCTTTAATTTAATATACTTTTTTTGGTAGTTATTCTTTTTTGCCAGTGGTTTTCTTTTTTTAAAATTTTTATTGGAGTATAGTTTTTTTTTATTTTATTATAGTTTTTATTATATTTTATATATTTATATATTTTATTATAGTTTTTATTGGAGTATAGTTTACAATGTTGTGTTAGTTTCTGCTGTACAGTAAAATGCATTAGCTATACTACATATATATTGCCTCTTTTTTTTTGGATTTCTTCCCCATTTGGGTCACCACAGAGTGCTGAGTAGAGTTCCCTGTGCCATACAGTATGTTCTCATTAGTTATCTATTATATACACAGTATCAATAGTGTGTATATGTCAGTCTTCCAATTCATCCCTCCCCACCTTTGGTACCCATACATTTGTTCCCTACATCTGTGTCTCTTTTTCTGCTTTGTAAAAAAGATCATCTATACCAATCTTTTCAGATTTCACATATTATGTGTTAATATATGATATTTGTTTTTCTCTTTATGACTTACTTCACTCTGTATGACAGTCTATAGATCCGTCCACATCTTTACAAATGATCCAGTTTCATTCGTTCTCATGACTGACTGTGTAATATTCCATTACAGGCTTCCCTGGTGGCTCAGTGGTAAAGAATCCACCTTCCAACACAGGAGATGCAGGTTTGATCCCTGGGTCAGGAAGATTCCCTGGAGAAGGAAATGGCAACCCACCCCAGTATTCTTGCCCAGAGAATCCCATGAACAGAGGAGCCTGGAGGGCTGCAGCCTATGGGGTTTCAAAAGAGTTGGACACAACTTACCAACTAAACAAGAACAATAGCATTTCGTTGTATACATGTACCACATCTTCTGATGGTTTTTATGTATTATGATGGGGAAGGTGGACTTGGCTTCTTGCTGGCACCCTCCCCTGCAAGGCTGCATTCCTGGTCCAGCTTGTGGAAAGAATGAAGCCAAGTCAGAAGAAGCAGAACTCAGAAAGAGAAGAAAGCATTGAGTGGCATCACATGGTTACTTAACTCTACTGACCAGGTGTGATGGTCAGTTACTAAAGTGAGTGAATCCATGTGATTTTTTTAAACTAGTTTGAGATGTGAGTTAGTCACTTGCAAGTGGAAGAAACTTGATTTCCACAATAAAAGATGTCCTTTTCATGTGTAAATACAACTGACCTGCCGTGAAAGGAACCAGCATATAGCAACCCTGACGTCAGAGAAAAATACATCTAGAGAGAAGCTCCAGGAGGACAGTCTCTGTGAAACACCATACAGATTCTCACCATGTTTGGGAAATCAAAGCAAAATATACCACAAATGCTATGCTGTGCACCTGGTGTGTGCAGGCATTTGTGCAGAAAGGAAGATGGGAGAGGCCTTGTAGACACCTGATCTGGTGCAGCCTACAAGGTAAAACTAGAGAGCTTCTGTGCTTTCAAGTGAGCCATATCTAGATTATTATTTTGAGTTTTGTGGGGGTTTTTTTTCACTTTACCTGAATTAGAGAAAGAACATAGAGTAACTACTTAGCAAAACTGAGCTCCAGAAAGTTATATTTAAATATAATTCACAATGTTTGGCAAAACCAATACAGTAATGTAAAGTAAACTAAAGTTAAAATAAAAAATTTTTTTAAAAAATAAATAAATAAATATAATTCAAACCAGGCTTGAATTAGAAGGTGGGGTATATCCATCTCTGGCATCTAAACTAGTTCTTCCTGAAATTTGCACTTGGAGGACGTGGAACCAACACAACACTCATTTGTCTACAGATGATGTGGACAGCCCTTGTCCTTGGAAATGGGTTATGATGGACTGAATAGGAAGAATCAACCCAACTTAACAACAGTTTAACATATCTGCATGCACAAGCATGCTTACACACTGACGCACACCCCTGTGCACATACAAGCATGCACATACACATGGATGCTCACACACTTGCACTGATAAATACACCAGACTTGTTAAGTCCATCAGCCACCTTTGTGATGATGGCTCTCACTGTGGTAGAGGAAGAAAAAACTGGAGTCCAGCCTTAAGCTTCCAGAGTTTCATTTGAACTTGCATTTACACTACGAAAGAAGAAAAATGAAAAATGTGCTGGCTCTTTGTCATTTCCTGACAATTAGTATTTGTAACAAATCCCCAGGTAATTTGGACTCATTAATGCTCAGATGCTCATCATCTATTTGCTCTCTTTAGTGGAGCAATTGAGGGTTGGAAGATCTAAAAATGCTCCCCACCCTCCCACATCTCCACATTCTGTCTTTTTGATATGAATTGTAGGAGCAAAGTAAACAGAGGGCTCTCTTAGAATTTCCCTTTTTACAAATGAGCCATAAAATTGTCCATTAATCAGTCTTTGCTCCCAGGGGCCAGTTTGCATTGTGAAGGTTTCCTTTTCCTTTTCTGATCCCCATTTTGTTGAAGAGATTACTCAAAGGAAAGGAAAAAAAAAAAAATCACACAGCAATAAGCCCCAAAGAATAGGCTTAGGAAAGCCAGCTTTTTTTTTTTTTTTTTTAATAAGCAGCCTTTGGCCTGAGCCAGATTCTCATCATTCAGTGCCATTCAAAACTTTAAACTTTACTCTGTCCACTTCAGACTTTTAAAAATATAAAATATTCTTCCCCTTCCCAGAGGATACAGTTCTTCCACTTACTCCTACAGATACTACATGTAGGTTTTTAGCTCCATAAAAAGACCCCTCTGGATGTCTGGGGCAAGAATCCATGAGCACAGATATAAGGAAAACTTGGACGAGTTCACTCTGTATTTGGCATTTCAGGGCTTTCTCCAAGTTAATTGCTACACGAGGTGTCAGTCCTGGCAATTCTTGCATTTATCTTTAGGGTATTTCCTTTAAGAGACAGAAGAGGAAATACAGCTCAAGCTTGGAGCTGTTGGAGAGGAGAAGAGGCAGGAGGTATGCCTTTTGGCTGCAGCATCCTCACTGGTGGCTCATTGGTAAAGAATCTGTCTGCAGTGCAGGAGACCTGGATTCCCAGGTTTGATCCCAGGGCCAGGAAGATCCCCTGTAGAAGGAAATGGCAACCCACTCCAGTATTCTTCCCTGGGAAATCCCATGGACAGGAAAGCCTGGCAAGCCACAGTCCATGGGGTTGCAAAAGAGGTAGACATGACTTAGCTGCTAAACAAGACCTCACTGGGCAGCTGCTTACATAGACCAAACTGCCCACCTGTATTTTCCCGGTGAACCAGATTTCTTACCTTCAGCAATTCTCCTCCTCCCAATACAGACACTCCACAAGCATTGTCAATACATAGGCTATTTAAAAATAATTATTTGTCATTCATTGTAAGTGTGATAACAAAAGAAAGAGATTGTGCAAAACCTGACTTGAATGGAGCTGGAACAAAAGAATATTCTTTGTTTGGCTTGGGACTACTGGCTTTTGTTAGCCTCTGAACCTTCCCTGCCCCTCTTCCTCTAGTTTTCCGTTTGTATTTTGTCCTCTATTTACACTAAGCATAAAACTTCCATAAGCTGTCTTAAGGGATTTCTTTATTTTTCTTTACCATTATTTTTTTCAAGCTAAACTGTTTGTCTAACCTGGGGGGTTTGGGAGGGAACAGAATAGCCATCAAAATTTTTTATATCTAAAGCACAGTCACCCTGAGGTTAACTTGGAAACCAAACAGTATTAAAGTTTGTCTCACAAATGTTGGAACTAAAAGCTGCAGTGTGCAGTGCCCTGTGTAAAATAGAGCTATTTCACATAGAAGGACCCCTTGTTGATCTGGGAGGTGGCATCTGAGTGTGACTAACCAGGAAGGCCCCTCCTTTGGTCATTAATGCTATTTGGGTATCACTCTTGGTAAATTAAATACATTGGTCTGAATTGATGAATTGTTCCATAAATCTTCTTCTGAGAAAGTAGATGGGCCTCATAGTCATTCGTCTTCATGAGAACTCCTCCAATAACATTGCACTTATGCACATAAAATTCTGGAACGTCTGGACTTGTATTTGAAGTGACTCACTCACACCTAGTGAACCATTCCTCCCCTTCAGAGACGACAGAAGTGTGAGTTCTTTGAATCATTGATTTCCTTCGCACAAACATGTTGGATTTTGCTAACATACCTTAAGACTTTATTAGCCTACCTGATTTTATATGTCCTACAGGCTTTGGCAGTTTTGCACATTTAATTGAAACACATTGGTTTCCATAAAAGGAACTTGCTTAAATCAGAAAGGAATTTCTCATAATCTCTCTGATATTAACACTTGGACGTTTGACAGTACCTGCTGCATCCCGCGGTGCTGAATTTATGCAGCTTGGGCCTGACCTAGTGTCTGTTTCAGTCAAGCTGCAGGAAATCTCTTGGCTGTCCTGTGGATGAGGAGGAAGGTCAGGTGGGGCGGGGGCTGAATGCTGAGTCCAAACTAGAAGCCAAAACAACCTTCATTATACATATTTTCATTGGCTCCTGCATCACCCAGGAAAATCATCCTGGAAAAGTCATAGATGAAAAACCAGTTTCTGTGCCAAGTTTCCCACTGTGTCTGCCTAGACCTCACTGACATAGATGGGTTACAGGGTTAAGTGACTTAACCCTGACTTACCTCTTGGCTAGCCAACTACTGCTGGGATCCACTGTGAGGCAAATCATACCCCCCTTCTTCGAAACAAATGATGCATTTCAGGAATAATGTTTGCAATCCTGGCCTCATTCTCTGGCAGGACACTGGAAGCCAGAAGAGATCCCTGCTAGGACAAGGTGGTCGGTTAGGAGTAGGTGAAAATCTCAGATAATCCTCATTCCCCATGTAGCTGTTGTACTAATTCTTTCCTTATTGACCTCCACGGGGAGCAGCCAGGTTGTTCTTGAACAACGAGGCAGGGTTGCAAGCTTACACTTCAGTCAGCTGTACAAGGAAGCGAGTGCCTTCACGTCTCTGTCAGGGCACTAATCTTTCACAAAGCCATCCACATGCATGGAGAAGATGGGGGGATCACCCCAGATGTGGTGCAAGTCAGCAATTCATGCTGTTTCTTGAAACACTGGATAAAGGTTCAGTTTTTCAAGTTTCTTTTCATCCACAGTCCTTTCGAGGAGGAGGCCTGGTATTTGGTGAAGGGGGCTGTGTAGGGTCACATTGGGTGCGGACTGGTGATGGGAGATGGCTTAGGGACTCTCAGTCTGATCCCCTCCTCTACGGCTGGAGCACAGTCAACCCACTGGCCCTGGAAGACTTGATCACACTTCTGCTCAACCCAGTGCCTCCAGGTGAGGCTGTGAGTCTCACACGATCCTTGGACCACGTGCTCAAGACCTAGGGCCTCAGCCACTTCTCCTCACCACAGCTGTCTCACTGGCAAGTTCATCAGAAAACACCAGAGCATGTAGGAATTTCTATATATCTTCCTCAGACGATTCAAAGAACACAGCTCAGTCCCTGCTTCCCTCTAACCTTGTGGATTCAGATGAAGCTGCCTCTGGCTAAAATGGTGGAAGGGGCTGACCTGGGTTTAAAGCACTGACAATTTTTTTTTTTTTTTAGAAGCCAGAGTTTATTTCTACTTAAATAATGCTCAAACTTTCAGATGGTTAAAAGATCCCAAGATATCTGAGTTTAATTATAATATCAAAGCCAGGTGCTATGTGTTGCTGTCTCTGTTTTGAAACCCTTAGGATGACTCTGAGCATTTCGATGACTCACTGATTCTGCTGGTCCAAGAATGGTGTTTTCTGAGTTTCCTTGTCATCCATACAAGACCATCCCTCCATTCAGTTCAGTTCAGTTGCTCAGTCATGACCAACTCTTTGCGACCCCATGAATTGCAGCACTCCAGGCCTCCCTGTCTATCACCATCTCCCATTCACTCAAACTCACGTCCATCGAATTGGTATGCCATCCAGCCATCTCATCTTCTGTCGTCCCCTTCTCCTCCTGCCCTCAATCCCTCCCAGCATCAGAATCTTTTCCAATGAGTCAACTCTTCACATGAAGTGGCCAAAGTACTGGAGTTTCAGCTTTAGCATCATTCCCTCCAAAGAAATCCCAAGGCTGATCTCCTTCAGAATGGACTGGTTGGGTCTCCTTGCAGTCCAAGGGACTCTCAAGAGTCTTCTCCAACACCGTAGTTCAAAAGCATCAATTTTTTGGTGCTCAGCCTTCTTCACAGTCCAACTCTCACATCCATACAAGACCACTGGAAAAACCATAGCCTTGTCTAGTCAAGGCAAAGTAATGTCTCTGCTTTTCAATATGTTATATAGATTGGTCATAACTTTTCTTCCAAGGAGTAAGCATCTTTTAATTTCATGGCTGCAGTCACCATCTGCAGTGATTTTGGAGCCCAAAAAAATAAAGTCTGACACTGTTTCCACTCTTTCCCCATCTATTTCCCATGGAGTGATGGGACCATATGCCATGATCCTAGTTTTCTGAATGTTGAGCTTTAAGCCAACTTTTTCACTCTGCTCTTTCACTTTCATCAAGAGGCATTTTAGTTCCTCTTCACCTTCTGCCATAAGGGTGGTGTCATCTGTCTATCTGAGGTTATTGATATTTCTCCCCACAATCTTGATTCCAGCTTGTGCTTCTTCCAGCCCAGCATTTCTCATGATGTACTCTGCATATAAGTTAAATAAGCAGGGTGACAATATACAGCCTTGGTGTACTCCTTTTCCGATTTGGAACCAGTCTGTTGTTCCATGTCCAGTTCTAACTGTTGCTTCCTGGCCTGCATACAGATTTCTCAAGAGGCAGGTCAGGTGGTCTGGTATTCCCATCTCTTTCAGAATCTCCATTTATGAGAACAAAACAATGTCAGAAGCAGTCATTGTCTTTGAGAAGAAGAAAGGTAAATGACCAGAGAAGATATAATTCTGAAGAGCAAACTGTTTAATCTGGTATAGAACAAACAGATGCACCTGTAGAATTTGTGTGAAAACCCTTTTTACTTTATTCTTTAAAATCAGGTCCACTGACCACAAGCTTGAGTAGCTGGGATCTTAGCAGGTCGTATATGGTTAAATGAATCTCCTTGACAACAGTCAAACACACTTCAAGATGTGGTTCACAGCACCATTACATGTGTGCTAAGCCACTTCTGCCAGGCTCCTCTGTCCATGGGATTCTCCAGGCAAGAATACTAGAAAGGGCTGCATGCCCTCCTCCAGGGGATCTTCCCAACCCAGGGATTGAACTGGGTTCTCCTGCATTACAGGCAGGTTCTTTCCCATCTGATCTACCATGAAAGCCTAATACAAATTTTAAAAGAGATGAAATGTCTGAAGTATTGTCAATTTTGCGGGCTTTCTTTAAGGGAAAAAAAAGAGGAAAAAGAGGAGAGGAGGGATAAGCATGTAGTATTATGCATACAAAATTAGGTACAAAGATTAATATTAATTTAAGTGAAAAATTTAAAAGTATAAAATTTTTAATGCTGAAAATTATCATAAACATTTTAAGAACCAAGAAAAATATTTGTGTTACATTGTTGCCTGGTGCCCATCTATAAGATTTTCCTTCATTACTTAGGCTGTATGTTTTTTTTAATTGCTTTTTCATATGGTGATCATTTTTATATTTCATAGAGAGAATGAAAATATGAAGTTAAGCCTACTGTGACAAAATTTGTTTGTAGTATTGATAGTTTAAAAAGTGAAATTCATCATTAAAACATCTCATCGAGAATGTCATGTAAGTTTGTGAGATTACATATTGCCAAATTTCTTTTATGTATGAAAGCTTAATGTTCCAACATTTCAAACTGCCTTACTCAATGACTTACCTTAAATACTCCTTAACTGACACTCTCTAACACTCTCTAACCCAGTTTGCTGTTGATTTCATGCAGTAGTGGAATATCTGAATTTTGAAAATGAAAGTGTTATTTGCTTGGTTGTGTCAGACTCTTTGTAGCTCCAAGGACTGTAGTCCACCAGGCTCCTCTGACTATGGGAATTCTCCAGGCAAGAATACTGGAGTGAGTAGCCATTCCTTCCTTCAAGGGATCTTCCTGACCCAGAAATCAAACTTAGGTCTCCTGAACTGCAAACTGATTCTTTACCATCTGAGCCACCAGGGAAGCCTATTGAATCATAACACAACAGGAAAATAATTTCATTGTATGACTCATTTATAATTATAAATGCTGCATCATTGAGTGAATTCCTGTCGGCATAGAATTTTAATTTTTTGCATATGTATCAATAAAGATTGAATCCTCTGTTAAATTTTTACATAAATGATAATAGAGAATCTTTTTTCTTTACAGACTAATTTCTGGTCCTGTACCTTTCACATTCTGTGTTTCCTGTTTTCCTTACTGAGAACCAGGATATAAGAATTTTCTGTCTCTACACTATGGTATCACAATAACAGGTGTGTCAGTGAATTATAACCCTGGCTATAATGCAGGACATTTGCATAAACATGCCTCCACAAGAAATGTCTGTGAGTTTCTAAATATATTCCACTAACGCCAAAGCAGCATTTCCCAAGTCAACTTACCCTCAACCACATCCCAGCACTGTCTAGTGATACCTGATCAAAATGGAATGTGCTATTAATATATTTTAATTTTATTTCTTTTTTTTTTTTTTTTGCCCTTTCAGGCCCTGCAGCTCAAGTTTCATTAACTTCACCGTAAATTCAGCTTTTGGTAGAGCTTGCAGGGTGAATCATTTCAAACAACAGTGTTCCAAGTGTGGAGAGGCATTGGAAGCAATCTTGTTAGAGTGTGGAAAACTATGCTAAGATTGATCAAAAGATATTCTGCATTTTATTATTACTATGAACCAGACATTCTAACCAATGCCAATGATTAAAATATTCCTCCCCTCTAAAAAATATTTTGTTATTCTAAGTCCAAAACAAGTGCTGTAATAATTATTGGGTTTTAATAATATGTATGTAAAGTTCAAATTAGTACATTTTTATTATGCATCTTTTCACAAACTTGGAAGTTTATTTGCAGGAGTCAAATGATATAGTGAGTTACCAAAACAGATTCAACTACAAATATTCCTACTAGACATCTTTATTTAGAGATTTATTAAACATCTAAACTCAAGATTTTCAAATATGAATACCACATCTTCACCCCCAAATCTGTTCCATCCACAGTCTTCCTCATCTCACTCGACGGCAATGCCAACCTTCCAATGGCTCCAGTCAAAAGTCTTGAATGCATTCTTGGGTCTTCTCTTTCTTTACTTCCCACATCCAGTCAGCAGATCCTGATGGCTCTACCTGTTACAATACACTCAGAATCAAAACTTCTCTGACTTCACCATAACTCCAGTATGAGTCCCCATCATCAGGCACCTGGACTATTTTAGAAGATTCCATTCTGGCCCCCCATCATTGGATTCTGGTCTCCCATCATTGTTATCAGTCATTGGACCCTATGGTTAGCTGTCAGAGAGATCTCTTAAAATCATATACCAGATTGCATCTCATTTCTGCTCAAAATCTTCTACTGACTCCCCACTTCTCTCAAATAAAAGTAAAAATGTTTACAATGGTCCCAGCAGGTGTAGCTGTCTTCTCCTAAAACTTTGCATGAATTGAAGAAAGGTGCACAAATTGAAAAAATGATACATAAAATCTTTGTTGTATTAATAATCTTTCTAATAATGTATCCTAAGGACATGATCATAAATCAAGCTGAATTAACATTTTATTTCTCACAGTACTGTTTATAATAACCACAATAGATGATGCTGATGGAGTGTTTATTACATGCCCTTTTCTAAATGCTTTGTACAAATTGAATAATTTGGTCCTCACAAACTTCCATAAGATATGTATTAACATTGCCACCATTTTATAGGCAAGGAAACTGAAGCATTGACAACTAAATAGATTAACAAAGGTCATACAGGCAGGAAAAGGTATAGCCAAAATTTAAACTCAAGCAGTCTATCTGCAAAAATCCTGCTTTAAGCTATTTTGCCAAAAGAGCAAACAAACTAGAAATCATATAAATGTCCAAGTATACAGGTTTGGTAAATAAAATAATGTGTAACTATAGAATCACTAAGCATATTATCTTCTAAAACTTTAATGATATGAGAAAATAATTGTGATGATCAGAGAAAATGAGCAGATCACAAATAAAGAAAAGCTATGACAAACTTAGCACGTTAAAAAGCAGAGATATTACTTTGCTGAGAAAAGTCCATCTTGTCAAGGCTATGGTTTTTCCAATAGTCATGTATGGATCTGAGAGTTGGACTATAAAGAAAACTAAGTGCTTAAGAATTGATGCTTTTGAACTGTGGTGTTGGAGAAGACTCTTGAGAGTCCCTTGGACTGCATGGAGATCAAACCAACCAATCCTAAAGGAAATAAGTCCTGAGTATTCATTGGAAGGACAGATGCTGAAGCTGAAACTCCAAAACTTTGGCCATCTGATGCAAAGAACTGACTCAGTGGAAAAGACCCTGATTTCGGGAAAGATTGAAGGAAGAAGAAGGGGACAAAAGAAGATGAGATGGTTGGATGGCATCACTGACTCAATGGACATGAGTATGAGCAAGCTCCAGGAGTTGGTGATGGACAGAGAAGCCTGGTGTGCTGCAATCCATGGGATCACAAAGAGTCAGACACAACTGAACTATTGAACTGAATGGATTCATTGCAAGGACTGATGTTGAAGCTGAAGCTCCAATACTTCGGCCACCTGATGTGATGAGCAGACTCATTGGAAAAGGCCCTATGCTGAGAAAGGTAGAGGCAGGAGGAGAAGGGGACAACAGAGGACAAGATGGTTGGAGGGCATCAACAACTCAATGGACATGAGTTTGAGCAAGCTCTGGGTGATGGTGAAGGACAGGGAAGCCTGGCTTCCTGGACTGCATGCTGTGGTCCATGGGATCACAAAGAGTTGGACATGACTGAGAGACTGAACAACAGCAACAACAATCTGAATTTAACAACTGCACATATATATATAGATGCATACATATACACACACATAAACATATATACATATGTGTATATACAAAAGCAAATATAAAAAGGACATTTTACAAAAGATTATTTCACAAAGGCCGAATTCCTAGATGGCTGTATTTTCTTCAACATACTTCCTCTTATTTTATACATTTTCTTTTGCATTTGTCTTTTTTCCACCAGTAAAAAAAAAAAAAAAAAAAAAAACCTTACTTAANAAAAAAAAAAAAAAAAAAAAACTTACTTAAAAACAGTTAAGCTTTTATGTCAAAACTGTTAATTAAATGGCTATGCAAATTCATAATAAAGTCATGAAGACTATAGAAATACATGATAATAGCATAACTGAAGTTTCCAAACTTCTTTCTTACCAAGGAAAATTTACAATTTTTCCATCTAAATCCCAATGTTTAGGAGATCCTATTTACTCGAAAAGAATACTTTTAATTACTTTTACCTATTTAAGAAATACTTAAAGATCTAGAACTGCAAGACTCATAGCTTTGCCGGAAATCTTAACAAAAACAAAAATAAATAGATTCTTAATTCAGTTAAATTAAACCTAATAACATGACTAGTCTTTTTTTTTTAATGTTGAAAATTACTTGAAAACTCTCATTTCCACCCTTACAGAGAGCTTTAAATTCAGAAACACTTCTGAATGTAATAATGATAAACTGTTAACTGAAAAGGCAGAGGAGAAAATTGTTATTTCACTTGAATTTCTCTGTCAGTTTGGGATGCATTTGGCTCTGAGGACCAGAAACCTCACCAAGCAGAGCTGGGCGCTATCAGGCATGCCTGTACAGACATGTGCTAATTCACTTCATCCTCACCACAACCCCAGGAGGAGATGGCACTCCAACAGATGGAGAAAAGGAAGAACAAGGTGGTTAAGAAACACATCCAAAAATATGAAACGGCAGATCTGAGATTCAACCCCAGGTGCTGGACTCCAGAATCACTTCTTTTTTAACCTACATCATCCTCTGTACAGAAAAGGGAAGGACTCCCCACGTTACCCAGGAAAGCATTCACCGTGACCTGGGTCTCTACCATGGATCCTGCATGCAGGGAGCTTGTCGGAAACATAAGGAACCCAGAAGTCAGCGTTTTTTGTTTTTTGTTTTTAATGGAAGCCATTTGGGACTCATGCTAACACAGCACTTTCTGTCTTTCTGTCTACAGTAAAATTGAGTGAAATGCCTTCCTCCTCACAGGAAAGAAACCGCAAATGAAACCAGGAGACACCGTTGCTCTCCTAGGTGAGCTGTTGCAAGGGCAGGCAATTCCTGGTCCATCCATTACCATGTAAATAATTAAACACCCTGAGCCTGCAGCTGAAGCTAGGAGGTCTGTGGAGGCAATTTACTGTAAATATGGGTGAGGACAAACTCACTCAGTCGTTAGCTCCTCCTAGTGGCTCTTTGGCCTTCAACAAGAAAGCAGATGAGGTGTTGTCCTTGTGGAAGGGAATCCCTGATGGATGATGAGCCTGAAGTTTCCTCTGAAATGACAAGACTCTTTTTTGCCTTTCAAGTCACAGAACCTCACTGGTCAGTGTGGGCTGCTCTGGCCCTGAACATGGAAACTGAATTGGTCGACTGACCGCATTTGCAAAGCCAGGACGAGGCATGCTATGGTCTACATAAGTGGTTTTTAACTTCAGATGGTCAGGTGACCCACTTTGTATCATGATATTGAGTCCCAGCATGGTTATTTTCTTTGCTGAAGGTAAATCATCATCATTCAGTTGCTTAGTCTGTCCGATTATTTGCAGCTCCATGGACTGCAGCACACCAGGCTTCCCTGTCCATCACTAACTCCCAGAGCTTGCTGAAACTCTTGTCCATTGAGTTGGTGATGCCATCCAACCATCTCATCCTCTGTCATCCCCTTCTCCTCTTGCCTTTGATCTTTCCCAGCATTAGGGTCTTTTCCAATGAGTCATCCTTTTGCATCAGGTGGCCAAAGTATTGGATTGGACCTTCAGCTTCAGCATCAGTACTTCAAATGAATATTCAGGACTGATTTTCTTTAGGATGGACTGGTTGGACTTCCTTATAGTCCAAGGGAATCTCAAGAGTCTTCTCCAGCACCACAATTTGAAACCATCAATTCTTCAACATTCAGCCTTCTTATGGTCCAGCTGTCACATCCATACATGACTATTACCAAAACCATAGCTTTTACTATATGGACATTTGTCAGCAAAGTAATGTCTCTGCATTTTAATACCCTGTCTAGATTTGTCATAACTTTTCTTTCAAGGAGCAATTTCATGACTGCAGTCACCATCTGCAGTGATTTTGCAGCCCAAGAAGATAAAGTCTGTCCCTGTTTCCATTGTTTCCCCAGCTCTTTGCCATGAAGTGATAGGACCGGATCTTAGTGTTTTGAACGTTGAGTTTTAAGCCAGCTTTTTCACTTTCCTCTTTCACTTTCATTAAGAGGCTCTTTAGTTCCTCTTCGCTTTCTGCTTTTGTAAAGGTGTTGTTATCTGCATATCTGAGGTTATTGATAGTAGAGACATGAAAAATTAAAAAAATAATACATTGACAATTTACATTTGACTTTTAATTCTGCCTTGCTCTTAGACATGAATGAAGATATATATGCCATGCTTTAGTTTAATCACTTCAGGTACATAACAAGTCACACCTATCAAAAAAAGAGGAGAGAAAGAAACAGGAAAAAAATAGTCTAGGAAAGTGTCCTGTTTCCCAGCTTGCCCTCCTGCTCAAGTCTAATGTGGAAGCTCCTTCACATTATGAATCAACAGATCACTCACACACTGATGCATGGGTTCACCCTGCCCTAGACCTTCCTGGATTAGGTGAAGAAGCCTGTGTTTGAGTTTCAAGAGACATTGTGGCAATAAAGTAAACCGAAGGAGCTGAGATGTCAACAGAGCCTCTGTGCAGAGGGGTCATCATTAATAAACTTGAAAGCCGCTTGAATAAACCTAAAACCCAAACTGAAATAGTCTACCCACAGGTAATCCAGGGCAGTGGCCATAGGCAAATCCAAATGGTATCAAAAAAAGTAATTAAGGGGATCTCTTTATTCTATTAGATTGCAAGTATAATCAAATGGGAAGACATTCCAGCTACCAATCTTGCTACTGTGAGTCTGACCACTTCATTTCATACATGATCCATAATCTACTCCACACAAGGTAGAAAAAATATGTACTATCTATTTTATGATTTCATGAACAGGGATTAAAATTCCAACTCTTTTCTTTCCTAGGAAGCTGGTGCTGAGATGCCAAAGTTATTGCGAATATTTTTGCAATAGCATTGTTTAGAAATACAAAAACACATATGTGTTTGACCATATGTACTTTTGCAAACACATACATGCATACACTGCCCTAGGGCAGCTGTAGCACTCTGAGAATAACTTGTGCCATCTCAGAAGCCTTAGAAAATCAACAGCTACACTGGAAGATCTTTAATAAAGAAGATGGTGTCTAGAAAGAAAGTATAGACTCTGGAGTCAGAAATAAATCTAGGTTAGTATCCTTGCTCTACCCTTGAACACTGTTTCCCCTTAAGCAAGCTGATGACATCTGTAAGCTCCAGTCCAAAAGAGCACCACTAATCCCTAATTCACAAATCTGCCTGTGGGAACGAACTGATCCCATATATAAACTGCTTAACTGTGCCTGGCACAAAATAAGGCTTCAAAGTGCTTAGTGTCCTGCTAGTTTCCCTTCTTGACAAGTTCTTGTTCTGGAGGATTTTCAGGGAGGTAGGTCAAAGTGAACACACTCTGAAGAATACTAAGGTCTCTGGAATAGTATTTCCCTTCAGATAGTACTGTTGACTGATTGGCCCTCCTAGTAAGATTTTTTTAAATCATGCTTTGCAGTATTCTTGGGCTTTGTAGATCAGTATTTTCCCACTCTGACCATACTTTCTTGGAGTCTGTGAATGTTTCCTAGATTTTACACAGGTCCTTATTCACTCACTCATTCATTTATTGATTAGCATATGCTAATCTTGGGCTCCCCTGATGGTTCAGATAATAAAGAATCCACCTGCAATGGAGGAGACTGGGATTCAATTTCTAGGTCAGGAAGATTTCCTAGAGAAGGGAATGGTTACCCACTCCAGTATTCCAGCCTGGGGAATACCATGGATGAGGAGCCTGGAGGGCTATAGTCTACGGGGTCGCAGAGTCAGACATGACTAAGCAACTAACACACACACGCGTGTGCACACATGCTCATCTTATATTGGGAATATATGGTGTCTATCGTGGCATCTGGTCGGTAGAAACAGTGTCAGACTTTATTTTTTTGGGCTCCAAAATCACTGCAGATGGTGACTGCAGACATGAAATTAAAACACGCTCACTCCTTGGAAGAAAAGTTATGACCAACCTAGATAGTATATTCAAAACAGAGACATTACCTTGCCGACTAAGGTCCGTCTAGTCAAGGCTATGGTTTTTCCTGTGGTCATGTATGGATGTGAGAGTTAGACTGTGAAGAAGGCTGAGCGCTGAAGAATTGATGCTTTTGAACTGTGGTGTTGGAGAAGACTCTTGAGAGTCCCTTGCACTGCAAGGAGATCAAGCCAGTCCATTCTGAAGGAGATCAACCCTGGGATTTCATTGGAAGGAATGATGCTGAAGCTGAAACTCCAGTACTTTGGCCACCTCATGCGAAGAGCTGATTCACTGGAAAAGACTCTGATGGTGGAAGGGATTGGGGGCAGGAGGAGAAGGGGACGACCCAGGATGAGATGGCTGGATGGTATCATGGACACGATGGACGTGAGTGTGAGTGAACTCCGGGAGATGGTGATGGACAGGGAGGCCTGGCGTGCTGCGATTCATGGGGTCGCAAAGAGTGGGACACGACTGAGCGACTGAACTGAACTGAACTGAACTGAAGGCAGGCTTTCAGAGAAGGCAATGGCAACCCACTCCAGTACTCTTGCCTGGAAAATCCCATGGATGGAGGAGCCTGGTGGGTTGCAGTCCATAGGGTCGCTAGGAGTTAGATACGACTGAGCGACTTCACTTTCACTTTTCACTTTCATGCATTGAAGAGGGAAATGGCAACCGACTCCAGTGTTCTTGCCTGGAGAACCCAGGGATGGGGGAGCCTGGTGGGCTGCCGTCTATGGGGTCGCACAGAGTCGGACACGACTGAAGCAACTTAGCAGAAGCAGCAGCAGGAGGAAAGAAGGCTTTATTGACTATGCCAAAGCCTTTGACTGTGTGGATCACAATAAACTGTGGAAAATTCTGAAAGAGATTGGAATACCAGACCCCCTGACCTGCCTCTTGAGAAACCTGTATGCAGATCAGGAAGCAAAAGTTAGAATTCGACATGGAACAACAGAGTGGTTCCAAATAGGAAAAGGAGTACGTCAAGGCTGTATATTGTCACCCTGCTTATTTAAATTATATGCAGAGTATATCATGAAAAACGCTGGGCTGGAAGAAGCACAAGCTGGAATCAAGATTGCTGGGAGAAACATCAATAACCTCAGATATGCAGATGACACCACCCTTATGGCAGAAAGTGAGGAGGAACTAAAAAGCCTCTTGATGAAAGTGAAAGAGGAGAGTGAAAAAGTTGGCTTAAAGCTCAACATACAGAAAATGAAGATCATGGCATCTGGTCTCATCACTTCATGGCAAATAGATGGGGAAACAGTGTCAGACTTTTTTTGGGGGGGGGGCTCCAAAATCACTGCAGATGGTGACTGCAGCCATGAAATTAAAAGACGCTTACTCCTTGGAAGAAAAGTTATGACCAACCTAGACAGCATATTCAAAACAGAGACATTACTTTGCCAACAAAGGTCCATCTAGTCAAGTCTATGGTTTTTCCAGTGGTCATGTATGGATGTGAGAGTTGGACTGTGAAGAAGGCTGAGCGCCGAAGAATTGATGCTTTTGAACTGTGGTGTTGGAGAAGACTCTTGAAAGTCCCTTGGACTGCAAGGAGATCGAGCCTGTCCATTCTGAAGGAGATTAGCCCTGGGTGTAAATCTTTGGAAGGAATGATGCTAAAGCAGAAACTCCAGTACTTTGGCCACCTCATGCGAAGAATTGACTCATTGGAAAAGACTCTGATGCTGGGAGGGATTGGGGGCAGGAGGAGAATGGGAGGACAGAGGATGAGATGGCTGGATGGCATCACCGACTCGATGGACGTGAGTCTGAGTGAACTCCGGGAGTTGGTGATGGACAGGGAGGCCTGGAGTGCTGCAGTTCATGGGGTCGCAAAGAGTCCGACACTACTAAGTGACTGAACTGAACTGAAGGCAGGCTTGGTTTCACCTTCTTGAAGATCATATTTTTGAGGAGGAGACAGATAGAAAAGAGATACCCAGGCACATAGTGGTTTATCTATTGCTTGGGATATTGTGGTGAGTGCTGTGATGGGAGCTGCAGGAGAACTTGGAGATGGAAATGTTGAGGTGCTAGTTGCCATCCCAGAAGAGATGGTCAGGAGGCCTCCAAGAGGAGGAGGCAGTCAGACCAAAGTACATATGGACTTCCTGGGAGAGGAACAGCTAGCTGCTCCATGGGACCTTCGAGAAGGAAACAACAGGGTATAGGGTATGTTGTCAGATTCTGGATTCTGCTCCACCATTCCAGATTCTCTGTCTAGATTCTAGTTCTAGTTTTATAATCCTAAGCTCCTTCCTGAGGACTTAGTTCCATCATCTTCTCAGAATAGCTTTCTGTGGCTTTGAAGCCATGTATATATTTAAAATTATCTCATTTTATATTAAGAGGTCTGTTTACTAAGATAGAGTCTTTTTCCCTTAACTGAAAAAAATCAGAGATAAGAAGAGATGGCAAGAATACATGGAAGAACTATACAAAAAGGATCTTCATGACCCGGATAATCACGATGGTGTGATCACTCATCTAGAGCCAGACATCTTGGAATGTGAAGTCAAGTGGGCCTTAGAAAGCATCACTACGAATAAAGCTAGTGGAGGTGATGGAATTCCTGTAGAGCTATTTCAAATCCTGGAAGATGATGCTGTGAAAGTGCTGCACTCAATATGCCAGCAAATTTGGAAAACTCAGCATTGGCCACAGGACTGGAAAAAGTCGGTTTTAATTCCAATTCCAAAGAAAGGCAATGCCAAGGAATGTTCAAAATACTGCACAATTGCACTCATCTCACACGCTAGTAAAGTAATGCTCAAAATTCTCCAAGCGAGACTTCAGCAATATGTGAACTGTGAAATTCCAGACATTCAAGCTCGTTTTAGAAAAGGCAGAGGAACCAGAGATCAAATTGCCAACATCCGCTGCATCTTGGAAAAAGCAAGAGAGTTCCAGAAAAACATCTATTTCTGCTTTATTGACTATGCCAAAGCCTTTGACTGTGTGGATCACAATAAACTGTGGATAATTCTGAAAGAGATGGGACTACCAGACCACCTAACCTGCCTCTTGAGAAATCTGTATGCAGATCAGGAAGCAACAGTTAGAACTGGACATGGAACAACAGACTGGTTCCAAATAAGAAAAGGAGTACATCAAGGCTGTATGTTGTCACCCTGCTTATTCAACTTCTATGCAGAGTACATCATAAGAAACGCTGGACTGGAAGAAACACAAGCTGGAATCAAGATTGCCAGGAGAAATATCAATAACCTCAGATATGCAGATGACACCACCCTTATGGCAAAAAGTGAAGAGGAGCTAAAAAGCCTCTTGATGAAAGCAAAAGAGGAGAGTGAAAAAGTTCGCTTAAAGCTCAAGATTCAGAAAACTAAGATCATGGCATCTGGTCCTATCACTCCATGGGAAATAGATGTGGAAACAGTGTCAGACTTTATTTTGGGGGGCTTCAAAATCACTGCAGATGGTGATTGCAGCCATGATATTAAAAGACGCTTAGCTTACTCCTTGGAAGAAAAGTTATGAGTAACCTAGATAGCATATTCAAAAGCAGAGACATTACTCTGCCGACTAAGGTCTGTCTAGTCAAGGCTATGGTTTTTCCAGTGGTCATGTATGGATGTGAGAGTTGGACTGTGAAGAAGGCTGAGCACCGAAGAATTGATGCTTTTGAACTGTGGTGTTGGAGAAGACTCTTGAAAGTCCCTTGGACTGCAAGGAGATCCAACCAGTCCATTCTGAAGGAGATCAGCCCTGGGATTTCTTTGGAAGGAACGATGCTAAAGCTGCAACTCCAGTACTTTGGCCACCTCATGCGAAGAGTTGACTCATTGGAAAAGACTCTGATGCTGGGAGGGATTGGGGGCAGGAGGAGAATGGGACAACAGAGGATGAGATGGCTGGATGGCATCACTGACTCGATGGACACGATTCTGAGTGAACTCCGGGAGATGGTGATGGACAGGGAGGCCTGGCGTGCTGCAATTCATGGGCTCGCAAAGAGTCCGACATGACTGAGCGACTGAACTGAACTGAACTGAAGTGTTGCCTGAATTCCCACTGTGTTGGAACCATGTTCTAATTTCTAATCTATACAGGTTGTGTAACTTCATTAGTCTTACTAATGAAAAAGAAAAACATGAGCTATGTGTCTGTATTCCCAACCTCACTGCAGAAAGCCCATAGCCCACTGCCCTCTTGTTGATGCTGTGAATGCAGCCCCAAGTTAGCCTCCTATCTCCTCCTCACATCCATCCACTAGGGAACCTTCCTTCACATTCTTCAGGTACACAGTACTTCCAGAGGTAGACGGTCCCCTGGACATGAGCCCTCAAGTCTGCAAAGGTCAGCTCTGGGGAAAGGTCTGCAAGGCTGCCTGTATTGAGAGGAATCTTTAGCCAGCCTTCCCTCTCCCAGGGCAGCACCGAGTTTTCTTCCAGCTGATGCTTTGGAAGTCACCCCACACTCCACATTCTTTGTGAACCACATCCCACCTTCCTCTCCTTCTCTCCTCTTTTTTCCTCCCCCTTCCCTCCACCCCACACAGATCTTGTGCTGATTGACTTATGGCCAGGCATGCGTACCAGAGAATCAATCAAAAGATTGATTGATTGTTCCGGAGTAGAATAGCTCTCTCCTCTCCTCCACAAGGCTGCTGCCTCTGACACTTCTGCATGCCCAGACTCAGCCTATTTGGAAGCCTCCCATCTCCTCCTGTCAGCCTGGACTGGGGCCAGGATCTGGACACTCAGGGATCCAGCATCTGCCAGAGTGGAGTCCTGATACTCTGCAATGTCAACACTGGTCTGGTCCATTTCCCTTAGCACTTCTCCATCGAACCAGTACTTCCCCTGTTGTCTCTCTCTCTCCCTGTGTGAACAGGCTCCCAGTCAGAAAGGGTTCCCTGATGCCTTAGTTTCTAGCAGCACACACCTTGCAGCCTTCAGGCTAAAGGATGCTGGATCAGCTCAGTCTTGGTTCACAAAGAGCTATTCAGTTCAGTGCAGCCTTTACACAGGTTCCTTGCAAATTGTACCTGCCGGCTTTGGCACTGTCTTTCTTTTTTTGATTTTCCTGACTACTTTTCCTTATTCCTATGGAGGTAGAATGGACTCAAGGACCTGAGGGCATTCATGTATGTATTTCATTTGGATTGGTTAAAACTTTTATTAAGCCAAATTCTTCCCCTTCTGTCTAGAAAAATGAATCCCTCTCTCACTCTCTTTTCCCACACTGATATTTCTTTTCTGGTTTTAGCTTAGAGATGGCTATCCCCTGATAACAAAGCTGCTGCTTACAGTATATCTCAACTCATGCCTATGTGTCCACGAATTAGGAAATGCAGAAAACCACTAAAAAGTAAATTTAAAAGTCATCCATCTTTAAAGAGCAGGAGATCTCATTTATTCACATGTCAAAGTCACACTTACAGTTGTTTTCTCTGCAATAGACACACAAAGAATAAACACATAGAAATAAATATTTTTTTTTATTTTATAGATACAGAAAAGTGCCATCACTTTATCCAGCAATTTCACCTCTAGAATGGAAAAGAACATCAAAATGTGTGTATGAAGGTATCATTATGACAATCACCGTGTGCTCTGTGCTCAGCTGTGACTGACTTTTTTTGCGACTCTTCAGACTGTAACCCGCCAGGCTCCATGAAAGTTCCCAGACAAGAATACTGGAGTTCGTTGCCGTTTCCTTCTCCAGGGGGAACTTCCTGACCCAGGAATCGAAGCAGCATCTCCTGCAACTCCTCATTTAGAATAGACTCTTCTTTACCACTGAGCCATAGAGGATGCCATCACAAATTAGAGTCAATTTTAATTCCCAAGAATACTAAACTGGTTAAATAAATTGTGGGATAACTGTGCAATGTAATAGTACAACAGTATTAAAAATACTGACATATATACATTTGAGTTAATATACAAACATGGTCATAGAATATTGAGTATGTATAGAATGTTGAAACTTTTGAAATAATATCCAAAATATTCAAAATGCTTCTCTCTGAGTGAGTCTTTTTTTGTGAATAATATGTGTTTTTAGCTTGTCTGAATGCATTAATCTTTTACAATTAACACTTATGTTCATGAAAAAAGTTAATAGGAAAAAAATGCATAAGAGATAATATTTTCCATATCATTATTTTTCTCAAAAGTAACAGTTAATGGCACTAGGTACCACTGTGTAGTTAACTATTTCTCAATCTCAGCTCCTTTAGTTTTTAAGAGTGACGGGTAGTGAATGTGGCTCAGAGACAGAAGTACTTGCTAATTTATGAACAAGCCTGAACTAGAATCTATGTCCTGTTTCAAAGGTCTAAATCCTAGGCTGCTTGCAGGTGTTGTAAATCCAGGAACTTTAATGATAAATTATGAGTGCAATGTGTATATGTGTATGTGTGTGTGATACACATGGATACAAAATACTATATTATTATTTTAAAAACAGAAGTTTGAGTTTGGTTTATAAAATAATTTATATTAATAAATAATTTTAAAGAATTTATCACTTAGTTGTGTCTGGCTCTTTGCCATCCCATAGACCATAGCCCACAAGTCTCCTCTGTCCGTAGAATTCTCTAGGCAAGAACACTGGAGTGGGTTGTCATTCCCTTCTCCAGGGTTTCTTCTTGACCCAGGGATCAAACCCAGGTTTCTTGTATTGAAGGCAGACTCTCTACCATCTGAGGCACAAGGGAATTCCCTATAAAATAATTGGTGGTTCTTTCCCTATGGACAGATCCTAATTGCCATTGAATTTTTGAATCTGAAAACCATTTCTACCCTAATCTCATCTCAACTTTCTCTATATCAGTTGTTCTCAAACTGTGATCTATAACTGGTAGTATCTGCATCAAACTGTAAGAAATGCCAATTTTTGTGCTTTACCCTAGACCCGTAGAATCAGAAACTATGGGGTGATAGGGGGAGGGGGCACTTGTATTCAACAAGTCTTCTGGGTGACTCTAATGCCCACTCAAATTTGAGAATCTCTGCTTGATATACACATCAGCAAGGTCAAGAGGCAAAACCAAGACAAGACAAACACCAACCAACAGGAAAATTAGAGTGGTCATTATTTCTCATTTGTATTTTCCTTCCTCAAATTGCCTTTCTTTCTGCCTAAACTGCCTCCTCTTCCCCCAGATAGTCCTAAGTAATTGTAAAGAATGTGGATTCCAGCATCACATTGCCTGGGCTTCAATCACAACTGTATCACATATTAACTTCATGACTTTAAGCAAATTACTTAGCATTTTGTATCCCTTTCCTTATCTATAAAACGGAGTGAAAATCATACCTACCCCCTGGCACTATTGTACAGATTTGAGTGTCTGACTCTGGTAAATATATATAAGTGTGTATTAGCTGTCTCTATTATTCTGCCCATGGCCCACGTTACACTGTGTTTTAGGTCTATCCCATCAGAAACCGAATGTAGTCTGACTGTCCATCATTCCAATTCACATTTCCAGGTCTTGTATTTAGTGTCCTAGTTTTTCTAGATTGGCAATATAATTTTCTTATATTCCACTCTGTACTAATGATTGAATTGCATGTTAAGAGTTGAATTGCGTGGGTTTGTGTTTATTTGCTTCAATTGCATCTGACTCTTTGCAATCCCATGGATCATAGCCAGCCATAGGATTCTCCCAGAAAATACTGGAGTGGGTTGCCATGCCCTCCTCCAGGGGATCTTTCCAACGAAGAAATCGAACATTTCGATCTTGCATCTTTCATCTTGAGAAAGATGCAGATGGATTCTTTACCACTGAAGAATTGTATCCTCCTAAAAACATATGTTCAAGTCCCACATACCCGTGAATGTCACCTGGTTGGAAATATTGCCTTTTCAGATTTAATTAAGATGAAGACGTACTGTATTAGAGTGGATTTTAGCCCAATGACTTGTTCTTCAAAGATAAGGAAGATACGGACACAGACACACAGAGAAAGAATACCGGAGGATGCTGCCTCATCAAGTAAAATCAAGGTTGTAAGGAACCATCAGGAGCTAGGAAAGGGCAAGAAAGCAGCTACTCCCAGAGTCTTTAGAGAGCATAAACCCTACCAGTCCCTTGATTTTGGATTTTGGAATCCAAAATTATAAGAAAATAGAGTTTTGTTAAGTTGCCTAGTTTGTCATAATTTGTTATAACTGTCCTCGGAAAGTAGGATCTTAATAGTCTGATATATGGGCCCTGCAGTGGATACATTAGTATCCACTTATCCAGAAGACATGGTTTCACCATTTTCAGTGGTACAGAGAATAATCATGAGCCCTGGACTTGAAGTCAAAAGCCCTGAATTTAAATCATAATCCTAATGCTTTCTAGCTATGCAAATCTATATCATTCCTCAGTTCTCTGAAATTAGTATTTTAACATATAAATTCACCAGATAAAATACAGAACACCCACTTACATATGACTTTCTGAACAATAAAAAATAATCTTTAGCATAAATATGCCCCATGTAATTACATCTCAGGGAACGTACATATACTAAATAATAAATATTTATGTAAAATTTAACATTAACTGGGAGTTCTGCAAATTTTTGAGTTAAATTTGAAATGAAAACCCTATGCACATGAAAACACATTTAAGAATATCTAACTTGCACTGTTTTGCACAAATCACAAGCAAAATTGTATGTGAAAATGTCTTTTACAAGTATTTGATAAATGCAAATAATGATAAACCAGGAGAATAATCTTTGAGTGATTCAAGTAGAGAGCAGAAGTTATTAGAGCTCTCAGGCCATCACTCATATTCTACTTGTATCCAGTTTTCATAAGCTTGATTTTTCTGGTTTAATTAGAAGAAGGAGGTTGAAGGTAGTGAGAGGTAAGATTGTGGGCAGTGGTCACAGACACACAGTTACAGTATATATATAATTATGTATTTATATCTGTATTTTATACTTGTTTTTTACAAGTATGTATACTTGGAACTAAAGGATAGAAAAAACAAGTATAAAGATCACACACAAATACTTGGAAAGCCATAGTTTGGGGTCAGTTAACATAGGGGGAAAAGCAACCTTATGCAGCAAAACAGCTCAAGCATATCATGCTTTCATCAATCACAGTACAGTGATTAATGACAATAATTACAACTCTGTGTCATCGGATAAAGGTTGACTTCTGTTTGTTATGCTGTCTTTGTGATAGCAAGGCTGCATGTAGAATTTGAGAAATATTTTTCTCCAAAACAGAAATCTAAATATATTTAGGCACAAAAGAGTGACCTTCATTCAACTGGACATTGTTGCTCCACAATAGATAGAACATTAGCAAATTTTAAGAGTGATCTGGAGATATAGGGCCTTAATCCCAATATCTGATGTGCTGGTAAAAAGTTCCAGGATTTCAGATCTGTAGGGAGCCCTTCAACTGACAAGGAAGGAGTGATTACTTATTTTCCTCCACAGATAGCTGGTCTGTGAAGATTGTTTTTAGATGACTAAGTCAAAATAGAAATATTGTACAATTAATTAACTAATGATTAGTATAGAAAAGTGATAATAATATAAGGCAAAAAAAATACTCTTAAAGTCTAATGGATTTTTGCTATGGTCTCTTTTCTTTCTTTAGCATTTATTTCTGCCCTAATTTTTAAGATTTCTTTCCTTCTACTTACTCTGGGGTTCTCCATTTCTTCCTTTTCTAGTTGCTTTAGGTGTAGAGTTAGGTTATTTATTTGTGGGAATGCAAACTAGTACAGCCACTATGGAGAACAGTGTGGAGATTCCTTAAAAAATTGCAAATAGAACTGCCTTATGACCCAGCAATCCCACTGCTGGGCATACACACCGAGGAAACCAGAATAGAAAGAGACACATGTACCCCAATGTTCATTGCAGCACTGTTTATAATAGCCAGAACATGGAAACAACCTAGATGTCCATCAGCAGATGAATGGATAAGAAAGCGGTGGTACATATACACAATGGAGTACTACTCAGCCATTAAAAAGAATACATTTGAATCAGTTCTAAGGAGATGGATGGAACTGGAGCCAATTATACAGAGTGAAGTAAGCCAGAAAGAAAAACACCAATACAGTATACTAACGCATATATAGGCTTCCCTGGTGGCTCAGATGGTAAAGTGTCTGCCTACAGTGTGGGAGACCTGGGTTCGATCCCTGGGTTGGGAAAATCCTCTGGAGAAGGCAATGGCAACACACTCAAGTACTCTTGCCTGGAAAATCCCATGGATGGAGGAGCCTGGTAGGCTACAATCTATGGGGTCGCAAAGAGTTGGACACGACTGAGCAACTTCACCTCACCTCAACGCATATATATGGAATTTAGAAAGATGGTGATGATGACCCTGTATGTGAGACAACAAAAGAGACTCAGATCTATAGAGTGAACTTTTGGACTCTGGGGGAGAGGGAGAGAGTGGGATGAGATGGCAGAATGGCATTGAAACATGTATACTATCATGTAAGAAATGAATCGCCAGTCTATGTCCAATGCAGGATGCAGGTTGCTTGGGGCTGGTGCATGGGGAGGACCCAGAGAGATGGTATGGGGTGGGAGGTGGGAGGGGATTCATGTTTGGGAATGCATGTACACTCGTGGTGAATTCATGTCAATGTTTGGCAAAACCAATACAGTATTGTAAAGTAAACTAAAGTTAAAATAAAAATTTAAAAAAAAAAAGTCTAATGGAATCACATTTTTCCTACCTTTAAACAACTCAAGAGCTTAGTAAGATGAAAAATAGGCAACCATGAGACCATCATAGACTGTTAGACCTATAATAAGGAAATTTTATAATTTAAGCCTACAGTTTCCAAATATGTTAGATACCTTTTTTGTTTGTTTTATTTTTTAATTTCAAAGAATCTCAGTTAATGTTCACTGGAACACACTTTGGAAAACATTGAAGTGCAGTATACGAATCACTATTGTCTGATCCCTGCCTAACTTTTTTGCATCATCTCTGTCCTCTGCTTTCCAAATCTTTTGAGCTTGAGGCATTTTGGAATATTCATGATCAAGTTTTGGAAGCAATGATTCTAACAAAGTGGGATGGGTATAACACAAGGAATATATTAAAATGTATATTGGGCGTGGCTCGGATAAGCCGGTAGTTGAGGCGCTGAGGGAAGCTGTAGTGGGAGTGTTCGAGGATTCGCTTTGTACATTTGAAGTTGAAGTTTGCTGCTAAAAGATGGCAGATCCAGATGTCCTCACTGAGGTTCCTGCAGCATTGAAGCGTCTAGCCAAGTATGTGATCCGGGGATTTTATGGCATTGAGCATGCTTTGGCCTTGGACATCTTGATCCGAAACCCCTGTGTGAAAGAGGAGGACATGCTGGAGCTTCTCAAATTTGATCGGAAGCAGCTTCGTTCAGTCTTGAATAATTTAAAGGGAGACAAGTTCATCAAGTGCAGAATGAGGGTAGAGACTGCTGCAGATGGGAAAACCACTTGCCACAACTACTACTTTATCAATTATCGTACTCTTGTTAATGTGGTAAAATATAAATTGGACCACATGAGAAGGAGGATTGAAACTGATGAGAGAGATTCCACCAACCGGGCTTCCTTCAAATGTCCTGTCTGTAGTAGTACTTTTACAGACTTAGAAGCTAATCAGCTCTTTGATCCCATGACAGGAACTTTCCGCTGTACTTTTTGCCAGACAGAGGTAGAAGAAGATGAATCAGCAATGCCCAAGAAAGATGCATGCACACTTTTGGCAAGGTTTAATGAACAAATTGAGCCTATTTATGCCTTGCTTCGAGAGACAGAGGATGTAAACTTGGCCTATGAAATACTAAGGTAAATTCTTCCTGTCTGCCTGTAAGAAGCCCATTATGATAGGTTACAGTTTCACTGATCACATCCTTTTTATGTGTTCTGACCAAGCATTCCTAACAGCCCCTGATATTGCTGCCAACCAAGCACCTTCTCAACAGGCAAGTCATTGATGTAGGAAAAAAAATCTTAAAGCTTCACATCGCCTCACGGTTGAAGATGGAGTCATTGTGTAAGGAGAGATGAGAGTATGTGTGGAAGGAGGATGGTTATGCCTATATCTCATGATTAATATGTAAACCAAAATTGGTGTGTTTCGAACTGACTTGACTGACAGATGTTGTTGTTTTGCTTACTGCCTTGTGGTTTGTATATTGGATAATAGAAAACAGAAAGTGTGTTTGGAAAGTCCTTAGGAATAAATTAGAGAAAAAAAATGTGGGCTTAGGATAAGGAGTCCACATAAAGTATTGAAGAGTCGAGAGCATTGGAAACAGTACCCTTTAAAATTGTCTGAATTTGTGCTGATTTAGAAAGCTGAAACTGGTACCCTTCTTTTTCAGTTCTTCCACAGTGCTGTAAATTGTTTAAAGAGGTCATCGCAGCAGAAATCAGCATATAACAATTGATTGCTCCTTGGTTTTTTTTCTCTCAACCTTTTTGAAGGCCTTCTTTGTCTCTTTTGATTCTTGTTAAGCATGATATTTTAGAGTGCATCCAGTATATTGTTGAGCATTGTAACCTCAAGGAAAATAGTTTATTTTTGGTTCTGATATGTAGCATGGTATTATTCCCAAAGGCAGAACTTTAAAGAACTTTCATACAAGGATCTACAGTTGTATTTTTTGTAATATTTTCCCTTGCATTGTCATTTTTAGGTATTTATCATTTTCTAGTACATGTGTAAAGTTAAGATAGATTTTAGAGCATCTGAGCCTTGTGTGAAGTAATATTTCATTAACCTGGGTTGTATTAATGACTAAATACTGACAATAAATCTATTTTATACTGACCAAAAAAAAATGTATATTTAAAAAACTCAGACTTTCCATTTCTATTTAATCTAAATATTAAACTAAAATAAATTGTATAGCTATCTAATACACAAACTAACATCTGTACTTATATATAATTTATAAATTATATTTAGATAATGAGAGTCTATACCCAAAATATTTTTCCTAAAAGGGGTGCACAATTAAAACTAAAAGGACCACTGCTCTAAAGATTTTGAGATGTCTTTTCTTATACTATTCCTATTCCCATTGCCTTTTTCGTGTTCATATATAAGTCTATTCCACCAAACCACAAGTTCTTTAAAACATCTTTGTAGACCCCTGAGCTATTAGAGCATTAGGGATTCCATAAAGATTTTTTTAAATAAATTGACAGGTGAGCAAATGAATTCCCAAGCCTGGGTGCATTGTCTGAATCGCACACAAAGGAAACTTGAAATAGAAAATCACCTTACTGCCAATTTACATTCCTTCTTGCCAAATTCATAGCCTACCCAGCCAGATACTTTTTACTTTGCATTTATTTTTCAAAGGGGATAACTGGGAAATTTTCTCTTTACATCCATTCCTGTCTCATCTTCAAAGCTTAAATCGATGAGAATGGAGAAGATAATCCCAGCTAGAAATTAGAAGCTATGGGAACATGTAAAAATTGTAATTATTTATGGTGGAAAAGATAATTAACTGACAGATGCCTTGCCCTAATTATAACACTCTGTCAATTACTTGGCCCCATTTATCAAGATCTCCAACTTCTCCAGATCATTTTGCTGCTCAAATTAGTATGTACAGGGATGTTTTTTTCCCACTCCCTTCATTAGACTAATGTGCTTCTCCTCTTGGAAGTTTAGAAATGACTGTAGAATCTTGTTCCACTGCATAACACTTCCCCAGGCACTTTCTCATGTAAGAGAAAGGCTTTGAGATATCTCTCAAGATTATCCATGTCTGTATAGATTGATCGATCATCCCCTATATACCTTAATTATATTGAGTTCAAAAAATGTAATATAAAGATATGTCCAATTATTCTAAGCAAAGACTAAAGAAAAAGAAAGGCCAGCAGAGAAAGATTCTCTATTATTGACAAGACCTATGGAGTATTAAAAAATAAGGAGTAACATCCACATTGATTTAAGATTTTCAAGGTAGAATAAACAAGTCTAGGATTTTTTTCATCTTTAAACTTAACTGCAGGAAAAAGTCAATGATTTTTGAAGGTCCTTTTAAACTGTTCAGGGAGGGGAACACTGGCTTTGTCTGAAGATCACCAAGGATATGGAAGAGACATGGTAGTGATTTATGCATTTGTTTGCATTTTGTCTTATGCCACAGATTGAAGAGAGGAAGGCTAGTTCTGTCTTGAATTATGACTTAGAGAAGGTATTGAGTTGTGGGTTGGTGAAATCACACCTAGAATACCATGGTCAAGTTTGGGCATCACAGCTGCAGAAAGAAGGCAGTACATAACTTGGAGAGAGTTCAGAGACAAACAAGGAGAGTGATAAAGGTATTGGAAGACATAACTTATGTGGCAAGATTAATGCCCCAGACTATCTATCCATACACATAGCTTGCCAGGATGACTAAGGTGATGACATGATAATACTTGAAAAGCATAAACAACCAAGGGGCAGGAAGATGACTAGGGTTGGAGATACTCATAACTTACAGGGATGAATAATTACTGTTTCCAAGGGCTGGAGAGGAAGGGTTAGTGTGAATATCAGGACACAACTGTGCTCTGGAAGTAGTTAATTAAACTGATTGGGATTTTTGTTGTTGTTGTTTTGCTTTGTTTCACCATAATTATTGGTTGTTCCTAGATTATATGATGCACTGTAGAAAGAAGGAAAGAAATAGAGTTCAGGTAGTGGAGGGTAAACCCACAATTATTATGCCTTCCTGGGACCACTGTCTCTGGAAGGAATTGGCCTGGTAAAACTAACCAGATTACTTCTTGTAACTGCAATGCCAAAACTTCTGTGAACAACTAGGAATAGTACTTTTGACATTTTTCTGTAACACTTTATTATAGGTATATAAGGCCTTCTCAGGTGGCTCAGTGGTAAAGAATCTGCCTGTCAGTGTTGGAGATGAGGGTTTGATCCCTGGGCTGGGAATATATCCTGGAGAAGGAAATGGCAACTCCATGCAGTATTTCTGCCTGGAAATCCCCTGAACAGAGAAGCGTGGAGGGCTACAGGGCTACAACCAAGGGGTTGTTAAAGAGTTAGAGACACAGCGTAGCAACTGGACGTTTTGAAGTCACTCATCATTCTTTTAATAAATACTAATCTTTAAAAACATAATTTAACCAAATATTTCTCATTTTTTCTCTTTCAAATATTCTTATCATTCAATGGTCAACAAATTTTCTTTTGTAAAGGATTATAAAGTAAATATTTTAGGATATGCATGTCACATAGTCTCCATAAATAATCTGATGTAAGAAAAACCAAGAACATGCAAAATACAGTCAAATGGGAGTGATTGTGTTCTAGTAAAACCTTATTTATAAACACATGTTTGAATTTCACATTATTTTCATGGGTCATAAGATATTTCTTTTCTTTTGATTTTTCCAAACAACATTTCTTAAAAAATATTTTTAGCTCAAGGATGGTACAGAAGTAAGCAGTGAAATGGTTCTTTAAACCAAATCAAAATCAAATGTATGGGTTATATTTCCCATATTTTCAATCACATTACTTATTAAGAGACTAAGCAACTTTTGATTCTAAAGTTGACACATTAAAATCTCTGAATTAAAGGAAGTTAGGGAGAAAATGTCCTTCAGCCACAATGGACTGACAGAAATCTATGGAAAGCGATGACGATGACTTTGATGGTGACAAGAAAAATATATCATCATTATATGGAATTAACCTGAGGCCTCTGTCAGTTATCAACCACTTTTACTTCATAGAAATAATTTGGTAGTTTTCTCAAAAAGAACAAGGGGAATAACATATATAAATGTTCTCTCTCTACTCTACACTTTTCTTTATCCAAGATTCCCTAGAAAAAAAATTTCTCCTTCTGTGCCACAAAAGAGGAATAGAAAATGTTAATTCTTTTTCAGCCACTGTAAGGATATCTGTCCACTGTAAGGATAATCAGTGGACAAGGCATTGTCATTTCCATTTTCTTCTGAGTCACTAAGATATGGATGAAATGATACTAAAATATGAAAATTAAATCTACCAAGAAGAGCTTTAGAGTCATGATTACAATTAATCAGATATTCCTATAAATCAGAATGTACATCAAAATGGCAAATTTGGAACACTATAAAAATGAATAACAATCTCAAAGAACTTTCAAGCTGAAATGGTCATCTCGGAGGAATGACTTTCTTAAAATGATGCTTCCAGCTCAGATGGTGACTCACAGGTGAGGCAGCCTAACTGTATGTGTTATTTTATCTGATAGAGAAAGCAATGGCTTTAGTTTTGTATGCTTTCAATTCACTTGAGTAAAAAAGGCACACAAATAAACACATGCTTATCTTTGCAACTAAATAGAAATGATTTTCCTTTTCTGCTTTATAGTGTTTAGTAAAAATAAGTTGGGGACTTCACAACTGTAACTTTTGTCAGCTTTATAGAACAGCTTTATGTTTTTCAATGTCTTTTAATAGGTTTACAGCATCAAAGCTAACAATGTTTAATAAAGCCAATAAATAACTGCATTATAAACTTGAATGTTTATGTTGCACAAAGGTAACAAATTTACCCTTGGTGGGAGGAAACATTTTACAGTACATGCATGAAAGGAAGGAGATGAAAAGCAACTATCTCTTTACAGTTTTAAGGCTATTTGAATTACTACCATTTTCTCAATCACGTGAAGCAGTAAGAATTTATAATAAAAGAATATTGTCTGTGTGAAATGGATTGCAGAATTTGATCATTGCCTCTAGCATATTCCCTATATCTACAGATAGCGTGCAGTAAAATGAGAAAATATTGTTGATTCTGAAGAAAATGCATACTAATTTTGATAAATTTATATGGGTTACAAAATAAAATTTGATTAGATTCCAAGTCTCTAGGAAAATAAATTGAAAAATACATAAACATGAAGATACACTGAAGTTTAAGAACAAGTGGGATTAGTTGATTCAAAGGATGATATATTAAAACAGTGACACAACAAGAAGGTTCCCAGGAGAGTGGGGATCAAGAAGGTACAAAATACATGAATGCAAAGGATTGACCATGAATATTTTATGCCCTGTTCCACTTCTAGATGATCAGAGCCAAGACTGAAAAATATTGCAAAAATGAAGCTTTAGTCTAATGTTTAAAATCATAGGGTTGGGAGTCTGGATCTAGACCCAAGCTCGGATATCCATCTGCTGTACATCCTTGGGCAAGTTACTTAACCCCTCTGTGCCTCAGTTTCCTCATCTGTAAATGGGAGGAGTGCATACTACCCATGAAGTTATAATGAGGTACTGTCTTACATATTTTACCTGTTTGGAAGTAAAAGCCAAACACATATTTGATAGTGAAATAAGAGTTTACCTTTGCCCGCTATCATCTCTTCTCTGTTTATCAGCCAAGTCCCCCTGAACTCACAGCAGGCTTTTGCCCACTTTGAATCCCTCCGCAGGCAGGTCCATCCCCTGTGGATCAGTTCCCTCATCCTTTCAATAACTCCTTCCCTTTCATCTTATCAAATCTTGCTTTACCTACATCAGTTTGCTAAATCTGATAAGCTACTCATGACTAACATCTTTGAAACTATGCTCTGGATAATCTTTACAATGCCAAAATCTTTCCATACAGCATCTCATTTAGTTTAATTTACACCTGAGGAGTAAGGACTCTGTCATATTAGAGCTAAAGAAAGTAATGCTCAAATTTTAATAAATTATACAAGATCGGAAAAACAGCACCTGGCAGGGTCTAAATAAAGGCTCAAGGAGCTGGGCTGGCCCAGTCCACCACAGTGCATCCACACACTGGAAATGAAATCTTGGGTGATGTGGAAACTCATTGCTCTGGTTCCACACAAAAATTCTAACAAAAGCCTCTGCAGAGCACCCTTAACAGACCCATCACAAGCACGGAAATTGAAACTGTAATCAGAAATCTTCCAGCAAACAAAAGCCCAGGTCCAGAAAGCTTCACAGCTGAATTCTACCAAAAATTTTGAGAAGAGCTACCACCTATCTTACTCAAACTCTTCCAGAAAATTGCAGAGGAAGGTAAACTTCCAAACTCATTCTATGAAGCCATCATCACGCTAATACCAAAACCTGACAAAGATGCCACAAGTAAAGAAAACTACAGGACGATATCACTGATGAACATAGATGCAAAAATCCTCAAGAAAATTCTAGCAATCAGAATCCAGCAACACATTAAAAAGATACACCATGACCAAATGGGCTTTATGCCAGGGATGCAAGGATTCTTCAATATCCACAAATCAATCAATGTAACTCACCACATTAACAAATTGAAAAATAAAAGCCATATGATTATCTCAATAGATGTAGATAAAGCCTTTGACAAAATTCAACATCCATTTATGATAAAAACTCTCCAGAAAGCAGGAATAGAAGGAACATACCTCAACATAACAAAAGCTATGTATGACAAACCCACAGCAAACATTATCCTCAATGGTGAAAAATTGAAAGCATTTCCCCTACAGTCAGGAACAAGACAAAGGTGCCCACTTTCACTGCTACTATTCAACACAGTTCTGGAAGTTTTGGCCACAGCAATCAGAGCAGAAAAAGAAATAAAAGGAATCCACATTGGAAAAGAAGAAGTAAAACTCTCACTATTTGCAGATGACATGATCCTCTACATAGAAAACCCTAAAGACTCCACCAGAAAATTATTAGAGCTAATCAATGAATATAGTAAAGTTGTGGGATATAAAATCAACACACAGAAATCCCTTGCATCCCTATACACTAATAATGAGAAAGTAGAAAAAGAAATTAAGGAAACAATTCCATTCACCATTGCAACGAAAAGAATAAAATACTTAGGAATATATCTATCTAAAGAAACTAAAGACCTATATATAGAAAACTATAAAACACTGATGAAAGAAATCAGAGAGGACACTAATAGATGGAGAAATATACCATGTTCCTGGATCAAAAGAATCAATATAGTGAAAATGAGTATACTACCCAAAGCAATCTACAGATTCAATGCAATCCCTATCAAGCTACCAGCAGTATTTTTCACAGAGCTAGAACAAATAATTTCCAGATTTGTATGGAAATACAAAAAACCTCGAATAGCCAAAGCAATCTTGAGAAAGAAGAATGGAGCTGGAGGAATCAACCTGCCTGACTTCAGGCTCTACTACAAAGCCACAGTCATCAAGACAGTAAGGTACTGGCACAAAGACAGAAATATAGATCAATGGAACAAAATAGAAAGCCCAGAGACAAATCCACACACCTATGAACACCTTATCTTTGACAAAGGAGGCAAGAATATACAATGGATTAATGACAATCTCTTTAACAAGTGGTGCTGGGAAAACTGGTCAACCACTTGTAAAAGAATGAAACTACAACACTTTATAACACCATTCACAAAAATAAACTCAAAATGGATTAAAGATATAAATGTAAGACCAGAAACTATAAAACTCCTAGAGGAGAACATAAGCAAAACACTCTCCGACATAAATCACAGCAGGATCCTCTATGATCCACCTCCTAGAATACTGGAAATAAAAGCAAAAATAAACAAATGGGATCTAATTAAAATTAAAAGCTTCTACACAACAAAGGAAACTATAACCAAGGTGAAAAGATACCGTTCAGAATGGGAGAAAATAATAGAAAATGAAGCAACTGATAAACAACTAATTTCAGAAATATACAAGCAACTTATGCAGCTCAATTCCAGAAAAATAAATGACCCAATCAAAAAATGAGCCAAAGAACTAAATAGACATTTCTCCAAAGAAGACATACAGATGGCTAACAAACACATGAAAAAATGCTCAACATCACTCATTATCAGAGAAATGCAAATCAAGACCACAGTGAGGTACCATTTCACACCAGTCAGAATGGCTGCGATCCAAAAGTCTACAAGCAATAAATGCTGGAGAGGGTGTGGAGAAAAGGGAACCCTCTTAAACTGTTGGTGGGAATGCAAACTGGTACAGCCACTATGGAGAACAGTGTGGAGATTCCTTAAAAAACTGCAAATAGAACTGCTTTATGACCCAGCAATCCCACTGCTGGGCATACACACCAAGGAAACCAGAATAGAAAGAGACACATGTACCCCAATGTTCATTGCAGCACTGTTTATAATAGCCAGGACATGAAAGCAACCTAGATGTCCATCAGCAGATGAATGGATAAGAAAGCGGTGGTACATATACACAATGGAGTATTACTCAGCCATTGAAAAGAATACATTTGAATCAGTTCTAATGAGGTGGATGAAACTGGAGCCAATTATACAGAGTGAAGTAAGCCAGAAAGAAAAACACCAATACACTATACTAACACATATATGTGGAATTTAGAAAGATGGTAATGATAACCCTGTATGCGAGACAGCAAAAGAGACACAGATGCAAAGAACAGACTTTTGGACTCTGTGGGAGAGGGAGAGGGTGGGATAATTTGGGAGAATGGCATTGAAACATATATATTATCATGTAAGAAATGAATCGCTAGTCTAGGTTTGATAAAAGATACAGGATGCTTGGGGCTGGTGCACTGGAATGACCCAGAGAGATGATATGGGGTGGGAGGTGGGAGGGGGGTTCAGGGTTGGGAGCTCATGCACACATGTAGTGGATTCATGTCAATGTATGGCAAAACCAAAACAGTATTGTAAAGTAAAAAAAAAAAAAAAAAGTTCAACCTTGGCATAGAAGGAATGTAAGAATGAAAAATGCTGTCTATTAAAACACCTGATTTTAAATGTCAAAAAAAAAAAGAAAGAAAGAAAGAAAGAAAAGAAAAACAGCACCTGGCAGGGTCTAAATAAAGGCTCGAGGAGCTGGGCTGGCCCAGTCCACCACAGTGTATCCACACACTGGAAATCAAATCTGGGACGATGTGGAAACTCATTGCTCTGGTTCCACACAAAAATTCTAACAAAAGCCTCTGCAGAGCACCCTTCCACTCCAAATTCCAGCTCCCAGCACACTAATGGAGAAGTGTTGGAGGGAAAAAGAGTTACAGACGCTGCCCTCATCCTCAAATACTTAGGAAGTCAGATGACTAAGTCTGCAATCCTCAAGTGTGACCATTGGTCTAATCTTTGCATTTTCAGATTTTGAAAAGTTGTCTTCTCACTGTCACTGTATGCTGTAAAAACCCCACAACTCATGAATTCTGCTTTCATTTGGAAATGACTTCTCAGACATGAGCCTTCACACAAGTAGAATCAAAAAACAAAATTAGAGAAGTGTATATTACTCTCTTCCTCTGACAGAGATGCTGACCTGCAGAGGCCAGCTGGTTTAAGCCACCATATGTGAATGCACCCCACTCGCCGTTTTCTTTCTCTACTTTCCTAGTCATTCATTTGCCTATAATTCATCATAGTGTGTTTAATTTAAAATTAATTCCCCAGCTAATTTTAAGATTTATGGCCCAGTCTTTGTCTCACAACACTGACTACACTGAAAAAGGAATTCAACTGAAAAATAATGAATCTGGAGTTTTAAATTGTCTTTACATTGAGTTGCAATGAGTGCTTTATCAGTCCAATAAACTAGGTCTTATTTTTAAATACATTGAAAGAAAATAAAAGATAGGCAATCAAATTGCATTTCCAGCAGGCCAAATTCTCAAGAGGCCCAGTGTGTCTTTAATTCTGAAGAGAAATTACCTGTCCTAAGAAGAACCTGAAGGGAGGGATGGCCATGATTTAGATGTCTCCAGCGTGGGGTCCCTGGGGAAGACATTGTCAAGTATATCTGATGGGGGAAAGAGGATATTGAGACATGGAGTCATTACACAACCTGCCCGAGGACTATACACCCTTGGAGAGATCCACCAAACCCCTCTCCCACCCTCCTCCTGCTCCTCCTCCAGCTCACAGGCCCATTTTTGTGTCTAAGAATTTTTTCTGACTTAGATAATTTTTGCACTGCTCCTTCCTCTTACCAAGTGGTGCCACCTCAAACTTCAGTCAGCTTAAATCCCTTTGAGGCCTTCCACAACTACTCTATCTGATAGTAGAGTTCCTTTTCTGTTTGTTCTCAGCATGCTGTTTGTTTGCTTTATAGCAGTTGACTTTTATAAACATAGATCCGCTTGGTTTTCAGCCTTCCTCTTTCATCCACCCACTAGAATGAATAGTTGAAGAGGGTAAGACCCTGTCTCCCTTTCAATAGACTCCATTGTACACAAAGCACTGGTATGGCACCCAATGCATTAAAGGCGTCCAGGGAGTCGTTGTTGTTGTTGTTTCTTCTTAATGGATAAAAGCAAAGAATAAACAGAAAAAAGAAAGGTGGGAGTGTTAAATGGGAAGGAAAGACTGAGCCCAAATTCTGTCTGACTGTAGGATGCTGGATTTGAACACCTTTGGATCCTCAGTAGAGAGCAGCTAGAATCATCTGCAGCAGATAGGAAAGTTGACATTAGGAGTGAGAGACATGTGATCTTGATACTATAAACCACTGGCAAGAGCGAAAAAGCAGGGTCTTAGGGACTTGCTCTCAGTCAGTGTTTAATCTCAACAACTGCTCTCCACCTAGGGGAACCTGTCTCATCAACAAGGCCAGAAAAGCTAGCCTCTTGGTCACTTGTGGCCCTTTCCATCCAATGGACTATTTGCCTTGCAGATGTGTTCATCACTCAGTCGTGTCCGACTCTTTGCCCCTATGGGTTGTAACCCATCAGACTCCTCGTCCATGAAATTCTCCAGGCAAGAATACTGAAGTGGATAGCTATGCTCTTCTTCTTCAAGGGACCTTCCCAACCCAGGGATCAAACCCATGTCTCTTGTGCCTCCTGCACAGCAGGTGGATTCTTTACACTCTGAGCCACTTGGGAAGCCCTGCCTTGAAGGGAAGGGGTGCAACTTACACTTTTGCATTCTTTCTTTTCCTTGACTGGTTTTCTTTACTTTTGTTTCATTCTTTCTCCTCATCATTCCTGAGGTTTTAAGATGTTTGTATTTACTAATTATCTTATTCTAATTATTTTAAACAATGTAATTTTTGTCTGTCTTGCTTTATTACTTTCTGATATCCTAATTGGTATTTTTCTATTAAAATATTAATAAGCCTTGTTTTTCCTCTTTAAGATAATTGTATTAACTTGGGTTACTGTCACAAAATTGCATAGACTGGGTGGTTTGAGTAACAAAAATTTGTTTCTCAGAATTCTAAAGGCTGGAAGTCCAAGACCAGGGTGACAGAATGGTCAGCATGGTTGGGTCTCATAAGGGCTCTCTTTCTGACTTGTTGACAGAGGCCTTCTCATTCTGCCCTCCTATGAACAGGGGGAGAGACAGTGTAAGCTCTCTGGCATCTATGCTTATAATGACACTAATCCCATCATGAGTGTCTCACCCTCCTGACCTCATCGAAACCTAAGTACCTCCCAAGGGCCCTGTCTTCAAATACTATCACCTTGAGGGTTAAGGCATCAATACAGATATATGAGAGGATGCAGTTCAATCTTTAGCCCTGTTTAACCATTTTATGACCATTTCCTTTTCTCTTTCTCTCTCTCTTTGACTCCTTAAATCCCTCTTTTCATTTTACATCATTTACTCATTAGTACAGAACTCCATTTAAAATTTCAAACCGTAATTTTGGTTTTTCATACTTCTTTTCAAGAGTGATAAACAAAGCTCAGGATAACATATTTATGTGTTAAAATATTGTCAAGCAGGAAGATCCAGTGACCTGTCCAAGTGAGAATTCTTAAAGTATGGAGGGTCACAAAGATCACCTAAAGATGGGATCTTCAGCCAAAGCAAAACCAGGGCAGGAGAGGAGGGGAGCTGTTGGGGATGGAGAGGACAAATGGTGTTTTTCTCATCTGCAGTCAGAAGCCACAAGAAACAAAGGGAAATATGAGTTCAAATAATACCTACTGCAACTATTTCCAGCTGCCATATTTTTAAAGGTGCTTTTCAAATATTTTTCAAGAAAACCTCCACACAGTTCTTTCAAACATTCTTTTGTGACTCAGACATATTCCTTTTATAATTAGAAAAAGTATATAACTATTCACTCTCCCACTATTATGCCACCACAAATGTGTGTATCACCCAGCTTTCTTTCACTTTCTTTACCTCCCATCCCATTCCCGTGAAAGGCATATAGTTGTGATTTGCAACTACAAGTTGGTATTAAGGAGTTATTACCAGAGAGGCTTCCCTGGTGGCTCAGATGGTAAAGCGTCTGCCTGCAATGTGGGAGACCCAGGTTCAATTCCTGGGTTGGGAAGATGCCCTGGAGAAGGAAATGGCAATCCACTCCAGCACTCTTGCCTGGAAAATCCCATGGACATAGGAGCCTGATAGGTTCGACAAAGAGTCGGACATGACTGAGCAACTTCACTTTCACTTTCACTCTTCACCAGAGACAACTCAGTAACTTTTCAAAGGCTTTTCAGATATTTGAAGATCAGAATGCTTACATATAAACTGAGAAAAACATTTCTGCATTTCTGTTACTTTCTGAGGTCATCACTATATGACCATGACTATATTTGAACGATAAAGGTGCAGGAAGAAGAAAGGAAAATAGCAAGGTTAGATAAATACTTTAACCCCTTACACTGTTCTTTTTCCATGAAAATGTTTTCAGAAACTTTGAGCATTCAGTGTTAGAAAAAAACAATTATTATTCATCACGCCCACTTCACCTGCTGCGAAGAGCCAACTCATTGGAAAAGACTCTGATGCTGGGAAAGATGGAGGAGAAGGGGGTGACAGAGGATGAGATGGTTGGATGGCATCACTGACTCAATGAACATGAGTCTGAGCAAAAGCCAGGAGACAGTGAAGGACAGGGAAGCCTGGTGTGCTGCATCCATGGGTCACAAGGAGTCAGATATGATTTAGTAACTGAACAACAAACAGTGACAACCTCCCACCTCTGCCTATAACATCCTTCTGTAAATTACAAAGTTAACCAAACAGTGAATGAGTAGATCCAAAGTCTGCTGATTCAACATAGAGTAAATTTGTTTTCAAGTTAAGAATAGCAACAAAATCCAGACTAACAAGATGTCTTGCTTTAATAAGTACTAAACATAAATGTAGGATTAATTGCATATTGTTTTAAGCCACTTAAATAATCGAATATCAGCAATGAAAAAAGCAATATAATTTGTTTTGCTAAAAAAAAATAGCTTCATTAATGAGGCTAAAAACATGAACTATTAATTCTATCGGGTGGTGGATCTATGAAGCTGCACAGATCATGTGAGGGTAGAGTGTCTGCATTTTGTTCTCATCTTATATATGCTTCATCATTAAGAATTTTTCATAAACACAATAGAAATGGTTAAACATAGCTTTGTCAGCTGAAAACATAAAACAAATTTTATGAATTGCTAATGTACCATACCAGTGATGTAACATGTTAAATAAGAGTGAGTTTTATTTTTCTCTCTCAAGCACACAACTGTATAAAAGTGAAAATTTAATTCAATTGCAATTTGGGCTCTGTGCATCTTTGACTGAACATCTGGATTTTCTTTTAGCCAAATGCATAAGTTGCTTTTAAACCACATACAATGGGTAGATTTAAATAAATTGTAAGAATATAAGAAACAGGATATATTTTGTATAAAGATGATTATAAAGAAATTAGACTGGCATTTTTGTTCTATAAGGTTACTATGAAAGTAGTTAAAACTATGGAACACATGCATGTCAAGGTTCAAATTTCAGCCTCTAGTCAGCCCACTCCAATATTCTTGCCTGGAGAATCCCAGGGACAGAGGAGCCTGGTGGGCTGCCGTCTATGGGGTCGCACAGAGTTGGACACAACTGATGTGACTTAGCAGCAGCAACAGCAGCAACTAAAAATTACCCTATGATCTTAGGAAACTAACAAACCTTCTAGCCTTCAGACTCTATCATAAAGTAAAGATAATAGTGGTAACTCCTCTATAGATTTATGAAGATTTAGAAGATAATAGAGGTGGAAGTTTTGGTATCTGACATATTATAAGTATATGGTATTTTCTAGCTGTTATCAGTGTTACTGTCCTGATCGTTGTCATCTTTCTGCCAGGTTCATTTTTAAAAATCAGCATTTTTACTTGAATTTACATAATTTATGATCTTACTTTCCTAATAGTGTGATGGTAGTTGATAACACACTTTAGGAAAGATAAATATAATATTTACATAGCCACAAAGAAATCTTAAATGCTACTACTCCAATATACAGATAAAAGTATTTAATAGTGGTCTCTAGCCTCCAGGATTTAATGTCTGATGATCTGAGGTGGAGCTGATGTAATAATAATAGAAACAAAGTGTACAGTAAATGGAATGTGCTTGAATCATCCCAAAACCATCCATTGGCAACTCAGTCCATGGAAAAATTGTCTTCCATAAAATCAGTCCCTGGAGCCAAAAAGGTTGGGGATCGCTAATTGAGAAGAGGAAAAATCTGTGGACAACATAAAAAAAAAAAAAACAGTGATGAATCATGTTAGTAATTTTTAAAGCAAATCAGGAAAACTTTTCACTTTTATCTAGTTGTGTGCTTGAGAGAGAAAAACAAAACTCATTTTTATTTAGCACGTTAAATCATTGGTAAGGTATATCAACAATTCGTAACACTTTTTTTTAGTTGACAAAATTATTACGTTTATAAAATTAAGAGCAAATCAGGAACATTGTAAACACTCATGGATGGGAACTGATGCCGTGTCTGCAGGCACTGCAAATATTTGTATGTTTAACATCTTGAACTTTTCTTTTTCTACTCGTGAAGAAGGAAAAGACAAAAGAATAAATGGCACAATGGCTTGTTCCTGATGGGGACACATTAAGTGCCCTAGAAGAGCCTGTAAGAGGCCTTTGAATCCTTACTCAGTTGTGCTAGTTTATAAATCCCTAGGGATTAGCCGGTCATTGACAACTAAGCCTGGGAAATGCATTTGGTACTGGTTCTTGTTAATAAATGTTAAAAATACTTATCTAGAAAATTCAGTGCTGATTGGATACAGATTTGAGCAAATCAAAATCCAACTCTAAAAACAGCTTTCAAGTTTGGGAGATTTTCTATCTGTTTCCATGAAAGCACAAGGAGAAGCATTAATTGCAAAGCACATTTAAATACAAAAGACTCCATGGAGCATTCAATACTTCCTATGTGAATTTTCAGGAGGGAAAAAAAAAAACAAAAAACGGTCTTTCATGCCAACAATCTCCAACTACTCCTTTCCACTCAGAATTCATAATTACACTTAATCTGCTACTCCTTTTGGCTCATTTACAGGTCCTCTTGGCAGGTAGTGAATGCAAAATCATTTTAATGGGGGGTCCCCTGGGAATAGAGCAAAAGTTTCGATCATTTACGGGTGGTTCACAATGGAGTATGGCCAGCTGTCGGGCGCCCTGAGCACGAAGACCACAGCTCCCTTAAAGCTGCCATTTGCACGTCTGTCTCCAGGTCAGCAACCTAAAAAGGAAGAGGCCACCTGTGAGAATGGGAAACCAGCCACCGAATGGACTGCCAGCGCCAAAGCCAGTCAGGAAAGTCCCAATGTGATAGGGCAACACCCAGAGCGGGTGTACTCCTGTCTGCTTTCCTTTTGGCCGAGTTGCCCCAAGGGGCAAGTGTTAATGAGAATAAGGCTCCCAGAGATGGAAGACGCTTGGCTCCATCAAAAGGCCCATTCAAAGCCAAGCTGTCTCTACCACCCACTCAGGAGCTGCCAGATCAGCTCAAGTTACTATCCTCTCTACATACCTTAAAGGTACGGTTACTGGCAAACCCACCAGATGGTTTGGAAGTAAAAGAGAAAGCATTTCTAATTGTGTGTTAGGTATCAACACTTTGTTGAATGCATTTTATCTGTGTGTATGTACATTTTATTTTCTATTTAAAATAAACTTAACGCTTCCCATTTCGAAGAAAGTTGTTTCTCTATCAAACTCATTTACTCAATCATTTGCTCTTTTTAATAAATATTCTTGAGTGGTTAAGGCATTAAATTACAAATCCCCTGTGCCTTTAAAAAAATAAAACTGTTATCAAAAAGATGTTTCTTAAGTTATTTTTTTAAAAAAGAATCTCTCAAGTTCTCAGCATTTTACAGACACATTCCATAGTTTTTTTCTAACTTTTTGGGAAAAGCATTTTCCAAACATAATGTACTATTGTTTACTCCTGATTTCTGTAGTCTTTTAACCTTATATATAATATATATGTTTATATACATATATACATACACAAATGTTTAGTTGTGAATTACTTATTAAGTACTTACAATGTGGTGAGCTTTGGACTAAATGCTGGGTGTAAAAGGAAAAGTAGGACACAGCTCAGACGTTCTGAAGCACTACCAGAAAATAGGAAAATATGCTTGCGGACATGCTTGATGCTGAAAGCTATTAAAGACTCTAAAATTAATGTGTATTAATTATAGCTAAAGTCCAAAAGAAAAAGAAGCAACAAAAGCAAAGATGTTATTTTAAAAACATGCCTGACTTGCCCCCCACCATTAGGGTTTGTGTGTGTGCATACTGTCGCTTCTGTCGTGTCCGACTGTGCAACCCTATGGCCAGGATCCTGTGTCCATGGGATTCTCCAGACAAGAATACTAGAGTGAGTTGCCTTCCTAACCCAGGGATCAAACCAGAGTCTCTTACATCTCCTGCACTGGCAGCCCAGTTCTTTACCACTGGTGCCACCTGTTACACTTCAGTTTTAATTAAAAAAATAAAAACCTATTGATAGCAATGTTTCTAAATTTCTGTCCATCATCTCTATTTTATTTTGAGCTAACCCTGTGACTGGAGGAGGAAATGGCAACCCACTCCAGTATTCTTGCCTGGAGAATTCTGTGGACAGGGGAGCCTGGTGGGCTACAGTCTGTGTGGTGGCAAGAAGTCAGACAAGACTGAGCTACTGAACACAGACACAAGCTCTATAATTAAGTCATGATCAGGGCTCACAGTAACCACATGTTGATTGGGAGCCAGAGCTTCAGACTGTTCAGTCAGGGAGGCCAAAGATTCTAATGTGTATGTACATACATAAAAGCTTTAGACACTTGTAGTGAGCAGGAAGATGTTTGGGGCTATTTGCTTGGGTCCTTAGGTAGCTTCAGACCCAAGCAGTCAACACTTAACTAAAAAGAGAAGAAGAAAATCCTTGATTATGAGAGCATGTTGTGTTTTTTTTATTGTTTAAATTTTTATACACTTTTTAATAATTGTATTTCATTTACAGTTATTATAAAATATTGGCTATATTCCCAACATTGTACAATACAACCCTATAGCCTGTCTTACACCTGTCTGACCTATTGCACTTAACACTTTCCAAGTCTATCCGTGTTGGTGCTAATGGCAAGATTTCATTCTTTTTTCTGGCTGAGTAATAGTTCATTGTGTATATATATATATATATATATATGCATACCACATCTTCATTATCCATTCCTCTGTTGACAAACACTTGGGTTGCTTCCATATCTTGGTTATTGTAAATAGTGCTGTTATGAACATCTTTTCAAATGCTTCTTCATACATAAAGCACACAAGTTATATATATATACACCCAGGAGTAAATCGTTGGGTTGTATAACAGTTCTATTAGTTTCTTTGAGAAACTTTCATATTGTTTCCCACATCTGTACCAAGTTACATTACCACCAACAGTGAATGAGGGTTCACTTTTCTATACATTCTTGTCAACACTTGCTATTTGTATTGTTTTGAAGACAGTCATTTTGACTGGTGTGATATGATAGCTCACTGTGCTTTTGATTTTCAACTCCCTGGTGATTAGTGATGCTGAGTATCTTTTCATGTGCCTGTTTGCCATCTGCATTTCCTTTTTGAAAAGATGCTTGTTTAGTGCTTCTACCCTTTATTTAATTGGGTTGTCTGTATTTTTTTGATATTGAGTTATATAAGCTGTTTACATATGTTAGACATTAATTCTTCATCCCTGGGAAACTTAGAGAAAACCAAATTCAAAAGAGAGTATAATTCTATATTTTCATTACAAGAAATGTTTATTGAACATTTTTAGGCTCTAGCATTTAACAATAGCTGACAAGAGGATATTTAATCTCAGACACAAATACAAATATTTCTAACCAACAGCAGTGCGGTGTTAACATCAGAGAATCTGGCTGAATAGCACTAGTCTTAAAATGTTTTTGTAGATCTGAAATGGTATAAAAATAAAAAGTTAAAAAAAAATAAAGAGCTCCTCCCTGGCTACCCAGTCACCTTTCATTTCACTCACCTATTCATATTTCAGTTCTCTGTATTCCACTTGTTAATATGACTTGACATGATTTCTGACTTTTATGTAATCAGTTTATCTGTAGATATCTCACCTTCCCCCTAGAATGTAAACTTACTGAGGGCAAGGAACTTATATGTCTTACCTTTAGTATAAGCTAAAATTAAAATGTTCTATTTCTAACTTGTAGGTTCCTTGTCTGTCTCATCTTATTTGTCATTGCCATTCTAAGCTAAGCCAGTTTCATGCTTTGGATGGAAATATTTAATTGGGCTACTTCCATTCTTACTCTGGTGTAGATTATTTACTGATTAGCAGCAATAGTAATCACATACAAATGCAAATCAGATTTTAATAATTCCTTTAAAAGTACAATAGCTTCCCTTTAGACTTAGAATAAAATTCATAGTCCTCACCATGGTTTCTGAGGCGGCTGTCTCTGAGATTTTCCGTTCTCCAATCTTCCCTCATTTTTGCTCAGCATCACTTAAAGTGCTGTTTTCTGTGCCTCAAACACATTTTTCCAACATTCTCCCCCAATCATTCATACCTCTGCTCAAATGTCACCTCTATTACTCTCCTTAATCTATGTTTAAAGGGTTTTCCCCACTACCCCACTAGCTCTTGTCTTTAATTTGAATCCTTTGAAAGTAAATTGCCCTTTTACCTCTAAACACTTTCTCTCCCATCGTTACCTAAAATGATGTAACTTGTATTTATATGTCTGTTTGTTTCCCCTATGAGAAGGTAAGTGCGGGTTTGCCAGAATGTTCATCACTTTATCCTCAACCTAGGCACTTAGTAAGAGATCAATTAATTTGTGTGAAATGAATCGACATTTAGTGCTTACTGTAAATGGTAACTATAGTAATATAAATGAATATAATGGCTATTTTAGGAAGCAACTTTTATACCTATCAAAGTCAGACCCCTTTTGATTAGTGGGCTATACATTTATTAATGGTGACCCCAATTGTTTTATGAGATCACCCCTGTTCCTGTAATCCTAGGGTCACCTAATGCCATCTGAGTATGTTGGCAGGCTTCAAAGTACCCATCGGTATCCCATGGCCAGAACCCCCACCCTTTATTGGAGTCTACCTGGAATCCAGCCAAGAACTGGCCCAACTGTTGCCACCACAATACTGTGTTTTCCACAAATGCCTGAATATCTCTCAGGATGTTCTTGGCATTCTGGGAGAGGTTCATTATTTTGCTTTCATGGTTTGGGGCTGGCAGAAACAGACTCTGAGGAAAGCGTCACTGTCACATAACTTTCCTGGAAAATGATAGATTATTTTCTCTATAGCTGTTCTCAAGTCCTCTTTCAGAATTTTTTCCCACATTGGTGGGAGTAGGACAAAAACATCTGTGCTTAATATTCAAAAGCCAAGTTTTTTGTTCAAACTGCTGCAATCCTGCAGGGGGGCTTCCCACAAGAGAAACCAGTAGCACCTCAAATCCCTTAACTCCTCTGGTTCCATTACTTCATTTTATGTACAGATATATATCAAGGTCTCAAGGTCCTGTGGATGACCAGGTAAATAGACACTTGCCTTAGGAGGTAGGATGGCTCATTGAAAAGAACACAGGTTTACAGTCAGGCAGAGTTTGTTTCTAACAGGTGACTTGGGATAAGTGACTTAATCTCGCTGCCCTTTTGATTTTTCAGGGGTTTTCACTTCTGCCTTGGAAGGATTTGAGGAAGATTATAAGAGGAAACAGATGCATGCTACCCAGCCTGGAGTCTGATACACTGTCAATGCCCACTGTTTAAGCATGCCTAGTGTGTTAGCCCAGAGAAGGCTATGGCAACCCACTCCAGTGTTCTTGTCTGGAGAATCCCAGGGACGGGGGAGACTGGTGGGCTGCCATCTATGGGGCTGCACAGAGTCGGACACAACTGAAGTGACTTAGCAGGAGCAGCAGCAGCAGTGTGTTAGCCTGGCACAGAGTAGGAACTCCATAAACATTTGTGGATGGTTGGGTGAATGAATGCCCACAAAATGTGAGCTCTGGGTCCCTTCTCCCACCAGCTTCAAACTCATTCCTTCTACAAAACTTTCACAATAATAATGATAATGTGTGTTAAATTTTATGAATGTGAAGGACTTACAACTATCAGGGGAACTTCTCTGGCAGTCCAATAGTTAAGACTCCGTGCTTTCACTGCAGGAGGAAGCATGGGTTGGATCCTGGTAGGGGAACTAAGATCTCGAAAGCTGCACTGCAACAAAAAGAGAGAGATGCATCTGTGATACTGCCATAGAAAAATACCTAAAATGTATTAAGTGGAAAAAAGTAATATGCAAAACAGTATGTAAAATTGTATCAGGAAGATTTTAGAGATAGATTGACTTTGACTTTCAGAGATAAAACAGAAACAAGCAAAGAGAAAAGAACACAACTTTTTTTCGGTTAGCAAAAGCCTTAATTGCAAAGCCAAATTTCCTAGCAGATGGCACTTCCTGAGGGTGGCGGGGGAGCAGCGTTTAAAAAGAAGCAAACTAATTCACCATTAAATTAAAATAAGATCTTCAATTAATATATAAACCTGGGACCATCCATCACAGTCACTTATTTTACTGAGTTGTTTGATATCTGAAGACAGCTTGCATAAACTGAACTTATGTGGCAGGTCATTATACCCACTGACAGGGACAATCGTTCTTCCACATACATATGTACACACATGTTCAGTTGTGCCAGACTCTTTTCGATCCCATGGACTATAGCCCACCAGTCTTCTCTGTTCATGGAATTTTCCAGGCAAGAACACTGGAATGGGTTGCCGTTTCCTTCTCCAGGGGATGTTCCCAATCCAGGGATCAAACCTACATTTCCCGTCTCCTGCATTGCAGGCAGATTCTTTATAACTGAGTCACCTGGGAAAAGACCCTATTCTTCCCAATCTCACTGTTTATGGCAGAGACTTATGTATATTCCCCTAAATCTATATTATCTTATTTTCCAGGACACTATAGATAGACTACATTTTCCAGTCTACTTTGCAGTTAGAAATAGCTGTTGAGTAAGCTCTAGCCAACAGCAGGAATGGAGTATAGGTTTATTTTGTTTCATTGTGCTTTTCAGATTTTTTTTTAACTGATGGTTTATGGTAACCCTGAATTGTCAGATAGTGTTAATATTTTTATCAATAAAGTATTTTTAATTAAGTAGTATACTATTTTTAGACAATGCTATTATAGTGCACTTACTAGACTATAGTATAGTATAAACATAACTTTAGCTTTTATGTCACTTGGAAACCAAAATGCGTGTGATTTGCCTTACTGCGCTATTTGCTTTCTTGTAGGGGTCTGAAACATACCCTGTGATATTTCTGCGGTGTGTTTGTGCACCATTTTCTGTTATGGTCCACTGAAACAGCCCACTGAAACAGCCCACTAAACATCTTCCATGTTTCTCACCTCCTCTTTCCAAAAGTGGAGTCAGACTCAGGCTAACCTTAGAAGCTACAGTATATTAAATTTAATTTGTGCTCTTGTGTGCTCAGTCATGTCTGACTTTTTGTGACTCCATGGACTGTAGCCCACCAGGCTCCTCTGTCCATGGAATTTTCCAGGCAAGATTATTGTAGTCGGTTGCTATTTCTTCCTCCAGGGGATCTTCCCAACCCAGGGATCGAACCTGCATCTCCTGCATTGTAGGCAGATTCTTTACTTGTTGAGCTATCAGGGAAGCGCCATTAAAGACAGCTACATTTCTCTAAACCTGGGTCCCAGAATGGTTTCATGAAGATAAGCCATTTCATCAACCCATTCATCTAATCTGTTATATGAGCAAGAACTAACCTATTGACTGAGTCATTATACATTTTGAAGTCAATTTGTTAGAGAAATTATTGTGTCTGGTTAGTACCCTGCAAAGAAGCAATCTTTTCCCATCATTCATCCCCTATAAAAAGAAAAGAATGCAAAATTAACCAATGTCAGAGTGGGTAACATAAGGATAATCCTTAAATTGTTTTTATCTTAGAATTCCTTATCCCTAAAACATTTGAAAACCAATTATGGGTGTTTTCTATCAGTATTTGTTTTGTTTTCTCACATTTCATGGACCTCAATCTATCCTGCACTCAGCATTACTTTAGCTAATACTGAGACAAAAGCTTTTCATATTCATTTCCACATTTCTATTAACAGCTCTTAATTCCTTAACAGAATTATTGTTCAACAAAAGTTATATCCAGTACAGATTTCAAAAATCTGCATTTTCTTCCTTTATGACATGTGATGAATTACTTGAGGGCACAGCTTAAGTCTCTTATTTAGGAACTTTGGGCCACAGTACATATCAAACTTCTTTCAATCAGAGAAACACAGTTGTCTCGGGAAATACATTTTTGCATTTACTCAGTTTCTATACTTTGGTCAATCAGTGATACATATTGTGGAGCTAATATTTACACAGTGACAAATTAGGCTGTTTATGAAATGAGATAAATGGAAATGAAACAAAAGAATTGGGCTTTGCTTTGATGAGTTCCAGGGAAGGTGCACACAACGCAACAGCGGAACTGATTTGGAGGATGTGACCCCAAGAAGGGGCTTGTCCTGAACTGCAGGACACTTGGCTCCTTGGGTTTGGGTCCAGATGCATTTACACACCTTGCTACATCTGGGATGGTCCATAAAGGCTATTTTAAGACTCAGCAGCCTATAAGTGTTTGTTTGTTTGTTTTTTTTTAAGAAGCTTTCCTAAGCCTTTTTGTTACACAAAGAAAAAGCTGTTTCTCCAAAAATAAAGAGTTGCTGAAAGCCAGCAGCTTTTGATTTAACAGAAAACTCCAAACTCATCGATTTTAATCAACATTAAATTAGGAGATTTCAGGATCTTAGATTTTGTACATTTCTTAACATCCAGTGTTTTAGAGAATACTTAATTAAATCAGCTAACCTGAAAAAAAAAAGAGTCAGGAGAAAATACAGAGAAATGTCTTTAGGCTTACATAGAGGATTCTTTTATTCACCGTGAAAGCTGTAGGTTCATGGGACTGTAATCCAAGAAAAATTAGTTCATTCATCTTGAACCATATGCATAGATTTGCTTCTCATGTTTTACTTGCCTACACTAATTTATAACTGTCAGTCAACTTTTAAAACCTTGATTATGTTTGATGATCTTGGTAAGGTTAGCTGGCCATGTTATAAAATCCTCCTCAAAATCATGATATTTCCTTCAATGTTAATGTTATCCACCTAAATGGAATCTTCTTCCCAAAATTGTATACTCTTACTTGCTACAGGTCCCTGTGAGGGTCTTTGTAATAATTATGAACATAATTCAGTTAAATACTATATGAAAACCATTAGTTAAAAGAACTGTTGCTGTTGTTATTTAGTTACTAAGTTATGTCCTATTTTTCTGTGACCCCAGGGACCATAACCTGCCCAGCTTCTTTGTCCATGGGTCATCCTGGGCAAGAATACTGGAGTGGTTGCCATTTCATTCTCCAAGGGATCTTCCCAACCCAGGAATCAAACACTCATCTCCTGCACTGCAGGTGAAATCTTTACCACTGAGCCACCAGGGAAGCCCCAGCAAAATAATTAGCCAAATTTAATCAGTAAAAGGGTTAAATGTGTTTTCAAGTTTTCTCATCCTTCTTGGCAGTTTTAATCATTGTGTTTCTTTCTCTAGTATGGCAGAGCAGAAACACTGAAACCATACTCACAGAAAACTAGTCAATCTAATCACACTAGGACCACAGCCTTGTCTAAGGCAATGAAACCAAGCCATGCCTGTGGAGCAACCCAAGATGGGCGGGTCATGGTGGTCTGACAGAATGTGGTCCACTGGAGAAGAGAATGACAAGCCACTTCAGTATTCTTGCCTTGAGAACCCCATCAACAGTATAAAAAGGCAAAATGATAGGATACCAAAAGAGGAACTCCCCAGGTCATTAGGTGCCCAATATGCTACTGGAGATCAGTGGAGAAATAACTCCAGAAAGAATGAAGGGGTGGAGCCAAAGCAAAAACAATACCCAGTTGTGGACATGACTGGTGATAGAAGCAAGATCCAATGCTGTAAAGAGCAATATTGCATAGAAACCTGGAATGTCAGGTCCATGAATCAAGACAAATTGGAAGTGGTCAAACAAGAGATGGCAAGGGTGAACGTCGACATTCTAGGAATCAGCGAAATAAAATGGACTGGAATTGATGAATTTAACTCAGATGACCATTATATCTACTACTGCAGGCAGGAATCCCTCAGAAGAAATGGAGTAGCCATCATGGTCAACAAAACACTCCAAAATGCAGTACTTGGATGCAATCTCAAAAACGACAGAATGATCTCTGTTCATCTCCAAGGCAAACCATTCAGTATCACAGTTATCCAAGCCTATGCCCCAACCAGTAACACTGAAGAAGCTGAAGTTGAACGGTTTTATGAAGACCTACAAGACCTTTTAGAACTAATACCCAAAAAAGATGTCCGTTTCATTATAGGGGACTGGAATGCTAAAGTAGGAAATCAAGAAACACCTGGAGTAACAGGCATTTTGGCCTTGGAATGCGGAATGAAGCAGGGCAAAGACTAATAGAGTTTTGCCAAGAAAATGCACTGGTCATAGCAAACACCCTCTTTCAACAACACAAGAGAAGACTCTACACATGGACATCACCAGATGGTCAACACCAAAATCAGATTGATTATATTCTTTGCAGCCAAAGATGGAGAAGCTCTATACAGTCAACAAAAACAAGACCAGGAGCTGACTGTGGCTCGGATAATGAACTCCTTATTACCAAGTTCAGACTCAAATTGAAGAAAGTAGGGAAAATGGCTAGACCATTCAGGTATGACCCAAATCAAATCCATTATGATTTTACAGTGGAAGTGAGAAATAGATTTAAGGGCCTAGATCTGATAGGTAGAGTGTCTGATGAACTATGGAATGAGGTTCGTGACATTGTACAGGAGACAGGGATCAAGACCATCCCCATGGAAAAGAAATGCAAAAAAGCAAAATGGCTGTCTGGGGAGGCCTTACAAATAGCTGTGAAAAGAAGAGAGGTGAAAAGCAAAGGAGAAAAGGAAAGATATAATCATCTGAATGTAGAGTTCCAAAGAATAGCAAGAAGAGATAAGAAAGCCTTCTTCAGCGATCAATGCAAAGAAACAGAGGAAAACAACAGAATGGGAAAGACTAGAGATCTCTTCAAGAAAACTAGAGATACCAAGGGAACATTTCATGCAAAGATGGGCTCAATAAAGGACAGAAATGGTATGGACCTAACAGAAGCAGAAGATATTAAGAAGAGGTGGCAAAAATACACGGAAGAACTGTACAAAAAAGATCTTCATGACCCAGATAATCATGATGATGTGATCTCTAATCTAGAGCCAGACATCTTGGAATGTGAAGTCAAGTGGGCCTTAGAAAGCATCACTACGAACAAAGCTAGTGGAGGTGATGGAATTCCAGTTGAGCTGTTTCAAATCCTGAAAGATGATGCTGTGAAAGTGCTGCACTCAGTATGCCAGCAAGTTTGGAAAACTCAGCAGTGGCCACAGGACTGGAAAAGGTCAGTTTTCATTCCAATCTCAAAGAAAGGCAATGCCAAAGAATGCTCAAACTACTGCACAATTGCACTCATCTCACATGCTAGTAAAGTAATGCTCAAAATTCTCCAAGCCAGGCTTCAGCAATACGTGAACCGTGAACTTTCTGATGTTCAAGCTGGTTTTAGAAAAGGCAGAGGAACCAGAGATCAAATTGCCAACATCTGCTGGATCATGGAAAAAGCAAGAGAGGTCCAGAAAAACATCTTTTTCTGCTTTATTGACTATGCCAAAGCCTTTGACTGTGTGGATCACAATAAACTGTGGACAATTCTGAAAGAGATGGGAATACCAGACCACCTAACCTGCCTCTTGAGAAATCTGTATGCAGGTCAGGAAGCAACAGTTAGAACTGGACATGGAACACCAGACTGGTTCCAAATCGGAAAAGGAGTACATCAAGGCTGTATGTTGTCACCCTGCTTATTTAACTTAAATGCAAAGTACATCATGAAAAACGCTGGGCTAGAGGAAGCACAAACTGGAATCAAGATTGCTGGGAGAAACATCAGTAACCTCAGATATGCAGATGACACCACCCTTATGGCAGAAAGTGAAGAGGAACTAAAAAGCCTCTAGATGAAAGTGAAAGTGGAGAGTGAAAAAGTTGGCTTAAAGCTGAACATTCAGAAAAAGAAGATCATGGCATCCAGTCTCATCACTTCATGGGAAGTAGATGGGGAAAGAGTGGAAACAGTGTCAGACTTTACTTTTTTGGGCTCCAAAATCACTGAAGATGGTGACTGCAGCCATGAAATTAAAAGGCATTTACTCCTTGGAAGAAAAGTTATGACCAACCTAGATAGCATATTCAAAAGCAGAGACATTACTTTGCTGGCTAAGGTCCGTCTAGTCAAGGCTATGGTTTTTCCTGTGATCGTGTATGGATGTGAGAGTCGGACTGTGAAGAAGGCTGAGCGCCGAAGAATTGATGCTTTTGAACTGTGGTGTTGGAGAAGACTCTTGAGAGTCCCTTGGACTGCAAGGAGATCCAACCAGTCCATTCTGAAGGAGATCAGCCCTGAGTGTTCTTTGGAAGGAATGATGCTAAAGCTGAAACTCCAGTACTTTGGCCACCTGAAGCGAAGAGTTGACTCACTGGAAAAGACTCTGATGGTGGAAAGGATTGGGGGCAGGAGGAGAAGGAGACAACCCAGGATGAGATGGCTGGATGGCATCACGGACTCGATGGACGTGAGTCTGAGTGAACTCCGGGAGATGGTGATGGTCAGGGAGGCCTGGCGTGCTGCAATTCATGGGGTCGCAAAGTGTCAGACACGACTGAGCAATTGAACTGAACTGAATTTAACATTCGAATCCCTAAATTATTCTACATATTGTTCAGAAGTTGAATCATAAATACAAAACACTTCTGAATCTATGCCAATTACGTGACTTGGTAACCACATGTGGGTGTGACTACATAGTCCCTCTGCTTTTGAAAACAAAAATGATCACAAATTAACTTTCATATATATAAATGATTTTTTGTGTGAGGGGTTTTAAATTTTATTTCTTTATTGAGTAAAGAATACCGTTGCATAATTTAAAAATTAAAAAATTTTAAGAGCTTTATATGAACCATTTTATTTTCTTCCCTTTTCTAATGTAAGTCCATACATTGTACCCACTGTTCTTCATTTCATGCATATTCTTCCAGAGTTTGTTTAGCAGGCACATATACAAAATGCTTATTACAAATTCTGCATTTTTTATCCTAGGAGCTACATATACCTCTATATCCTCATTCTTTTATTTATCAAATAAAACACTGTAAATATTATTCATACTGCCTGAAAAAAATCTCCAGATATTTTTAATAAGAATGTATTTAGGGAAGGAGAAAACTGTGAAAACCTGAACACATGAACACATAAAAAAAGGCAAAGACTAAAATGAAAAAAAAAATCCTATGGATAAAGAAGAAATGGTACATGTATACAATGGAATATTACTCAGCATTAAAGAGAATGAAACAGTGCCATTTATAGCAACATGGGAGGACCTAGAGAGTCATACTGAGTGAAGAAAGTCAAACAGAGGAAAAATACTGTACAACAAACATCCCTTATAAGGGAATCTAAAAAGAAATGATACAAATTAACTCACTTACAAAACAGAAAGAAACTCAAAGACTTAGAGAAGGAACTTAGGTTGCCCGAAAGGGAGAGGATGGGGGGAACGGATAGTTAGGCAGTTTGGATGGACATACCACTATATACACACTGCTGTATTTAAAATGCATAATCAACAAGGTCTTACTATATAGCACATGGAACTCTATGTTATGTGGCAGTCTGGATGGGAGGGGAGTTAGGGAGAGAATGTATATGTATGGCTGAGTCCCTTCGCTGTTCAGCTGAAACTATCACAGCATTGTTAATCAGCTACACCCCAATACAAAATGAAACATTAAAAAAAAGAAAAGAAAAGAAAAAAATTCTAATTGCAGGGCACAGTGGCAAAGCATTGGTTGTCTAGGGAGCTAGGTGACAATGAAGCTCTTGCAGGAGCTGCTGGCTAACCCTGAATGTGTGACTTAGATCCATTTATAAAATTAGGGTGCAAACAAGAAGTAAATACATATATATATTTTAAAGTTATTCAACCAACACTGAACTTATACCAGTCCACTGCTGAGGATATAACCTTGGGTGCAATGGAAAATTCCCTCTTCTCATGGTGTTTGCATTCTAGTGGGAGGGGGTGAGCTACTTGAGATGGGTGGTGAGAAAAAGTCTCTGTGAAGAGACCAAGTTTTAGTGGGTTCATGAGGAGACCTGCTGGCAGGGAATGTCTGGTGAGGAGAACCATGAATATCAAAACAAATGAACGTGGCAGAAATGCTCAGGAGACTCTCCTGGTCTGGTAGGACCTTGTGGTTTGTGGCAAGCAGTTGGAGTCTTTTATGAGTGCAATGGGAAGCCACTGGACTTTTATTTTATTTTTTTTTAAGGAAACAACATGTTCTTTTTTCCTTCAGGATAATGTTTGTTAAGTGAATTCCTTCAAACCCTTTTGGTGACAGAATGCTCATATGGCAGATTTTGAGATAAAAATGAAAATCTAACCTCCATCCCCTAGGTGGTGGGAGTCTCCTGCTTGCTTTATAAAACACTATAATCAAATAACATCTGAATCTTGTCATCTAGGGTGATTCGTCTTTTTAACTATCAAAGTAACTTTTTTACCTTCAGTCTTTTCAATAGGGGAAATTGAAGAGTAAAAGGATAGATCAAAAATAAATGTCTTGAAAATTTGTGCATTTTTTTCCCTAGGGAAATAGATACATTTGTAGTCATAAGAAAGCTTAGTAGTTCTCCAAGATTTGAACTATATCTCTTCAGATTTGAACAAGATCTCTTTAGAAAATCTAAACTTTTCTATTTTACAACACATCTCAAGAGAGAAAAGATTTCCCTGAAATAAAATGTAGGTGTTTAAAATGCTTTTCTGCTAGAAAAAGATGTTTTTCAGTTTGTTGATAAGATAGATGTTACTGGAATACCCCTATAATGTTGATAACAAAGATTTGGTTTCATACATTAACCCAGAGTTACAAAATGTTATAAGTTCCAGAACGAAAGGAACTGGAGGTATGAATTTCTCAAGAAAACAACAAAACATTCAAAGCATTTTCTAAATGGAGTTCTAATTTATTGTCTGTGAATTTCCATTAATTTGATAATGATAGCATTCCTTTCTGCTAACATTTTAGTGACTAGAAGTATTGAGATGACACACACAGATGTACTTTAAAAAAAATTAGCATACATAGCTGGTGGCTCAGAGGGTAAAGCGTCTGCCTCCAATATGGGAGACCCAGGTTCAATTCCTGGGTGGGGAAAATACTCTGGAGAAGGAAATGGCAACCCACTCCAGTATTCTTGCCTGGAGAATCCCATGGACAGAGAAGCCTGGTAGGTTACAGTCCATGGGGTGGCAAAGAGTCGGACATGACTGAGTGACTTCACTTTCACTTTTTCACATATATTTGTGTATATATGTGTGCATGTATGAGAAAGGAATGACATCCCACCCCAGTATTCTTGCCTGGAGAATCCCATGGACAGAGGAGATTAGTGGGTTATGGTGCATGGAGTCGCAAAGAATCAGACACGACTGAAGCAACTTAGCATGCATGCATGCACGTATGTGTATATATATGTAAAATCTTGTATACTGTTCAAAATACAAGATTATGTCTTTAGGCAGGAGATCAAATTGGATACAATGTTTCATTCATATGGAATATGACAATGTAGATAGAGGAAGCAGTAATTCCTGGTCCCTGACATCTAGAAAGCTGTGTATGTATTTGTTAATTGAAGTCAATATTTACTGGGCACCTAGTGTGACTGTGGAAAATTCTGAAAGAGACGGGAATACCAGACCATCTGACCTGCCTCTTGAGAAACCTATATGCAGGTCAGGAAGCAACAGTTAGAATTGGACATGGAACAACAGACTGGTTCCAAATCGGAAAAGGAGTACATCAAGGCTGTATATTGTCACCCTGCTTATTTAACTTAAATGCAAAGTACATCATGAAAAGTGCTGGGCTGGAGGAAGCAGAAACTGGAATCAAGATTGCTGGGAGAAACATCAATAACCTCAGATATGCAGATGACACCACCCTTATGGCAGAAAGTGAAGAGGAACTAAGAAGCCTCTTGATGAAAGTGAAAGTGGAGAGTGAAAAAATTGGCTTAAAGCTCAACATTCAGAAAACTAAGATCACGGCATCTGATCCCATCACTTCAAGGGAAATAGATGGGGAAAGAGTGGAAACAGTGTCAGACTTTATTTTGGGGAGGGGACCTCCAAAATCACTGCAAATGGTGACTGCAGCCATGAAATTAAAAGACGCTTACTCCTTGGAAGAAAAGTTATGACCAACCTAGACAGCATATTCAAAAGTAGAGACATTACTTTTCCAACAAAGGTCCATCTAGTCAAGGCTATGGTTTTTCCAGTAGTCATGTATAGATGTGAGAGTTGGACTGTGAAGAAAACTGAGCGCTGAAGAATTGATGCTTTTGAACTATGGTGTTGGAGAAGACTTTTGAGAGTCCCTTGGACTGCAAGGAGAGCCAACCTGTCCATTCCAAAGGAGATCAGTCCTGGGTGTTCTTTGGAAGGAATGATGCTAAAGCTGACACTCCAGTACCTTGGCCACCTCATGAGAAGAGTTGACTCACTGGAAAAGACTCTGATGCTGGGAGGGATTGGGGGCAGGAGGAAGAGGGGACCACAGAGATGGCTGGATGACATCACCGACTTGATGGACGTGAGTTTGAGTGAACTCTGGGAGATGATGATGGACAGGGAGGCTTGGTGTGCTGCAATTCATGGGGTCGCAAAGAGTCGGACACGACTGAGCAACTGAACTGAACTGAACTGACTGATTATTACATCTGATATGAAAAGCATAAAATCAAGTCTCTAAAAACAAGCTCTGTTTTTATGAATTTGCTAAGTTCCAGAATCAGATTCAAAAACTTGTGTGTGTGTGTGTGTGTTTTCGCGATATCTTTGTACCTTCTGTTCTTTCTTATTGTCACCCTTTCCCAGTGGTGGGTAGGAAGAAAGAAGAGGTACAAAAGTTTTTTTGTTTGTTTCACTTGAAGAAAAAAAACATTTATCTGTTCCCATGAGTAATCTCTGGCCTCAATCTAGACTACACTACAAACAAAATGGTCAGCTGATCATAAATGCAGAAAAATTTCTCTTAGGCCCCTGGGTCACATGTCACCTCAAAACTTCCCAAACAATCATTGAACTATAATAGGTGGTGGCCCCAGGTCATAGCTAACTTCAAGCTCAATGCCATTCTGTATCTCAACCGTAGTCCCTTTTGAGAAGTGCAGAGTCTGAGAGTCAGATTCCCGGTTCCTTTGCACTTGATGTTGTATTTAGAATATAAAAATATAGGTACAAAGGCAGACTGACTTTCCTTTAAAACAGTTGGAACAGCTAAATACATGATACAAACCAGTACTGGTACCATAAATAGTAACATGACTGCAGGCTTCTCCTACACTCAGACCAGAAATGGAATGCTTAAACAGAGGCATGTCTTAATTTGAGGACTTTTTTCAGATGACTTCCAAATGAGTTGTGAATTACTAAAGAGTAATTACTCCTTTGTAATGCAGCAGAGTCACATATTAACAGATTTAAAAGAATAAAGACAGAATAAGAAATTAGAAACCACAACAAACCTATAAGATCAAACCATATTTATGACTAAAAGTATGAGGATATCGGTGTAACTACTTTAGCCTAACTCCAAGCTTACCAATGATCTCCCCTGGACACAGCAACCCATGGGGTTTCCCTACTTGGAGAGAAGGCAGCGGTCAGTCTGTTACATGTATGGATGCATTCAACGGCTGCAGTTCTCATTGTGAATGACCACGTTTGGCATCTAACTGTCCCCTCAGGACTTTCTTAGCTTGAGAATTATTGGTAAGAATAATGCCACTCACCATCATGTACTAGACATTCCTACACTGGGTAGGTGCTAAGCTAGGCACATGTACTTTTGCTTATTTTTCACAATAATCCTAGAGATACTTTCAATTTTGTCACATTTTTTCTTTCAAAATTCAATGCACATACTATCTAAATATTACCCCAGATAGAAGACAATGAGACTATAGCAAGCCAGGGCACTTTATGGTCCTTACTGAGATTTCTCTGTCTACATATTTTTGGCTCACATCACAAAAGTAGAAAAACCCTTGCCATGTTAAAAGGTTGAAGGAATCACCACTTAGTAATTAAGAAAGAAGAATTTTAGCATGAGAGGTGACTTGGACAAGTTTATAACTCTAGGTAGATTTAAAACTTAAGATACCTAGTCTCATTTTTCCTCATTTTATTATGTTACCTTCTAATCCAATATAAGGTTAGTTAGATTTCTTCTCTATTTAACAAAAGCTGAGTTTCTCCAACTGGAGCATTTTTGCTTATATGTTAAATGAAAATCTGACATAAAGGTTTTATATTTGTATACTGGCTTGTGATGTTAAGTATGGTCATCAAAAGCAAATACAAACTTTCAAAATTGATATTGAAGATTGTAGACAGTAAGTTAAGAGAGGGAAAAAAATTGAGAGAAATGTGACATGAAATTTACCTAAGAAATAAGGTTCAGGGGAGACATTGCTATAATAACAGAAAAAAAGTTTGATAAAATCTAATTAATTCCCTCAGTTAGTGTTCAAAGTGGTGCTACAAGAGAATCCTCAATGGAAAGAGCCCTGGGTAACTAAACTTGCATTTGACCTCATCCTTCTTCATATTCTCAAAGAATGGTGTACAAAGTTTTTGTTTTTAATATTGACAAATGTTATTTTGGATGAAAAATTATATAAGGAAAATGACATGGACTTTGGAGGCAAACAGTCCTGCACTTTGTTCTGCTGCTTTAGAACAATGTGACTTAGGATAAATTTCCCTGTTCACAAAAAGGAGACAATGCTTTCCCCTGACCTCTCCATAGAACAGTACCAGGGAGCTTCAATCTATGAGTCAGAGACTTGAGCAGTGCAGAGTACATCTGATGTGGTAAGGATAATACCAATGACACAATTACTTTTTCTATGCTCACATAACATCTGGAATCAGGTTCATACTCTCTAAGTTTTAATTATTTTCTCCTCTTAACAGCTACTGAGGTAAGAAATATAAGCTCCATGGGGGCAGGACGCTTTTCTAGTTTTTCATTTTCCTAGCTCTAATGTCTGCAGTGTCTTGCTGTTGTTCAGTTACTCGGTTGTGTCTGACTCAGACAACCATTTTGCCTTTCTTTTTTCGGGGGATGGTTTTGATCTCTGCCTCCTGTAAAATGTCATGAACCTCTGTTCATAGTTGTTCAGGCACTCTGTCTATCAGATCTAATTCCTTGAATCTACTTGTCATTTTCACTGTAAGGGATTTGATTTAGTTCATATCTGAATGGCCTAGTGTTTTTTCCTACTTTCTTCAATTTAAGTCTGAATTTTGCAATAAGGAGTTCTTGATTTGAGCCACAGTCAGCTCCTTGTCTTGTTTTTGCTGACTATATACAGCTTCTCCTGGAGAAGACAATGGCACCCCCTCCAGTACTCTTGCCTGGAAAATCCCATGGACGGAGGGGCCTAGTGGGCTGGCGTCTATGGGGTCACACAGAGTCGGACACGACTGAAGAGTCTTAGCAGCAGCAGCAGCAGCAGCACAGAGCTTCTCCATCTTAGGCTGCAAAGAATATATTCAATCTGATTTTGGTATTGACCATCTGGTAGTGAAAACAGGAGAGTACACAAATGTTAGAGGGAAAACAGTCTCTACAGTGTTTGCAAGATACAGTTTACATGACTCTTTAATATTGGATATGACAGCATTAAGGAGATAATCTAGGGAACTTTTCTTTCCTATCAAAAGAAACTCTGAAAGTCCAGCAGTCTTAGTTGCTCAGTCGTGTCTGACTATTTGTGACCCCATGGACTGTAGCCCACCAGGCTCCCCTGTCCATGGAATTCTCCAGGCAAGATTACTGAAGTGAGATGTCATTTCCTTCTCCAAGAGATCTTCTCAACCCAAGGACTGAACCTAGGCCTTCTGTATTGCAGGTAAATTCTTTACTGTCTGAGACACCAAATATCCCTAAAATCTCAGGTATAGTCCCTTGGAACTGATCCTTTTCCCTAGACTGGGGTTAGCTAACTATGGCCAATTGCCTGTTTTTCATACAGTTCCAGATAGAAGAATAATTTTTACTTTTTTAAATGGTCAAAAAATCAAAAGAATGATATGTGAAAATCACAAGAAATTTAAGTGTCGGTCTCCATAAATAAATTTTATTAGACCCCAACCACACCTACTTGTTACTTGTCATCCACGGTTGCTTTCATGCTACAATTTCAGAGCTGAGTGGTTGGGACAGAAACAATATGGCCTGGTAAGCCTAAGATATTTGTTTTTTCCCAGAACAAGTCTGTCATCTGCTCTTAGACAACATATTTGCATTATTAGTGGTGACCTAACCAACGTGCCTGGAGAATCCCAGGGACGGGGGAGCCTGGTGGGCTGCCGTCTATGGGGTCACACAGAGTCGGACACGACTGAAGCGACTGAGTAGTAGTAGTAACCAACGTGCAATGATGCCTTTTTTGTGGAATCATATGAGGAGGTCAGTACATTTTGTCTGTACTAACAGCACTTCTCTAATAACTGCATAATAGCCCACACTAATTATCTATATCTATGTAGCAACACGGAGAAGGCAATGGCACCCCACTCCAGTACTCTTGCCTGGAAAATCCTATGAACGAAGGAACCTGGAGGGCTGCAGTCCATGGGGTCGCTAAGAGTAGGATACGACTGAGTGACTTCCCTTTCACTTTTCACTTTCATGCATTGGAGAAGGAAATGGCAACCCACTCCAGTGTTCTTGCCTGGAGAATCCCAGAGACGGCGGAGCCTGGTGGGCTGCCATCTATGGGGTCGCACAGAGTCGGACACGACTGAAGTGACTTAGCAGTAGCAGTAGCGTGTAGCAACATGAGAGAATACTATTTGATGTGGGCTTTTAAGAAACAGGATATCATAAGAAGAAGCTGATGCTTTGACTCTGAGCCTTTAGTCATTAACTTTTTCTGGATTATTTATCTTTTTGAGATGAAAACTATAAGCTTTTTGTTATACGTTGAACTTTCAGTTCAGTTCAGTCACTCAGTCGTGTCCAACTCTTTGCGACCCCATGAATTGCAGTGCGCCAGGCCTGTCCATCACCAACTCCCGGAGTTCACTTCAGACTCACATCCATCAAGTTGGTGATGCCATCCAGCCATCTCATCCTCTGTCGTCCCCTTCTCCTCCTGCCCCCAGTCCTTCCCAACACCAGAGTCTTTTCCAATGAGTCAACTCTTCGAGTGAGGTGGCCAAAGTACTGGAGTTTCAGCTTCAGCATCATTCCTTCCAAAGAAATCCCAGGATTGATCTCCTTCAGAATGGACTGGCTGGCTCTCCTTGCAGTCCAAGGGACTCTCAAAAGTCTTCTCCAACACCACAGTTCAAAAGCATCAATTCTTCAGCGCTCAGCCTTCTTCACAGTCCAACTCTCACATCCATACATGACCACAGGAAAAACCATAGCCTTGACTAGACGGACCTTAGCCAGCAAAGTAATGTCTCTGCTTTCGAATATACTATCTAGGTTGGTCATAACTTTTCTTCCAAGGAGTAAGGGTCTTTTAATTTCATGGCTGCAGTCACCATCTGCAGTGATTTTGGAGCCCCCCAAAATAAAGTCTGACACTGTTTCCACTGTTTCTCCATCTATTTTCCATGAAGTGATGGGACCGGATGCCATGATCTTCTTTTTCTGAATGTTCAGCTTTAAGCCAACTTTTTCACTCTCCACTTTCACTTTCATCAAGGGGCTTTTTAGTTCCTTTTCACTTTCTGCCATAACGGTGGTGTCATCTGTATATCTGAGGTTATTGATATTTCTCCCAGCAATCTTGATTCCAGTTTCTGCTTCCTCCAGCTCAGTGTTCCTCACATTGTACTCTGCATAGAGGTTGAATAAGCAGGGTGACAATATACAGCCTTGATGTATTCCTTTTCCTATTTGGAACCAGTCTGTTGTTCCATGTCCAGTTCTAACTGTTGCTTCCTGACCTGCATATAGGTTTCTCAAGAGGCAGGTTAGGTGGTCTGGTATTCCCATCTTTTTCAGAATTTTCCACAGTTGATTGTGATCCACACAGTCAAAGGCTTTGGCATAGTCAATAAAGCAGAAATAGATGTTTTTCTGGACCTCTCTTGCTTTTTCCATGATCCAGCGGATGTTGGCAATTTGATCTCTGGTTCCTCTGCCTTTTCTAAAACCAGCTTTGGCCCCATTCAAAATTCATATATTGAAGCCCAAACTCCCAGTACCTCAGAATGTGAATTCATTTGCAGACAGTCTTTAAGGAGAGAATTAAGGTTAAATGGAGTTTCCCTCGTGGCTCAGTGATAAAGAATCCACCTGCCAATGGAAGAGATATGGTTTCAACCCCTGGGTCAGGTAGATCCCCTGAAGAAGAAAATGGCAACCTACTTCTGTGTTCTTGCCTGGGAAATCCTATGGATGGAGGAGCCTGAGGGGGCTATAGCCCATGGGGTCACAAAAAAGTCAGACATGACTTGGTGACTAAATAACAACAAAGGTTAAATGAGATCATATGCGTGGGTGCTAATTTAATTTGATTGGCACCCTTCTAGGAAGAGAAAATTTGGACACACAAGAAGATAACCAGTATACATCTACAGAGGGAAAAGACCCCATGAAGAAGCAGCAAGAGGACACATATCTGTAAACCAAGGAGAGAGGCCTCAGAGGAAGTCACTGCTGCCTACACCTTGATCCTTGATCTTGTACTTTCAGCCTCCCAAATTGTGAGAATGCAAATTTCTGCGGTTGAGTCACTTAGTTTACAGTATTTTTTTTTTTATGGCAGACTTCACCCCACACACAAAATTATACATATGATTTCTTTTGAGGGGGTGAGGGATTGGTCTTCTAGAAAACCACATTGTCCATGGGCTCCTAGTTTAAGAACTTTTCTAGAACATTATTGGCTGTCATTATTTGATATTAACCTTGCTTAACTTGGAGTTGCAAACTATTTCTTAAACAGTTCTTTATAAGTTCTAGCAAAGGAGGCCGGAAGCGTATAAAAACTTGTTTGAAAATCAAGTTTCTGTAATTCTTTAATTGAGCAGCTTCAGGAAGGCCGTGACTGAAGAAACAGATAAACCAGCCAGGTCTGCCCAATCCATCCTGGGACTAATGAGTGACAGACATATTTCTCAGCCATAGTCATAAAAAAAATTTTCCTTCTTCCATCTGACCAACTCCATCAGCTTTTAATTAATTCCCTATCCTTATCCTCAATAAGACTGGCAGTCTTTTAAGTCTGCTACTAGCCGAAAATAAAGTCTATGTTGCTCTTTAGCTAGCTCTGTGATATTCTGATTTTTCTTTCCCTGTAGTTAAGTTTTTACATTTGTTTCCTTGTTTTGTTTGTCTTGTAAATTGCCTTAAAAAGAACAAGGTGCTCAAATGCCTGTGGTTTCCCAGGCCCTCTCATTTGCTCTCAGAATCTGAACATCTCTTATTTATGCTTGGCAGCCATGCAACGGGTAGTTTATTTGTTTCTTTATTCCCCCTCTGTCTCTTCCGTTTTGATCAACAACAACCTGTGGTCCTTTCCTATTTTCTGTGCCTGAATATTTTATCACTAGCTTTGACTGAAGGTCTTTTGATGTGATTTTTATAATGTAATCTATCCTTGGTTTATTGTATGTTTTCATCATCATTTGGAAAAGAGTGTTTTTATGTAGTGCTTTACAGTAGCCACTATGTCCATTTTATTGTCAGTTTTTAACTCAGAAATGAAGTGTGAGAGATGCTATCTCTGTTCTGAAGAGCCTAATTAGAGAGGAGATGGCAAATATTTTTACTATACCATATTTCAATTTAAGCTTCAGCAAACTTCTAGATCTCACAGACTTCAAGCCCTTTAAAAAGAATTCAGCATCATTTCTATGCTTAAGATATTCAAGTTGAGGCAGAGTAAAGCTTGGTGGTTAGAAACATGTACTCTGGCAGGAGACTGTATAGGCTCAAATCTCAGTTCCCTGCTACACGTAACCTTGGCTAAGTTTCTTAAACACTCATTGCCTCAGCTTCCTCATCTGAATAATCCAGATTATCCAGATTATAATATTTGGTTCTGAGAATATTTGGGTTGACCTCATAAAGCTTTGTAAGTATTAACATAAGAATTAAAGATAACCTGTCACAAAGTAAACATCATGGAAGAGTTTGCTGTGACCAAATGTGTGTAGTTTTGCTTATACAGGAGTCATTTAACATCCTTATAACTCAAATTTGGCATCCTTGCCATACAATCAGTATTATTGAAGAGATAGACCTTAGCTAAATTTGCCCATGTGGTTCTATATTCCTGAATCTGGTGGGATCAAAGACAAAACTATTTTATTCTGAACTGTGTACCATAATGAATTACATTAAAAGGCTCTAGTGTATTGGGGGGATCTTGTTCCAGGTCATTCAAATTACATTAAAGTTATACAAATCTAATAAGTTATCTTCCTCAGGATCCTTTTCTGAGACATTCAAATTATATTAAAGTCATACAAATCTAAGATATTATTTTCCTCTGTTGATTTTACAAAGACTGACAAGTAGGCTCCATTGCTTATTGGTAGGAATCAATTGGAAATTCTTATATGTTATGTTCTCATGCAATTTAAGATGCTTAATCAATAGGTATATAAATCTCTGAGAAGGGATTGTATATAACCAGCAGTATTTTAAAAAGGGACAAGAATGGGCAGTAAACTTAAAATAAGATGGCTCCCCAGCTGCATTAATTATCAGGTGATGAGCAATGAATCCTCCTCTTTGGATAGTTTTCTCCAAAGTGGTTATTTTATTTATTTATTTATTTATTTTTGGATACAGTAAAAAAAGAGTTTCCCCAGTATTCACAAATATTTTCTAAATAACCCAAAGATAACAAAACTGGGCTATCAGAGACAATGAAAAGAAAACTTCTGATGAATTTCTGAAATCATAGTGAACTCATAGTCTAATAATTTAAAAGACTTTTAAAGACTAGGTTAAATTTCACAATTGAAATTTTAGCACAAAATATTTCCACTAGATTATTAAATTTTTATATTACATATTCTTTAAGCTTCATTCATGCCTCCCTTCATAAGTAAAGAGAAATAGATGGTTTTAAGGGAGCATATATTTATTTATTTGTGATAAAATGTAAATACTTTGTCAGGAAGATTTTGTCATTGAGTCTAGCAATTGTTCTGGAGTTGTTTTGAAGAGGATGAAGTAGAGGTGTGGTCTAGTTCAGATGTATTCCCAGTGGGAGAGATTGGATTTGGATGCCATTCCCCACCTGCCTTAGGCTAGTTATGCAGGCTCTCCTAAAACTCAGTTTCCTCATCTGCAGAGGAGCTTTAAAAATAGCTCCCTCACAATGTTGCTAAAAATGATAAATGAATGATACAGACAGAACCCTTACCACCACCAACGGCCCATGGCAACTCTTCAGTAAAATAAGCTCTTCTAAGAATCAGTGCAGATGGTGACTGCAGCCATGAAATTAAAAGACGCTTACTCCTTGGAAGAAAAGTTATGACCAACCTAGATAGCATATTCAAAAGCAGAGACATTACCTTGCTGACTAAGGTCCGTCTAGTCAAGGCTATGGTTTTTCCTGTGGTCATGTATGGATGTGAGAGTTGGACTGTGAAAAAGGCTGAGTGCTGAAGAATTGATGCGTTTGAACTGTGGTGTTGGAGAAGACTCTTGAGAGTCCCTTGGACTGCAAGGAGATCCAGCCAGTCCATTCTGAAGATCAATCTTGGGATTTCTTTGGAAGGAATGATGCTGAAGCTGAAGCTCCAGTACTTTGGCCACCTGATGCGAAGAGTTGACTCACTGGAAAAGACTCTGATGCTGGGAGGGATTGGGGGCAGGAGGAGAAGGGGATGACAGAGGATGAGATGGCTGGATGGCATCACGGACACAGTGGACGTGAGTCTGAGTGAACTTCGGGAGATGGTGATGGACAGGGAGGCCTGGCGTGCTGCGATTCATGGGGTCGCAAAGAGTCGGACACGACTGAGCGACTGAACTGAACTGAACTGAGGACTAAAAAAGTCAGTCAGGTCAGCTTCCAGAACTTTAGCTTCTGGTAAGTATCTCCTCAAGAATCTAGTTTATTCCAGACATCTTCAATCAGACTTTGTCTCTTGTTTCCTTTAGAAGTTTACTTGCTTGAACAACATGTGAAACTCTAGGTAGAAACCTCATAATGTAGTCACTAAATAAAAATATAATGATTTTAGAACTGGTGGGTCTAAGATGCAGAAGCTAAAGGGTGCATTGCAAAACACTGTACATCTAGTAATGAAGGAAAAAAATAGAGAGCTTGGCAGTGAGTTTCCTACCTGCTTTTGGTTTCCATTTACCTTCTAGTCCCAGCTGCCTCCAGTCTTTGGCTCAGTTGTACACTTGGTAATATTTTGCAGTAAATTCAATGGAAACGTTCTTGCTCTTTGCATGTGCCACCATCCTTTCCTGCCATGCCCACTTTCTTTCTTCACCTGGATGACTGCTGCCATCCCGCCAACCTTATCTAGACATCATAAGTGAAAGTAGTGGCACCCACAACAATGCCCTCTATTCTTTGGCTGCCTACTTGCCCTCTCTGATCTCAGAGAGCCTCTAAAAATCTGCAGGCCCACACTCTTCAAATGGAGCAGTGGGAGAGCCCAGTGGCCCTACTTGGGGGGTCTTGGAGTTCAATTGCTTAGATACAAACTCCAGCTCAACCAAATTACTTGCTTGAGCAGTTTATTTTCAAAAATATTTTTTCATTATTTTTTACCTAACTTATTTATGCCAAAGTCTCCTTGTCTGTGTGCTGTGCTTAGTTGCTCAGTCATTTCTGACTCTTTGTGACCCCATGGACTATAACCTGCCAGGCTTCTCTGTTCACATGGATTCTCCAGGTTAGAACATTGGAATGGGTTTCCATGCCCTTCTCCAGGGGATCTTCCCAACCCAGATATTGAACCCAGATCTCCCACATTGCAGGCATATTGTTTACCATCTGAGCCACCAGGGAAACCCCTCTTTGTCTATAAAGATAAAAATTATGATGCATGTAAAACATGACTAGGGTGCGTATCTTTCTTATAAGGTCACTAACAATATAGTAATTTATATTTGTCTTCCTGGTGCCTAGAACAGAGTCAAGCAAATAGTGCACATGTGTGCATGGTATGTGTACACACACACTTGTTGAATCTGAGCCAGATATAAATGACAGTCTCAACAGTGGAATTCTTCTCAAAGGTATTGAACTTTTTGATTTGCACAAGAGACCACTTTGGCAGCATGCTAAACTCTGAACTCCTTCATGAAATGAAATGTATTTGGGGTTAATTACAAAAATCCCAGTTATATTTAACTACAACCACCAAAATATTTTAAAATAAATTTGTGACATAGTAATATTGTTTCTTTCTCATTAACTGATAAAATGGACTGACATATCTAACTACTGTTAATTTCATAGAAGTGATAATATTTGAACAACACATGAGATGGCTGAAGCAACAGTAATGCAATATGAAAATAACCATGATTGTTCTGGTACCAAATTCAAAGGCACTGCTGATACTACAGCGATGTGCTGCTTTGATGAATTATTGAAGGAAATCCTAAATTTCCATTAGAGGCTAGTGAAAATATAGATGTAATGGTTTCCTATCTAAGTTCCCAGATCCTCTTCATCTGAGGTTTAGGCCTGCCAGTTTGAAGCTTAATTCATAAAATTTATAAAACTCCATTAAAAAAATCATAAACAACTTCCATGAAGTTTCCTAACAGAAACCACAATCATGATTGTATGAAACTGCTGATTGTATCTTTTCTGTTTATGAACTTTACAGGGAAAACCAGCTTCCACAAAAGGGACAAATAATGATTGTCCAGTGGGGTTGATTTGGATTAACAGGTTGTGTTGTTTCAGAAGCAAAATGGCCTTTTCTGACCTTTCCTAATGGTTTCTTCAAACATGGTCCAATTTAGAAACCTCCTATTTAATGGCTTAATTATTGCATTCAAAAAAAGTAAATATGATACTTTGGTTTTAGTTAAAGGGGAAATATGTCCCATTTACAAGGCTGGCACAGTGTCGAAGTGTGAGGCAATTTGCACTAGAGAAAGCTCGCTCTCCTTTGGGCTCCAGCCAGGAATCTTGATAATGCTCCCTTTTATCTGAACAAATCCTGTACCCATGCCCTGCTAATATAGTAGTCAGCTCTTTTAATTCTAATTTTTCCTTTTTAATATAATACTAAAAGCAAATAAAAGTCTGCATTTCCAGTTCTTATCTTTTAAACATCATGAATTTGCACTGTTTTGTGTAAGGAAGGTACAAGAGACACTCAGTATTTAAACCAGTTGAATGTCTTCAACGGAGAATTCGAAATCATGTGTATAATTCTAAATTTATATATTTTTTTAGATCATTGAAATGAGAGTTGTTAGTTTATTTAAACTAACATGGTAACAGGACATGAAAAATGCAGAAGACTTGAATAAGTCTCTTCCTGGCAAGCGATGTTTGAACGCGTTGTTTTGTTGTTGTGCTCAGTCATGTCCAGCTCTTTGAGACCCCATGGACTGTAGCCCACCAGGTTCCTCTGTCTGTTGGATTACCCAGGCAATATACTAACCTGGGTTTCCATTTCCTCCTCCAGAAGATCTTCCCAACCCAGGGATCAAACTCATGTCTCTTGAATCTCCTGCGTTGGCAGATTATTGACCACCGAGTCACATGGGAAGCCCTTTGAACAAGTACTATCTGTGAAAACAAGGACAGTGCAACATTCTTCACGAAGCTGTTGGAAGGAGTCAAATGGGTATTTTACAAATATCCATTATATAGTTTGGAGAAGGGCATGGCCACCCACTCCAGTATTCTTGCCTGGAGAATCCCATGGACAGAGGAGCCTTGTGGGTTACAGTCCATGGGGTCGCAAAGGGTTGGACATGACCGAAGCGACTTAGCATGCATTATATAATTACAAAATGCCATGCAAACAGTAACTCTCATTACTGGAGTATCCACATTATTTCTTCAGTTTTACTTCGTTGGTCAGAAACTAGTGTATGTAATATGTAATGGTAAAAAGTATGTAACAATTGGTATAAAAATAGTTTCATTTAGTGGAAATGAAATAAGCAAATTTCAGAAAAGAGGTTTCTTTTTGATAGATTGGGAACTGTCGAATCTTATAGAAATCTATAGAACATTTGAACTGCCAATATTTTCAAATATCTATTTAAACACTAGTATAAAAACGATGATCCCAGAACTGTCCAACTCTGTGAAGACTGGCATAGACACTCCCAACTATCTACTAGCAGAATAGACTGTCAAGTGTAAAGTTTCAGAGGACATGTTTCGTGTTTAAGAATCGATATCATATGCTTGGTGAAAAGAAGGAAATCTATTCTAACTCAGCTGCTGTTTGCTTTTATTTTTACCCCCCAACATCTGAAATATCAAACTGAATTGGGTTCTTGTTCAAGGTATTATTAAGGTCAGTTTTCTCAATACTCAAAAGCTGTGAGATCCATGGAGCAGTGCAGAAAAATGCTATACAGAGGGACTGCATATTTACAAAATATATGACCCATGAAATCCTGGACTCAAAACAAAAAGAAGTTCCAGGTTCCCGAAATGATGAAAGGTAGAAATTTGTCCTTAATTATGGTATAAATCTTAGTGAAGACATTTCTATTCAAATGGCATTCTGCTCACACCATTCTGTTCATTAACTTTTCATTCTATGTGATGTTTTGGACTATTAATTCTGGTCAATAAGAACAGTTCGATAATTAGTTTTGCAGTGTTGTTTGTCTTGTGGAGTTTTTCTTTTTCTTACTCAAAAGAGTTGGGCATTTATGAATAAACAGTAACAAGCTTAATCAAACTTATAAATGTGAGACATTTATAAACAGAAACAAGAAACCTAAATAGCATTCATAATGCAATTTGATTTCCAAAGTCTTCTTTCCCATTATGTAGTACTATTAAAACTTAAAAATATGTTATAACAATGCCTATAAACTTCATCCTAGAAATTACAATTGGGGATTGTACTAAGGCAAAAAAAATAGACATCTAAGGCTATGATAGGTTACTATTTTTAAGTGATAAAACTTCACAATCTTTAAAATGGAGTCCTGCAATCTAAAGTTGACTTTTAGAAAATGAGGGTATATTTCAGAAGAACAGTTTGAGGCATGTGCTTTAAAAAACTAGGTTGTTTCCCCTTAAAATATAGTCTATCTGATTTGTCACAGCTCATCTTCACAGCTAAGTCATGAGGCCAGAAGCTGAATGCAGGGCTTTTTCTAAACCAGGTGGACATTATTTTCACAGTCTCACATCCAGTTTGCTGTCTGTCATCACACAGACTTAATGTCGGGAACTGACAGGTTTCAAATATTGATGGACAAAATGCTGGTGGCTTCAGAAACTTGGAACTTGCCCAAAATATCCAAATCCTGCACGTCTGTAAAATCAGCCAGGAAAACAGGCTGTTTTGTGAAATGTCCACAGCCTCTTATTTTCACGTGAGATTTAAAAAAAAAATGCCACAGGAGAGAAAACTGCCCTTTTGATATTTTAACCCATGAATTTTTTGAAGTTTCACCACCTGGCATTAGAATCTAGTTTCAAATAGGTACTACTCTTCTGCTAGAGAGACAGAAGAAATGTCTTCAAATATATTTGGCACTTCGAAAATGTACTTTGAGAGTATTTTTTATTCATTTTGTTGCCTTTAATGCTTTTTTTTCTATTTTTCTACGGTCACGATATTCAAGAGGGAATAAGAAATTCACTTTCTACTTCAGAAAGCGTCATGACCTCTCAAATAAGCCTCCCGTCTGTGTGGCCTTGTCTACTTCTGTGACAAGTACACTACCCAGAGTCATGTATGTCTCAAAGAGATCCATGTTCCTATTTTGTTTTGTTGCCTACTGCATTTTTTTTCTCTCCTATGAACTGAGAGAGGAAAAGAAAGTTACAGTTGTATTGGTTCTGTATGTGAATAGTATGAAAGCTCTCATCCGATCTAACTTAGAGGAGTGATTTAATTTTCTTAATTTTTCCATGCTCATCATCTGCCCATTTTTTTGTAACTGGTATTGGAAAACAATAGAATGCGTAAAAGCTGAACATTCCATACTATCTTGTCTTTCACTTATTTTTAATTGGAGGATAATTGGTTTATAATGTTGTGTTGATTTCTGCCATACAACAACATGACCAGCCATAAGTATACATATGTCCCCTCCTCCTTGAACCCCCCCTCCCCCACCCCCTATGTTGTCACAGAGCACCGGGTGGAAGACCTTGTGTTATAAAGCAACCTCCTATTAGCTACTGATTTTATGTATGTTTCAGTCCTGCTATCTCAATCTGTCCCACCCTCCCCTTCTCCTGCTGTGTCCACAAGCCTGTTTGTGTTTGCATTCTCTATTCCTGCCCTGCAAATAAGTACAAAGCTACAGTAATCAAGACAGTATGGCACTGGCACAAAAAAAAAAAAAGAAGAAAAGAAAAAGAAAGAAATATAAAACAATGGAACAATATAGGAAGCCCAGAGATAAACCCATGCACCTATGGGTACCTTATCTTTGACAAAGGAGGCAAGAATATACAAAGGAGAAAAGATAGCCTCTTCAATAAGTGATGCTGGGAAAATTGGATAGCTACATGTAACAGAATGAAATTGCAACAATTCCTAACACCATACACAAAGATACACTCAAAATGGATTAAAGACCTAAATATATGTCCAGACAATATAAAATTCTTACAGGTAAACATAGGCAGAACACTCTGACATAAATCAGAGAAAGATCCTTTTTGACTCACTTCCTAGAGTAATGGAAATAAAAACATACTATCTTTCAAAAGTTCTACTGTGTGTGTGTGTTTAATATACAATACAGAACCAGGGTGCGTCTACTTGAAATTCTAATGCTGAAGGAGAGAGCCGATTTCAGGATTTGAATAATTTCATTTAGTCAATAAAAGGATAAATCATTCCCCAACAGCTATTTTTCCTTGACTTGACTTTGGATTAAAAATTCAGTCCATCTCAGAGAAGCACTTATGCAAATACAGTGTTAGTGGTGTGGCTGATCACATTAGAGCCGCGGGTTACCGGATTACCTGGGTGGCTGTGATGAAAAGATCAGTCCGTTTTCATGCTGAGATGGAATGATGCAATGCATTGTCTCAAGTCATCAGCAAATGTCATTTTAATAGGACGACAAAACATTGTGATATCAACAACCTGAAACAAATCTTCTGGATATTTAAATACACTGATTCTTCCCTGGGGGCCAATAAAAGATGTAAAAAAAAAACTCCAAAAGAATGACTTGATCTTAAAGTAGCAGCATCTAGACAGTAGAATTTTCCATTTGTTTTAAGCTGTAAACTAACTGATACAGCCAGAGGACAAGTATTACTGAGGTTTTATAAGACTGTGGGTGATTAATTCCCAAACAACTTACGATCAATTTTCAACCTGTGTGCTGGAGGCCTAGAGAAGAGTGGAGAAGATATTTTTTAATGGCAGATGATAATGATAATAATAATAAATATAGGTACATTATTTATCCCTCTATTCCTGGAATTTGAAAGAAAGAAATAGCTCAAGGCAGTGAGGAATACTGCCAACAGTAGTTATCAGACAACCTAGACATTTGTAATTCTTAGACAATCAAATCTGGCATTTTCTCTATTAGAAATACTCGAAAATGCTTTTGATGCCACACAATAGTTTCTTGATCACAGTATCTTATCCTTCCAGAAAAAAAAAGAAAAAAAAGCAGAACAAGCCCCAAATTATTTTAACACAAATTTGAATCTAACAGCAAAACTAGATGAGTACCCAGGATTGTTGCAGAATGCTACAGTAATAGATTATAATTGTGACTTCCTTTTCAAAGAACCAGCCTGTATATAATATGCCTAAAACATAAAAATTTTCTTCTCTGTAAACTTCACAGTCAGAAATTTTAAATTATGTTCATAACATAATTTGCTTTTGTTTTAATATGAACACGTTAGGAAATTCTTTGGAATATATCAATACCTTTCAAAGTGATTGTAAGAACTAGGCTAAATTAAAATCTTTTTTTTCTTGACTTGAATTAATCAAATTTAGAAATATCTCTGTATGTGAGACTTAAGAATTTACATAACCTGTGGTTAATGGAAATAAGGGCATCCTTTCTTTGTTACTCCTGCTTATATTATGTTTATTATGTTATTGTTTACCTTAGTTTGAGAACAAACCATGTATTAGCTTTACTTGGCTGATATCAGTAAATGTCTATTTTCTATAATGTAAGGACTGAACTTATTAATTTATGCAAAAGTGAAACACTGCAGTAGCAGAAAAAAACATAGCCCTGGCTCTTTAGCCAAAATAAGCACTGTAGCGTGGACATATTTCTACTACTGCCAAATTAAAAAAGTGATGATTTAAAAAAATGACGATATACAGAAAAGTGCATTTAAAATTTTTCAATGGCATTTCAGATGTGCTTTTATCACTTTAAATTATTAGAGACTTAGAACAGAAAAAGAGGAGAAAGTTATAGAGTAAAAACATCAATTTGATGGGTCTTTTGGGTACCCTTTAAAAAAGTAATTTTAGGGGAGCCTTGCAAACCCTTATTGTTTAAGGAATACCATTCTATCACTTTCTCAAAAATACAGAAAAAGGCAAATATGAAACCACAAATGCTTTGGCTAGAACAAGAGAGAACTTCAGTAAGGCCAGGAAAAGGAATCTTGCAAATGTGCTTGAGATTTCTGTTGAACTGCCCTGGCTGGAAATTCAATCAATGGGCTACTGAAGACAACCAGGAACATTATCCACCTACTAGGAGTATCCCAAGTTTCTCTTATTTGGAGATCTTCAGAATATGAAAGTGTTCTTGAAGTGTTCTGACTACAGATGAGAGTCAGTGGCCACCTTTTAAGCTATTTTTGAGTGCAGAGTTATTTCAGATTTAATAAAACAATGCCATATAAAATGACAGAGTACATAAAGCATAATTCTTCAGAGACTTAAGAAGAAATGAAAATAGCTTATTTTTTCTCCCATCATGTGTTTTCCAACCTCACTCACTTTGTCGCCTCACTTTGTGGATACATGTTTGCATCCACAAAAATAAAATATTCTCCTCAAAACAGTCAGAAATGGGGTATCTATGTTTTTGTGCTTGAGAAAACATTAAAATATTCTCCTGTACCTGCTGTTTACTTAAATTACGCTAATCTCTATGGGAGGAGAAGGCAATGGCACCCCACTCCAGTACTCTTGCCTGGAAAATCCCATGGACGGAGGAGCCTGGTGGGCTGCAGTCCATGGGGTCACTAAGAGTCGGACACAACTGAGCGAATTCACTTTCACTTTTCACTCTCCTGCATTGGAGAAGGAAATGGCAACCCACTCCACTGTTCTTGCCTGGAAAATCCCAGGGACCGCGGAGCCTGGTGGGCTGCTGTCTATGGGCTCGCACAGAGTCGGACACGACTGAAGCGACGCAGCAGCAGTCTCTATGGGAGAACATTTTTGGCTTGTTACCTATCTTCCCTTTCAAAATGATGATCAGCTACTTTCTCCTACTGATGAAGAGTAATTCCATATTACACTGTGAAAATAATAACATAATCTTAAAACCTAGTGCAAGTTCTCTACCGACAACTGATTTTCTTTGCTAACTTAGGAATTATTTAATGTGCAACTTATTCCTAATATTTTATTCTTCAAACTGTCCTAGTATATAGGTCTTTCCTTAAAATAGAGCACCTCTTGGCCAAGTGGCAGGGGGGAATCAAATGCTTAAGAGAAATGCACATTAACTCTAACTACCAGTACTATAACACAGCAATTTTATAAATCTTAACTAAAAAAAAAAAAGTTTCATTTTAACCGCATCATTGTAAGAATGTGTTCTAAATTGTGTGAGTTTAAGAGATTGAAATTACAGAGGGAGGGCATGGGGTGGGAGGGGGGAGGGGATTCATGTTTGGGAACGCTTGTACACTCGTGGTGAATTCATGTCAATGTTTGGCAAAACCAATACAGTAATGTAAAGTAAACTAAAGTTAAAATAAAAATTAAAAAAAAAAAAAAAAGATTGAAATTACCTAGATGGGCAGGACTGTGCTCTTAGGGATGATTCAGCATATGAAGTATAGCCATACAGCCCAGTGGAGGGTAGAAGGATAATCGTATTGAAGAAAGTGCTTCCCCAGGCTCTCCTTGGGATTCTCAAAATCAAGAAGAAGGTAGGAATAATATCTGGATCTCTCACTGTTTGTGAATGATGAGATAAAGCTTGCTCAGGATGCCATCTGGTGTAACACAGGCTTTGGAATTTGGAGGACTGGAAATTATTTTTTAATTGTATGGACCTATTGCAAGGCTATGGTTTTTCTAGTGGCCATGTATGGATGTGAGAGTTGGACTGTGAAGAATGCTGAGCGCTGAAGAATTGATGCTTTTGAACTGTGGTGTTGGAGAAGATTCTTGAGAGTCCCTTGGACTGCAAGGAGATCCAACCAGTGCATTCTGAAGGAGATCAGCCCTGGGATTTCTTTGGAAGGAATGATGCTAAAGCTGAAACTCCAGTACTTTGGCCACCTGATGCGAAGAGTTGACTCATTGGAAAAGACTCTGATGGTGGGAGGGATTGGGGGCAGGAAAAGAAGGGGACGACAGAGGATGAGATGGCTGGATGGCATTACTGACTCGATGGACATGAGTCTGAGTGAACTCCGGGAGTTGGTGATGGACAGGGAGTCCTGGAATGCTGCGATTCATGGGATCACAAAGAGTTGGACACGACTGAGTGACTGAACTGAACTGATTGCCAACTTTTTATTTAAGACATTGCTATTAAGAAACTACGCCCAGGGCTTCCCTGATGACTCAATGGTAAAGAATCCACCTGCTAATGCAGGAGACAGAGGTTCAATCCCTGGTCTGGGAAGATCCCACATGCCTCAGGACCACTAAGCCCATGTGCCACAATTATTGAGCCTGTGCTCTAGAGCCTGGGAACCACAACTACTCAGCCCTTGTGCTGCAGCTACTGAAGCCCACACACCCTAGAGCCTGTGCTCTGCAATGAGAGAAGCCATCTCAATGAGAAGCCCACGCAACTAGAGAATAGCTCCCACTTGCCACAACTAGCGGAGAAGGCAATGGCAACCCACTCCAGCACTCTTGCCTGGGAAATCCCATGGACAGAGGAGGCTGGTGGGCTGCCGTCTATGGGGTCGCACAGAGTCGGACACGACTGAAGCGACTTAGCAGCAGCTGCAGCAGCCACAACTAGAGAAAAGCTCATGCAACAGTGAAGACCCAGCACAACCAATAAGTAAATAAATAAAATTATTAGAAGAAAGAACTACATCCACTAACATCATCATTTCTAGAATGGTTCAGAATCAAGGATATGCCTTTAAAGTCACCTAAGTTTCTTTTTAAATCATGCTGCTAAAAACCAATGAAAATTTCATTGTGGGATCTTATCTCTTTGTCAGTGTTCATGAACCCTTTAGGTGAGTGCACTCAGGCTTTGCATTCATACACCTGGATCATTCACTCACCAATTTCTTTACTCTAAAATTATTCCGTTAGACTCCTGTATGCTGGCCCCTGAGCTAGACACTGACTAGAGAGTGAGAACAGACACTATCTCTATCCTAGTTCATGGGCTAGTGGAACACAGCACTACCTCCATTTAGCTGCATGGCCTTGTGTTAATGGGTTAAAAAAAATGAGCTTGAGTGAGTATCCTTTTAGGTAAAATGAGGATAAAAATGTTCTTGTTGCAGAACTGAGAGCCTAATTGACACCCAAATGGCATTCAACTGATGAAAGTTAGTCTCATCAAAGGTCATTAAATGTTATCAGAGGGAGAATTTTTCTCTGGAAAGAAAAAGAGATAGAGAAGTAGAAGACTGTCCTTAAAACACTGTCAGTTTCTCTGACCCACAGAGGGCAAAGACAGATGCAGAGGAGATGGCTATCGTACCAGCACCGATAGATAACTTTCCAGTGGCACCAACATCAGATTAGATGACCACAGGTATGTTAAACATGTCTGATGAATAATTTCACTAGTTATGGGTAGAAGGGCATAAAAGCACCTCTTAGAACTAAAATGCACAATTTGTCACATGGAAAATAGCCCAAAGAATTGAGATACAATCTAAATGGTATCATAATTGGGCTCTGGAATTACATTTTTGTTAAGGACTGTACAGCTTAGAAGAATCTAATAAGACATCTGACAAAAGCAATAGATTCTGGCTGTCAGCATGGCCTAGAGGCATGCACTCCCACTGACTAGGAAGTTAAGATGTCACCAAGTCCTCATCCCTTCCCTTCACTTTAGCCTCTAAGAATTGATTGTGAAGTGGAATAAAGACACTGTCAAGTTTAAGTTTTAAATAGATACATATGGAACCACGAGAGTTTTCTTTGGAAAATCTTTTACTCACTTCCCAAGAAAACCACAATCAAGAAACTAGCACAGTCTCTACATGAATTGTGTTAGGACCATTGATGCCAGCTGTATTTCTCTTCCACACAATGCACCATCTTGCAGAAACTTTAGTTCCCACTGAAGTGAGTTTCTAAATGTTTCCCAATGGGATTAGATAGGAATGCATTTTGCAGTCTCTCTCCCAGGACCTCACCCTCTCCATTATGATACTGTCCACAGCTTTAGACTCACAGCAATCCCCCCAAATCCACTTATGTTTGTATGAATCTTACTCTCATATTCCTTATTTTTAGTAAAGTATAATGATTTTTGAGTAGAAAATGGCAACCCACTCCAGTACTCTTGCCTGGAAAATTCCACAAACAGAGGAGCCTGGTGGGCTACAGCCCATGGGATGGCAAAGAGGTGAACATGATTCAGCGACTGAGCACGTGATGTTTTTCCAATTCATTCATTCACTTTTATGCAGGTCTTCACTAAGAACCTAGATATCAGGGCAAAAGGTAAGAAACCATGGACAAATTAGGGATAGAAATTTAACTAATGTTGCTCAATAGACGGGGTTTTGTTTCTAAGGCAAACCAAACTCTTCCTTTAAGATTAATCCCATGTTTGTACAATGCTGCCCAGGGTTTCCTGTGCCCTGATAGACCGCCAACCAGGTCAGATAGAGAAAGCAACTCACCTGGATGCTGCAGGAGGGAAGGATGCAAAAAGTAAACCCTGAATGTATCAGTAGGGGAAGCACATTCCCTGTGGGGTTTTCAGTCTTCTTCTGACTCTAGATTTCACTGACCATGGAGAATGAAATGCTTCAACAAAGCAAAAGACACTGCAAAATAGAAGACCATCTATCAGTAGTGCCATTTTCCCTTGGTTCCACCAGCATGCATTTAGTTCTGTTTTAGCATAACCTATGCCATGTGATCTCAAAGTTTCACTAAAGTCTAAAATCACTCACTTCAGTGCAGACTGCCCTTCATACTGTGCTGTACATCTCAAGACTACACCATCATGAAAATGTTTCCTTTAGAGCATTCCTCACAGAGGTCCTTCTTCTCATCTCTTTCTTTCAACTCCTTACAACTGCACAATTAGGTGGTTTCTATATGTCCAAATTAGGTTCCCTGACACCATACACACACACACACACACACACACACACACACACGCACGCACACCAACCCCACCACCACCACCATCAAGTACCATGGACCACACTTGAGAATCAGGCAGCAGTTTCTTAAATACTGTTTTAACATCATTCTCCCTTCTCCAAAAAAACTTGCCTGACTCTCAACTGTGATTTTGCAAAATCTAAACTTATTTTAACCCTAAAGATCCTTGGTTAAAACCTTACTTGCTACTATTCCCTGTAAAAAATCTCTACTATTTTTTGTACAAATTTCATATTCTTTCCACTCTAGTCAGCTCATCATTTCTGAACAAGCATCATATTCTCCCCACCCTATGTTATTTAAATTGATACCAATTTCCCTATGTGAAATTCGTCCTATACAACCCCTCTGACAGTTAAACACATTGATTGATTATCTTTAAGGTCTTCTCTAGCGCAGATTCAGAGAGAGGAAAGGACTTAGCCAGGGATTATCACTCTTCCTAATACTTTCTGAGAGTGACTTCAGATATACAAAGCATTCTTCAAAGGAGTTTCAAAAATACTGTAATTGGTGTTTATTCAGAATCTGGTGCAATGATATTTTAAGGAGTTCAATACCTCCCTGATTTCTTAAACTATGAAAATTTAACTTTTTAAACTAATGTTGTTAAACATAAGGCTGGAAAGTAAAGTCATGGAAAAACTAGAATATGGTAAAGAAAACATAAAAACTCTACTTGTCTCAAGTAATTACATAGTTATCTTTTAATTACATCCCTTGGAGAGTGGGAGTGAGGAAATACAAAGAAATGATTCTTGGTCTAAATCCAATATCTTTTCCATAAAGAATGGTGGAAGACTTGGAATTATCATGGCCATTGAGAATCAAGAAGCCAGGATACTAATAGGAAAAAAAAACCACAGTGTCAAGGCCACATGGCATGATGATTGTGTGCTGCGAAACTGTAAAACTCATGCCCATTTCATGAAGTGAGCCTGCTGTGAAAAAAAATCAGATTTATCAGAAGGGCAGATTTGTTTCCAGTTTGATGGGCATCCAGTGGATGAAAAAGGCATTTCTAAGTAATTAGAAATAAATAAAGAAGATATCGTTGAATCCTCATTCATTGGTTAATTTCTGAAGCTACGATAAAGACTAAAGTATGTACAGTTCCTGCTATCATGGGTCTTTGGGGCCTAGAAGCTGATGTATTACAGCTGAGATAGGAGGTGGGGTGAACGCTTACAAAACAATCTGGTAGTTAATTCCAGACCTGGGTCCCATAGTAAAAACAATAATAACAATAAACAAATAAACAAATAAGAAATGTCTTGCCAATTAGAGAAGTGAAATTTGGCTGTGTCATGTCCTTCTTGCTGCAAGGTAATGTTTGTCTGTTAATTGATCCTTCCACTCTACCTACTACATCTCATTCCTAAACTTGATCTTAGCCAAAAGGCCAAGAAACAATGCATCTCATTCTTTTACTATGCAAATGATATACTCCCAGATGAAATGTATAAGGTGTTTTGGAGAATGAGGAGAGAAACCTGGCTGTGTGAAAATTACCCTTTGTCCTTGAGTAGTACCATAATTACTAAATGTGCATCTTTACTGTACACTGTTATTTGCTCTTTCCATGAAACAAAGATCATTCTAAAAATCTTTGCATATTTTGATATATAATCTCAATGCAATATTTTTACAAATATTTGATATAGTTATTGCACACACATAAGTTTACACACGTTTGTACAAACATGCATGTATATATGTATATATAAATACACATAAACACATGTATAAATGCACACATAGTAAGGCAAGCATAGCTTTTGCACATACAGCTGGCATTAACTTCAAGAATTTAAAGAGAGATATTATTTCATATCAGTAACTGAAGTGAAGTGAAAGTCGCTGAGTCACATCCAACTCTTTGCAACCTCTTGGACTGTAACCTGCCAGGCTCCTTTGTCCATGGAATTCTCCAGACAAGAATACTAGAAAGAACAGCCATTCCCTTCTCCAGAGCATCTTCCTAAACCAGGACTCAAACCCAGGTCTCCCACATTGCAGGTGGATTCTTTACCATCTGAGCAAACAGGGAAGACCAAAAAAACTGGACTCGGTGGCCTATCCTTTCTCCAGGGATCTTCCCAACCCAGGGATGGAACCGGGGACTCCTGCATTGGAGGTAGATTCTTTACCAGCTGAGCTAACAAGGAATCCCTCAAATCAGCAAGAATGTAGGTAAATGGGCACTCATATTGTGGTGGTAAAAATAAAATTGGGGAAAACGTTCTGGAGAACAATTTAGCTATATGAATACAAAATTTTAAACTGCAAGTCATGTGATACATTAGTTCAACTATTCAGTTCAGTTCAGTCGCTCAGTCATGTTTGACTGTTTGCAACCCCATGAATGCAGCATGTCAGGCCTCCCTGTCCATCACCAACACGTGGAGTTCACCCAAACTCATGTCCATTGAGTCAGTGATGCCATCCAGCCATTTCATCCTCTGTCATCCCCTTCTCCTCAGCCTCCAATCCCTCCCAGCATCAGAATCTTTTCCAATGAGTCAACACTTCGCATGAAGTGGACAAAGTATTGGAGTTTCAGGTTTAGCATCAGTCCTTCCAAAGAACACTCAGGACTGATCTCCTTTAGAATGGACTGGTTGGATCTCCTTGCAGTCCAAGGGACTCTCAAAAGTCTTCTCCAACACCACAGTTCAAAAGCATCAATTCTTCAGCGCTCAGCTTTCTTCACAGTCCAACTTTCACATCCATAAATGACCACTGGAAAAACCATAATCTTGACTAGATGGACCTTTGTTGGCAAAGTAGTGTCTGCTTTTGAATATGCTATCTAGGTTGGTCATAACTTTCCTTCCAAGGAGTAAGCATCTTTTAATTTCATCGCTGCAATCATCATCTGCAGTGATTTTGGAGCCCCCCAAAATAAAGTCTGACACTGTTTCCACTCTTTCCCCATCTATTTCCCATGAAGTGATGGGACCAGATGCCATGATCCTTGTTTTCTGAATGTTGAGCTTTAAGCCAACTTTTTCACTCTCCTCTTTCACTTTCATCAAGAGGCTTTTTAGTTCCTCTTCACTTTCTGCCATAAGGGTGGTGTCATCTGCATATCTGAGGTTATTGATATTTGTCCTGGCAATCTTGATTCCAGCTTGTGCTTCTTCCAGCCCAGCATTTCTCATGATGTACTCTGCATAGAAGTTGAATAAGCAGAGTGACAGTATACAGCCTTGACGTACTCCTTTTCCTATTTGAAACCAGTCTGTTGTTCCATGTCCAGTTCTAACTGTTGCTTCCTGATCTGCATACAGATTTCTCAAGAGGCAGGTCAGGTGGTCTGGTATTCCCATCTCTTTCAGAATTGTCCATAGTTTATTGTGATCCACACACTCAAAGGCTTTGGTGTAGTCAATAAAGCAGAAATAGATCTTTTTCTGGAACTCTCTTGCTTTTTCAATGATCCAGCAGATGTTAGCAATTTGATCTCTGGTTCCTCTTCCTTTTCTAAAACCAGCTTGAATTTCTGGAAGTTCACGGTTAACATATTGCTGAAGCCTGGCTTGGAGAATTTTGCGTATTACTTTACTAGCTTGTGAGATGAGTGCAATTGTGTAGTTGTTTGAACATTCTTTGGCACTGCCTTTCTTTGGGATTGGAATGAAAACTGACTTTTTCCAGTCCTGTGGCCACTGCTGAGTTTTCCACATTTGCTGGCATATTGAGTGCAGCACTTTCACAGCATAATCTTTCAGGATTTGAAACAGCTCAACTGGAATTCCATCACCTCCACTACCTTTGTTCGTAGTGATGCTTTCCAAGGCCCACTTGACTTCACATTCCAGGATGTCTGGCTCTAGGTGAGTGATCACACTATTATGATTATCTTGGTCATGAAGATCTTTTTTGTACAGTTCTGTGTATTCTTGCCACCTCTTCTTAATATCTTCTGCTTCTGTTAAGTCCATATGATTTCTGTCCTTTTAGTGACTAATACGTTTCACTATTAGATATCTATTAAAAGGAACACCAACATACAAATATGTATTTTAGAGATATTCATTACAATGAGTGTATAGTAGATTCCATATAGTTATAATAAAGTACACAATGATAGTCATAAAATGCATTTATTTCTACACATATTCAAAATGAAGATGTAGATACATATCTTCTACAGGGAAAGTTGTTCATGGTACATTGTTAAGTATAAAAGGAGCTCTAAGCAGAGTAATATTAATTGCTAATATTTACTTAGTATTTACTGTAAGAAAGGCATAGGTTCTGAGATATATATGTATATAAACTTTATATATATATTTTATATACAGTAACTCTTCTTAATCTCATTGATATTATCCCTGATTTACTGGGTTTGGGTGAAGAAATGACCCTAAAGACGTGAAGCTGTTCACCAAAGATAAAACAGCTAGTAAGTGACAAATGTGATCTTTACACTGGGGCAGTCTGACGGCCCACGACAACACTCTCAATCTCTCCAACATAATACCTACCTTTGTATAGATCCCTGTGGGCTTTTGCTCATACATTCATCTTTGTATGTACACAGGCAGAGAGTAAAATATAGGATAACATCCATCATGATTTAACATGGTTATCCTTAAGTGACTGGAATTTTAATTTTTGTGTAGTTGTGTTTTCTTTAGTGAACAGTGCATTACTTGTTACATTTTAAAGAGGGGGAAAGGGGCAAGGACTACAAATATATCCTGCTCAGTTGTAGCCTGGGTGCACGCCATGGGGTAGTCTTGCTGTCTTCCTGACCCAGCTGATGGTCAGAGTGAATAAGGAGACAATGCAAAATATGGCAAATCTGCATCGTGTGATTGAGCGTTAAGTAAATTTTATTTTCTCAGCTTCTGAGAAAGTGAGGCACCTTGCAGTATTGAATTATTCTTCCTGGGCACTGATTTATTGCTTCCTTGTGTGTGTGTGTTAGTCACTCAGTCGTGTCTGACTCTTCGTGAACTCATGGACGATAGTCCACCAGGCTCCTCTGTCCATGGAATTTTCCAGGCAAGAATACTGGAGTGGGTAGCCATTCCCTTCTCCAGGGGATCTTCCCAACCCAGGGATCGAACCCTGTTCTCCTTCATCGCAGGCGGATTCTTCCCCGTCTGAGCCACCAGAGAGATCCTATTGCTTCCTCATAACATGCCACATGATGCCATGACCTAAAACTAATGTGACCTCTGAAAAAACCTGTCATTGCCAGGGTCCTGAGCAGCTTTAGAAGCTTATGGTCTTGACACTTGTTTCCTGGTCCATTCAAAAGTGAAAATTTTTACCCAGAATTTACATATAAGAGATTGCAAAATACCATATTAAAGTTTAGATTTTTTTTCATATTTACCCAATAAGGTTTGTTTGCTACCTTTTCAAATTCAGTAAGCCTTAAGGAATGCTGAGGACAACTGAGAAAAACATCATCTTTGATTTTATCTCTCTGGATGGAATTAATCCAGGTTTCCCATCTGTCTCAGAAAGGACCTTTACTGCTTTTGGTAGGGCAAACTGATTGTGACTTCCAGTTTTATTAAGGTAGTACATTTTTGTTTTATAAACTAATACAATTTTCTAATTATTTCCAATAAATCAAACTTGAAAACCTGTACTATGGCAGAGTGAACAGCTATAAACAGATTTTTCTCCTTTCCTTCCTCCCTCCCTTCCTTCTTTTCTCTCTCTCTTCCTCCTTCTTCTCTTTCCTCGTTCTCCTTCTGTCTTTCTCTGCCCCTCTCCCTCCATCCTGCCTCCATTTTTGCTTTCTTACAAAATGACTCTGCTTAGCTTTTATGCTATCTTACAAGAACTGTCCTACACATAGATTATACAGCCTGAGCACAGTTCCCTTGGAGTAAGTCTGTAACCCTACCCTGCTCGTGCTATCGGGAAAAGCTACATTTTCAGAGACTGAAACGTTAGCCACCAGTGCATGCTGCTCTTGTCTGAGCTCTGCGATTGCTTCATTATTTCTCCCCCGAGGATTCAATGGATTTGGTTCAAGCACCATTGAACGTGATGCTGTATTAATTGCCCTGGAGGGTAGCGAGGCCTTTGAACTGTGGCTGTGAGGGATATTTTGCTGTAAGACATGTGTCAGCACTTGGCTGGTTAACTCTGGGGCTGGACTGTGCAGCATGCTGGGACCAAGGATCTGGAAAACTACTTTGCATCCTAATCTTACATCTGTTTCCCATCATGCGGCGAGATTGACTGGCTATTCTAACCGGGAAGCATCGTTCTGCAATAGCCAGAGTCTAAGTACAAATATTGTACTGTCAAAGAATATTAAGAATTCTCCATCATTTTTTTCAAGTTCTCCCAAACAGCTGGTCGCATTGGTGAATGGGAGATGCAATGGATTAATTACCCCACCTTTCATTCTAAGAAGAATTGTCTGTGCATAAGTTATGTGTCAGCCTTATGACACTGAAACTTAAATTGAAGATGATTCCTCATCTTTCAATAAAAATAAAATCTCATTTTTCATTGGCCTAATCTTGAACCCATTCTAGGCTCCACATACCACTCAGAGTTGATTTGTATTCAGTCAAATGTAGAATTACACCTCAAAATGATCAACACATTTCTTTCAAAGAACACAGACTAGTTGATTCACCTGGAATAATTTCTTCTTTATTCCAGCCTTCCTAGGTAGTAAACAGTCATTTCCATTGCAACAGATGTGGACAACTAGGAAAGTTCATAATGGAATGTTGTTATTGTCGTTGTTTAGTCACTAGGTTGTGTCTGACTATTTTGTGACCCTGTGGATTGTAGCCCACCAGGCTCCTCTGACCATGGAATTTTCAAGGCAACCATACTGGAGTTGGTTGCTATTTCCTTCTCCAGGGGATCTTCCTGACCCAGGGATTGAACCCCCTTCTTCTGAGTTGCAGGTGGATTATTTACTGCTGAGTCACCAGGGAAACTCTTAGTAAGTTAAATAATCCACATTGTACTTCTGAAACTGTAATTATATTCCTAGACTTCTGAATAGCAGTTTAGTTCTATTTCCTCTGAATGCTACAACCTCTCAAATAATACTGGTCACTTTTATTTGTATCATTGAGTTACAAAGATCCATAGAGTCAAAGCTATGTTTCTCCCAGTAGTCATGTATGGATGTGAGAACTGGACCATAAAGAAAGCTGAGTGCTGAAGAATTGATGTTCTCAAATTGTGGTGCTGGAGAAGACTCTTGAAAGTCCCTTGGACTGCAAGGAGATTAAACCAGTCAATCCTAAAGAAAATCAACCCTGAATATTCATTGGAAGGACTGATGCTGAAGCTGAAGCTCCAATACTTTGACCACCTGATGTGAAGAGCTGACTCATTGGAAAAAATCCTGATGCTGGGAAAGACTGAAGGCAAAAGGAAAAGTGTATGACAGAGGATTAGATGGTTAGGAAGCATCACTGACTCAATGGACATGAATCTGAACAAACTCTGGGAGACAGAGAAGGACAGAGAGGAGAATGAAGTGCTGCAGTCCATGGGGTCATAAAGAGTCAGATACGACTTACTGACTGAACAACAACTCATGGCTTTGAATCCCAGGTTTACAATAGCTACAGATACACTTCATAAATGCATATCATGTACTTGGGAAGAACAGGGCAAACACTAAATTGCTATGGAAACGTCAATTTTAAGAGAGTCATTTATTCTCAAAGTTCTGTGATAAAAAATAACTGTCAAATAATTCCCAGGTGCCTCTTTAGAACTTGATCTTCTAAAGTATCTCTACATATTCTACTTCATGAAGGAAAGGGGAAGATGATAGAAAACAAGGCCTGATAAGAGTCTTTCCATAGTGTATGCAGGGGAGGAAAAGTGAATGTGTGTCAGTAAAGCATTTTGTTTGGAAAGTTCAAGTAGTGTATCATGCCTTTTCCTATTTTAAGTTTTATTTGGAATTGATTGATGGGTTGACATATTGAGTTGTAGAAATACCTCCATATTTATGGTGGCAGCAGAACTGACAGAATGTGTTGAAAATATACTACTTTCCTTTATTTATTATTTTATTCCACATTGGATTAAGTAAAGTCTTTGCAATCTGGAAATCTTGCTCAGAGAAACTATATGTACTCAAGACAGAGCCTGGGGTAGATACTAATGTATAGCAGGCCAGCAGACAGTTTTTTAAGTCTCCAATGCAGGAAGCAGGCCAATGTCTTTAGAGTCTTGGGTCTATGGATAATCCTCTTCTTCCAGATTTTTGAGGACTTTCTTTCTCAATTTTAGGGCAAGAGTTTCATTTTTTTGGTTATATGCAGAGTACATCATGAGAAAAGCTGGGCTGGATGAAGCACAAGCTGGAATCAAGATTGGCAGAAGAAATATCAATAATCTCAGATATGCAACTGATAGCACCCTTACGGCAGAAAGAGAAGAACTAAAGAGCCATTTGATGAAAGTGAAAGAGGAGAGTGAGAAAGTTGGCTTAAAGCTCAACATTCAGAAAACTAAGATCATGGCACCCAGTCCCATCACTTCATGGCAAATAGATGGAGAAACAGTGGAAATAGTGGCTGACTTTATTTGGGGGGGCTCCAAAATCACTGCAGATGGTGATTGCAGCCATGAAATTAAAAGACACTTACTCCTTGGAAGGAAAATTATGACCAACCTAGACAGCATATTAAAAAGCAGAGACATTACTTTGTCAACATAGGTCTGTCTAGTCAAGGCTATGGTTTTTCCAGTAGTCATGTATGGATATGAGAGTTGGACTATAAATAAAGCTGAGCGTTGAAGAATTTATGCTTTTAAACTGTGGTGCTGGAGAAGACTCTTGAGAGTCCCCTGGACCTCAGGGAGATCCAACCAGTCCATTCTAAAGGAGATCAGTCCTGGGTGCTCATTGGAAAGACTGATGAAGCTGAAACTCCAAAACTTTGGCCACCTGATGCAAAGAGCTAACTCATTTGCAAAGACCCTGATGCTGGGAAAGATTGACGCTGGGAGAGAAGAAGGGGACAACAGAGGATGCCATGGTTGGATGGCATCACTGATGCAATGGACATGAGTTTGGGTAAACTCTGGGAGTTGGTGATGAACAGGATGGCCTGGCGTGCTGCAGTTCATGGGGTCGCAAAGAGTCGGACATGACTGAGCAACTGAACTGAACTGAGTTGTCTATTATTATAACTGTCAAAGTGGACTCATGCCTGTGTAAAGTGTGTGCCCTCATTTACTGAACCTTTGCACTCTTTCTGTGTGTATACATGGGGGAAGCTGGCTTATTTCTGTGCATATGATCCATTACATAAGAAGTATATATTATATATATTTATAATAGTGTTCAATTTGTAAAGGGAGACTAAAAGTTTTGAGAAAAACAAGAGCCAAAACATGTGAAAGTATTTTGTAGTTCTAAAACATTTTGATAATGCATGCTATTATTGCAAAGTAGCAAGGATTATCAAAAAAAATTAGAAATCTGACAAAGCCCTCAAGTTGACAGAAATAATGTGTCATCATAGGATATCCCACATATTTGCTATCTGTTTTGTGTCTTGTCTTGTATGCACCATCATGGCTTAAAAGCAGGAAAAAAAAAAGCTCTACCATTGCAAGCGTAAGTCATGTAACTTCTCTGAGCCTAAGTTTCTTTGCAGGTGAGAAAAAATATGATGTATACCATATATTATTATAAGCACTAAATGAGATGATGTTTGTAGAAAATTTGTCAAAAATAGTCTTCAGTAAATGTTTTCTATCATGTTCTTATTGTTATTACAGTTTCTATTACTATTGTTATATGTTATTGTTATAATAAAAAAAACATTATTAATAGTTATAACTTCTTTTTAAATATAAAGAACAAGTCAATCTTATGGCTAGATTTGCCATGATTAAACCATTTGTTTTCTATTTTCAGCAAGTGTGAATTTTTATGAAAACATAAAAGCTTTTATAAAGAAAAAATACAAATACATATGACATGGAATACCTGACAGATAATTCTGCTTTTACAAAATATTTAAGTATGAAGTACTAGAAATATTTTAAAATATTTGAAAAACTAAAATTTAGTGTACTATTCAGTTTGTCCTCCATTCAGATAATAGTTCATTATTTTGTTACTGTAATATTTGCAGTATGCAGTTGAAGTTACAATAAGTTGGCAATTAGTTCTTGGGGCCAAATACATGTTAAATCAAATACAGGTTTACATATTAAATATAATATAATATAAAAATAAATTTTAAATTAAATATATATTTCTCTCCCTTGTTAGGTAGATAGATAAATAGACAGATATAGATAAGCTTTTGTCTTATTTGAAGTTTCATATATAGTCACAGAAGGTGCATATGTCACTAACAGCAAATGAGTTCATTATCAGTTCTTCACTAGAGTTAATGGTAAGAATAGATCTGTGATGAACAAGATAAACGTAACAACTTTTTTTAAAAAAAAATGAGTATTGAATACCAAAAAGATGTATTAACAAAAAGAATTGTAAATTTAAATACACAGTAGAATCATGATTAAGCCAATATGGTAAAGCCTACAATGTGTAGTTGCTTTTATCATCAAAAAAAAGAAAACCACCACTTTTTGTTGTTTTTAATAAACAACTTATTCTCCAGTTACCAATTCAGCCAATAGTAGAAGCAGCTCTAGAGCTGAGTCAGGAGGATCTGTTGATGAAGCGATCTGGGAATTGAGGCAAGCTTTACACTAGCACAGACCAACAGCTTGGTCCTTGTCCAAAGCTGTCCTCTGTGGCCTGGGGACATGCCCATCACTCATTCTCCATAACATAAGATCACTCAATATTTTTTGATGACTCTACTTCATGACATACTTTTTCATACAGTGCCCTATATTTCATCAAATTCTCATGACACTTCAGATAGAAGAAAACAAGACTTCGAGAAGTTGGAGCGTTTCTCAAGAAAATGGCAATTTTCAAATTTGAAGATCTTTTCTTTTACAGCCTCTGAGATTAAACTAGATCAACTTGTACTTATTCTTTTCCCCATTCAGACAAAAAAAAAAAGAACACTGATGTTGAGCTCCGTGCTTGCACTAAAGTCAGTTCAGTTCAGTCACTCAGTCATGTCCAGCTCTTTGTGACCCCATGGACTGCAGCATACAAGGCTTCCCTGTCCATCACCAAGACCCAGAGCTTTCTCAAACTCATGTCCATCGAGTTGGTGATGCCAATCAACTATCTCATCTGTCATCCCCTTCTCCTTCTGCCTTTAATCTTCCCAGCATCAGGGTCTTTTCAAATGAGTCATTTCTCTGCATCAGGTAATCAAAGAATTGGAGCTTCAGTTTCAGCATCAGTCCTTTCAATGAGTATTCAGGACTGATTTCCTTTAGGATGGACTGGTTGGATCTCCTTGCAGTCCAAGGGACTCTCAAGAGTCTTCTCCAACACTATAGTTCAAAAGCATCAATTCTTCGGTGCTCAGCTTTCTTTGTGGTCCAACTCTCAATTTCATACATAACTACTGGAAAAACATGGCTTTGACTAGATGGACCATTGCTGGCAAAGTGATCTCTCTGCTTTTTTTTGTTAATTTAAATTTATTTATTTTAGTTGGAGGCTAATTACTTTACAATACTGTATTGGTTTTGCCATACATCAACATGAATCTGCCACAGGTGTATGATAACAATAACTATGTCTCTGCTTTTTAATACACTGTCAAGGTTTGCATAGCTTTTCTTCCAAGGAGTAAGCATCTTTTAATTTCATGACTGCACTCACCATCTGTAGTGATTTTGAAGCCAAAGAAATCAAGTCTCACTGTTTTCATTGTTTCTCCATCTATTTGCCATGAAATGATGAGGCCAGTTGCCATGATCTTGTTTTTTTGAATGCTGTGTTTTAAGTCAGCTTTTTCACTCTCCTCTTCCACTTTCATTCAGAGGCTCCTCAGTTCGTCTTCCCTTTCTGCCACAAGGGTGGTGTCATCTGTATATCTGAGGTTATTGATATTTCTCCTGGCAATCTTGATTCCAGTTTGTGCTTTATCCAGCCTGGCATTTCTCATGATGTACTCTGCATAACAGTTAAATAAGCAGGGTGACAATATACAGCCTTGATGTACTCCTTTCCCAATCTGGAACCAGTCCAGTGTTCCACATCAGTTCTAAATGTTACTTCTTGACCTGTGTTTAGGAGGCAGGTAAGATGGTGTGGTATTCTCATCTCTTTCAGAATTTTCCAGTTTGTTGTGATCCACACAGTCAAAGGCTTTAGTGTTAGTCAGTGAAGCAGAAGTAGATGTTTTTCTGGAATCCCCTTGTTTTTTCTATGATCCAATGTGTGTTGGCAATTTGATCTCTGGTTCCTCTGCCTTTTCTAAATCCAGCTTGAACATCTGGAAGTTCTCAGTTCATGTACTATTGAAGCCTCAGTTGGAGAATTTTGAGTATTACTTCGCTACGTGTGAGATGAGTGGAGCTGCACTACAGTAATCATAAGTAGGGCTTCCCTCATAGCTCAGTTGATAAAGAATCTGCCTGCGGTTCAGGAGACCCAAATTCGATTCCTGGGTCAGGAAGATCCCCTGGAGAAGGAAATGGAGACCCACTCCAATATTCTTGTGGGGAGAATCCTATGGACATCGTAGCCTGGCAGTCTACAGTCCATGGAGGTACAAGAGTCAGACACAACTTAGCAACTAAACCACCATCACCAATCATAAGCCTGATAGCAGCAGTAACTACAAGGGACATGCATGAGATTTTTGTTTTTTATCTTTGTAAAGCATATAGCCCTGTGTCTGGCTCATAGTAAGTACTATAAAAGTGTTTTTAGGCAAAAATAAATAGAAAAAATTGAGTAAAAAAATAAAACTTTATTTCAGAACTCAAAACAGTTTCATGGATGTAACCCTTCTTATAGCTCAAGACAGTAGTACATAATAGCACAACTGCTTAAAGGAGAACATAGGAAAATATTTAATATGCCTGAGACCAACATTTGCACTGAGGACCAGATGCTCTTTATGGAGGAAAGGTAGGACCAAATTCTGAGGGGGTATCAGCCCTGGGATTTCTTTGGAAGGAATGATGCTAAAGCTGAAACTCCAGTACTTTGGCCACCTTGTGCGAAGATTTGACTCACAGGAAAAGACTCTGATACTGGGAGGGATTGGGGGCAGGAGGAGAGGGGACGACAGAGGATGAGATGGCTGGATGGTATCACGGACTCAATGGACGTGAGTCTGTGTGAACTCTGGGAATTGGTGATGGACAGGGAGGCCTGGCATGCTGCGATTCATGGGGTCGCAAAGAGTCAGACACGACTGAGTGACTGAACTGAAATGAACTCTTCTAGAAATGACAATGTATATAATTGAAATCTTTGAAATCAACTGAAATTTTATTTGCTAACCATATGTAACTATTTAGGATGCATGACCTAGGTCGAATGTGCTAATATTTCCACAACCTAGCCCCCTCTTCACAGTCCCCGACTCCCCTGAGAATACACTAGAATCTACTCTAGTTGACTAGAGTTGACTAGTCTAGAAAGACTTCTGCCAGTCTTTGCCCAGACTTCTCAGACAGCAAGGAACAGTAACCTATCTTCATTCCATACCTGTCTTAGACATGACCACCAAGACAGCGCACATAAATATGCTGGTCTAGCCAAAGATTCTTTTAAAATTATATGGTACTGTCCTGTATCCTTTATCACATCATTTTCCAGAGAGAGAATATGAACGTCCCTGATTTTCTCTGACCACTCAAGTCTCATCCCATTGTCAAATCTTGAGTTAAACCACACTGCTTCTTGGAATTTTAGCATGAGGTAGTGGAAAAAAGTCAATTATGAAATCTTTGGTTCTATCATTTACCATCTATGTAAACTTGGGCAAATCCCTTCCTACCGTGACTGTGGATTTATTCATCTGTAAAATGAAAAATATTTAGAATATGTCTAAGTATTCCTGAAAAAGGATATAGAGCACATGCTAGGGCTTCAATAAAAGATATTTTACCAATTATAATTCAAGGAAGAATTGATCTTTCTACCTCTTCAGAATTTACCTAACATTTATTTCTAGCATCCCTTGTTTGATGTTCTGATATTTTAAAACTATGTCCACAAATCCTTTGACTTTCCTCCCATCAAGACATTGCATTTAATTCCCATTGCCTTGAACGTGGTTGAATTTCGACTGGCTTTAATGACTTGCTTCTAGTGAACAGAATGGAGTGCACACAACACTCTGATTTTCAAAGTAGGGTGAAAAAAGAAAAAAACTATAGAGCATCTCTCTGGCTCTCTGTGTCACCATGCTTTGCCCTTGGAATGCAGTTACCCTACTGAGAAAAAGCTGATGCAACATGAGCAGGTTTACATGGGACAAAATTGAGGCTCCATCTCCAGTCTCTACTGCACTCCCAGGTAACTGTCAGTACCAACTTGCCAGCAATGTGAAAGTAGATTCTCTGCCCACAGTCAAGCTGCTCCAGCTGACACTAAGTGGAACAGAGACAAGCCTTTCCTACCAACCCTTGCTCCAGTGATAAATTCATATGATTCTTGTTGTCTAAAGCCACTAAAATGTGAGGTGGTTTGTTACAACATAATAGGTAAAAGAAGCAATACTAGTGTTCAGTGCCATATGGTAGAAGTAATCATCTTGTATGGAGATGTGAAATCTTTTTGTATGTGAGAGTTGGACTGTGAAGAAGGCTGAGCGCCGAAGAATTGATGCGTTTGAACTGTGGTGTTGGAGAAGACTCTTGAGGGTCCCTTGGACTGCAAGGAGATCCAACCAGTCCATTCTGAAGGAGATCAATCCTGGGATTTCTTTGGAAGGAATGATGCTAAAGCTGAAGCTCCAGTACTTTGGCCACCTCATGTGAAGAGTTGACTCATTGGAAAAGACTCTCATGCTGGGAGAGATTAGGGGCAGGAGGAGAAGGGGACGACCGAGGATGAGATGGCTGGATGGCATCACAGACTCGATGGACGTGAGTCTGAGTGAACTCTGGAAGATGGTGATGGACAGGGAGGCCTGGCATGCTGCTATTCATGGGGTCACAAAGAGTCGGACATGACTGAGCAACTGAACTGAACTGAAGTGTCTGTGTATAACACTACTCAGAACTTAATAAGTACTTTGTTATTATTAATTACTTTAATTAATATGGACATAATCCTATGACCAAGGGAATTGTTTTCACTTCCTTTGTTTGTTTGAACTGACTAGGTATTTATAGCTAGAAAAATAAGGCATTATAACAAAAATGTTATTTTGCAATTTTTTCCTTTGAGATGTTTATTTTGAAGTTGAGGTGATCAAAACAACTTTTAAGAACCTGTTACTTAAGCTGAAAGTTACACTTTGAAAGATAGAAATTGCTTGTAACCCTGAAATATTTGGAAGAAAAAATATATAGTATTGGAAGTTTAAATACACAGAGGTGACATTTCCCATGATAAGACCGGTCTTTTTCATGTACCTGCCTTTGTTGTTCACCATTGATTATATGACAGATTGGATTCTAGAGTTTTTTTAATGAAGACCACCCTCTGAGTGGATAGTTCTGAGATCTGGAACATGAATACAGTCTTCTGAGTTTGATATTGGGGAGTCTCAGAATGAAGTGAGACTTCTAAGTCTCTTCAATGAAGTGGTGATGGTAGGAAGTAGGAGTTATTCAACTTTTATAAATTTCTTAATCATTCTTTTCACCTTCGTGGAAAAAGGAATATGACGTGAAAACTGAAATTTTATTTGTTGTTTAAAATGATAATGAAAATATGGGGTAAGAAGTAGACTCAAGTAAATATATAGCGACCCAGTGGATTTCAAATGGTAGTTGTTAATAGAGAAGTCTCCTTAAAAGAAACACTACTTATGCCTTGGGGAAAAAGTATCATTCAACTGTAACATGGGTTTGTGTTCAACTGTAAGAGCCTTAAGATCCTGCATACAGTTCAAGGGGGAGAAAGATGTACTAGGAGTCCAAAGAAACTTTTACATCTTGCTAAAAATGTAAGCCAAAATTTTTGAGTCATATTTTATGAAGTATAGATAATTAAAGCTTATAAGATGGAGGCAGAAATCTGATAAATTCAGGTAAAAGCAGAATTTGGACTTGAATTACCTTGGTTACTGTTGTTATTGTTCAGTTGCCAAGTCATATCCAACCCTTCACAACCCCATGGACTACAGCATACCAGGGCTACCTGACCCTCACCATCTCCCCGAGTTTGCCCAAGTTCATATCCATTGAATTGATGATGTCATCCAACTATCTCATCCTCTAATGCCCTTTTCTCTTCTGCCTTCCCAGACTCAGAGTCTTTTCAATGAGTCAGCTCTTTGCATCAGGTGGCCAAATATTGGAGCTTCAGCTTCAGCATCAGTCCTTACACTGAGTAGTCAGGATTGATTTCCTTTAAGACTGACTGGTTTGATCTCCTTGCAGTTCAAGGGACTCTCAAGAGTCTTCTCCAGCACCACAGTTTGAAAGCATTGATTCTTCAGCACTCTGATTTCTTTGTGGTCCAACTGTTACATCCATACATGACTACTCTCCATATAGCCTTGACTATATGGATCTTTGTTGGCAAAGTGATGTCTAATTTTGTCATAGTTTTCCTACCAAGAAGCAATTGTCTTCTAATTTCATGGCTGTGGTCACCATGCAGTGATGTTAGAGTCCAAGAAGAGGAAACCTGTCACTGCTTGCAGCTTTTCTTCATCTATTTGTCACAAAGTGATGGGATTGGATGCCATGATCTTAGTTTGTCTGTTTTGTTTTGCTTTTTAATATTGAGTTTTAAGCTGGCTTTTTCACTCTTCTCTTTCACCCTCATCAAGAGGTTCTTTAGCTCTTCTTCATTCTCTGCCATTAAAGTAGTATCACCTGCATATCTGAGGTTGTTGATATTTCTCCCAGAAATCTTGATTCCAGCTTATAACTAACCCAGCCTGGCATTTCACATGATATACTCTGCATATAAGTTAAATAAATAGAGTGACAACAAACAGCCTTGTCGTACTCTTTTCTCAATCTTGAGCTAGTCAGTTTTTCCATAAAAGCTTCTTAATGTTGATTTTGACCCACATACAGGTTTCACAAGACACAGGTAAGATGGTCTGGCATTCCCATTTCTTGGTTATTGTACTTGGCAGTATGTTTTATTTTAGCTTGGTAAGTCTGAGACTAAATCATAATTATTTTTTATTAAAATATGGAGCCAATTTGAAATTAATTATATCTAGGCTATTTATTTACAAATACAAAACATTTATTTATTAGAAATCATCTAACAAAATCTACTTACAAGTCTGTACGTTCAAGCCTTGATTCTGATTTTTGTGAGTGGGTCCTGAGGTAATATATGACTGTAGGGTAGGGGAGAGGCAGAGGGTGGAAAGTATATAAATGCTTAAATCTAACAAAGTGAAGAGGAACTAAAGAGCCTTTTGATGATGGTGAAAGAGGAGAGTGAAAAAGCTGATTAAAACTCAACATTACGAATGCCAAAATCATGGCAACCAGTCTTGTAGTTCCTCTCGGCCGCGCTTAGTGTGCCGGCTCTCACAGAGTTCCTCTTTCAGTATCCTATCATTTTGCCTTTTCATACTGTTCATGGGGCTCTCAAGGCAAGAATACTGAAGTGGTTTGCCATTCCCTTCTCTAGTGGACCACGCTCTGTCAGACCTCTCCACCATGACCCACTTGTCCTGGGTTGCCCTGCAGGCATGGCTTGGTTTCATTGAGTTAGACAAGGCTGTGGTCCTAGTGTGGTTAGACTGACTAGTTTTCTGTGAGTATGGTTTCAGAGTGTCTGCCTTCTGATGCCCTCTTGCAACACGTATCATCTTACTTGGGTTTCTCTTACCTTGGGCGTGGGGTATCTCTTCATGGCTGCTCCAGCAAAGCACAGCCGCTGCTCCTTACCTTGGACGAGGGTTATCTCCTTACCACCACCGTTCCTGACCTTCAACGTGGGATAGCTCCTCTAGGCCCAACGCTCCTCGGGATGCTCCTCCCTGCCGCTGGCCCTGGCCTCGGACGCAGGGTTTCTCCTCCTGCCTGCCCCTGACCTCGGACGCAGGGTAGCTCCTCTCGGCCACCACCCTGACCTCAGACGCAGGGTAGATCCTCTCGGCTGTTCCTGCACCATCGCAGCCTGGCACTCTAGGCTGCTGCCCCTGACCTCGGAGGTGGGGTAGCTCCTCTCAGCCACATTTAGTGTGCACTAAGGTCAGTAGGTGCCCAATATGCTACTGGAGATCAGTGGAGAAATAACTCCAGAAAGAATGAAGGGATGGAGCCAAAGCAAAAACAATACCCAGTTGTGGATGTGACTGGTGATAGAAGCAAGATCCAATGCTGTAAAGAGCAATATTGCATAGGAACCTGGAATGTTAGGTCCATGAATCAAGGCAAATTGGAAGTGGTCAAACAAGAGATGTCAAGAGTGAAGTGGACTGGAATGGGTGAATTTAACTCAGATGACCATTATATCTGCTACTACGGGCAGGAATCCCTCAGAAGAAATGGAGTAGCCATCATGATCAACAAAACAGTCTGAAATGCAGTACTTGGATGCAATCTCAAAAACAACAGAATGATCTCTGTTCGACTCCAAGGCAAACCATTCAATATCACAGTTATCCAAGTCTATGCCCCAAACAGTAACACTGAAAGAGCTAAAGTTAAATGGTTTTATGAAGACCTACAAGACCTTTTAGAACTAAAACCCCCCAAAGATGCCCTTTTCATTATAGGGGACTGGAATGCAAAAGTAGGAAGTCAAGAAACACCTGGAGTAACAGGCAAATTTGGCCTTGGAATGAGGAATGAAGCAGGGCAAAGACTAATAGAGTTTTGCCAAGAAAATGCACTGGTCATAGCAAACACCCTCTTCCAACAACACAAAAGAAGACTATACACATGGACATCACCAGATGGTCAACACCAAAATTAGATTGATTATATTCTATGCAGCCAAAGATGGAGAAGCTCTATACAGTCAACAAAAACAAGACCAGGAGCTGACTGTGGCTCAGATCATGAACTCCTTCTTGCCAAATTCAGACTTAAATTGAAGAAAGTAGGGAAAACCGCTAGACCATTCAGGTGTGACCTCAATAAAATCCCTTATGATTATACAGTGGAAGTGAAAAATAGATTTAAGGGCCTAGATCTGATAGATAAGAGTGCCTGATGAACTATGGAATGAGGTTCGTGACATTGTACAGGAGACAGGGATCAAGACCATCCCCATGGAAAAGAAATGAAAAAAGCAAAATGGCTGTCTGAGGAGGCCTTACAAAGTGCTGTGAAAAGNAATAGAGGAAAACAACAGAATGGGAAAGACTAGAGATCTCTTCAAGAAAATTCGAGATATCAAGGGGACATTTCATGCAAAGATGGGCTCGATAAAGGGCAGAAATGGTATGGACCTAACAGAAGGAGAAGATATTAAGAAGAGGTGGCAAGAATACATGGAAGAACTGTACAAAAAAGATCTTCACGACCCGGATAATCATGATGATGTGATCTCTAATCTAGAGCCAGACATCTTGGAATGTGAAGTCAAGTGGGCCTTGGAAAGCATCACTATGAACAAAGCTAGTGGAGGTGATGGAATTCCAGTTGAGCTGTTTCAAATCCTGAAAGATGATGCTGTGAAAGTGCTGCACTCAATATGCCAGCAAGGTTGGAAAACTCAGCAGTGGCCACAGGACTGGAAAAGGTCAGTTTTCATTCCAATTCCAAAGAAAGGCAATGCCAAAGAATGCTCAAACTACCTCACAATTGCACTCATCTCACATGCTAGTAAAGTAATGCTTAAAATTCTCCAAGCCAGGCTTCAGCAATATGTGATCCGTGAACTCCCTCATGTTCAAGCTGGTTTTCGAAAAGGCAGAGGAGCCAGAGATCAAATTGCCAACATCCGCTGGATCATGGAAAAAGCAAGAGAGTTCCAGAAAAACATCTGCTGCTGCTAAGTCACTTCAGTCGTGTCCGACTCTGTGCGACCCCACAGACGTCAGCCCATCAGGCTCCGCTGTCCCTGGGATTCACCAGGCAAGAATACTGGAGTGGGTTGCCATTTCCTTCTCCAACAGATGAAAGTGGAAAGTGAAAAGTGAAACTGAAGCTCAGGCGAGTCCGACTCTTAGCGACCCCATGGACTGTAGCCTACCAGGCTTCTCCATCCATGGGATTTTCCAGGCAAGAATACTGGAGGGTGTTGTCATTTCCTTCTCCGGGAGATCTTCCTGACCCAGCTTTTGAACCTGGGTCTCCTGCATTGTAGGCAGACTCTTTACCATCTGAGCCAACAAACTAACTGATGTGAGAGCTTTACCAAAAAGGAGGCTGAGTGCTGAAGAACTGATGCTGTCAAACTGTGCTGGAGAAGACTCTTGAGAGTCCCTTGGATTACAAGGAGATCAAATGAATCAATCCTGAAGGAAATCAATCTTTAATATTCACTGGAAGGACTGATGTTGAAGTTGAAGCTCCAATACTTTGGCCACCTGAAGTGAAGAGTTGACTCACTGGTAAAGACCCTGATGCTGGGCAAGACTGAAGACAAAAGGAGAAGGGAGTGACAGAGGATGAGATGGTTAGAAAGCATCACCGACTCAATGGACATGAATTTAAGCAAACGCCAGGAGATAGTGGAAAACACAGGAGCCTGGCACGCTGCAGTTCATGGAGTGGCAAAGACAGACACGACTCAGAGGCTGAACAACAATAAAAACAAACTGAAAGTAACTGGTGCTACAGAAAGAATTTTAAATGGAGATCAGGAAAGGTAGCCTTTTGTCTAAGTTTGGAGCTTTGTAATATAAATCAAAACACCCAGGATCTAAAATGGACTTGGTTACAAGCTTGTTTTAGCATATAAGTTATTTACCTGCCCTCCCTCTTCCCTCAGTATAGATTAAAGATATTGCAAGACTATGGGAGAGCCAAGTTTATTCTTTGTATGAATAGATTTATTTTCTTTTCAACTTTATTGAGGCATTCTTAATATGTGCAAAATCAAACATATTTAATGCATGCATCTTGATGAATTTAGACATATGAGTACACATATGCATCATCAAAAACAATGTAATAAATATATCCATAGCTTCCAAAAGATTTCTTGTGTCTTCTCTCTTTTTGTTGTTGTGGTAAGATCACTTAGCATGAGATCTATCTCTTATAAATATATGACTTAATAAATTTTAAGTGTATATATTATGCTCTATATGTTATAGCAGATCTCGAGAACTTAAACATCTTGTATAACTGTACATTTATACTCATTGAACAATTCCCCATCTCCCTCTTCTCCATCCCTGTCAAACCCCATTCTATTCTAGTTTCTATGAGTTTGACAGTTTTAAATATTTCATATAAGTGGAATCATGCAGTATTTCAGGTTCAGTGATTGACTTCTTTCATTTAGTATAATATCTTCTGTGTCCATCAGTGTTGCCACAGATGGTCGGATTTCTTTTTTCTTTTCCAAGCTGAGTAATACTTCACTGTATATAGATACCACATGTTTTTATCCATTCATCTATTGAGGGTCATTGGGATGTTTCCAAATCTTTGCTATTAAGAATAATGCTGTAGTCAATTTGAGAGTGCAGATATCCCTTTAAGACAAATACATTTCATACATGTACTACTGAATCACTTTGTTGTATGGTAGAAATGTATACAACATTAGAAGTCAAATATATGTCAATAAAATTTAAAAATATACACAAAGAAGACAAACAAATGTTTTAAGTTAAACTATATAAAGGAAGTAGAGGTTTATATAGATTTAGAAAAAAATTAATAGCATATCAGCTCTAAAACACAATAGTGAATATCCATCTACATTGTGACTATTCAGTACCCCGCATAAAGCTGAAGTTAAAATCAGGTACTACCAATCTGGAACTTATTGTACATTTTAAAATTAAGCAATCTTATACTAAGGCTAGTTTTTAAAGAAAAAGAAACTAGTTAAACTTCTCAAATCCCAACTGTCAAACAATACATTTATACTAACTTCAGAAATGTACTTTGGCAACCATTTAGGAAGATAGCTTACTTGAGGGACACTTAACAAGTCAATTGCAGAATAAATCCAGCAGATGAAATATGAGTGTTCTGCCTAACTCTGTCTTAAGAAGTTGCCTTGTTATAGATTTTTTTAAAGCATTCTTGGAGTTCTCAGACCTTGCATTGATTTCCATGTTGATATTTAATCCGATTAAGCTTAAACCATCTGTCTATAAACATTTGGTAATTTTTTTTCTCTAGCTTTAAAAACGATCAGATACACAAGAAATAAAATGTAATAAACCAACTTGCAGTAATTTCATTATATTGTGGTATTTTGGGATAATTTATTGCTTGTAGGAATTTAACNAGCGCCGAAGAATTGATGCTTTTGAACTATGGTGTTGGAGAAGACTCTTGAGAGTCCCTTGGACTGCAAGGAGATCCAACCAGTCCATTCTGAAGATCAATCCTGGGATTTCTTTGGAAGGAATGATGCTGAAGCTGAAACTCCAGTACTTTGGACACCTGATGCGAAGAGTTGACTCATTGGAAAAGACTCTGATGCTGGGAGAGGTTGGGGGCAGGAGGAGAAGGGGACGACCCAGGATGAGACGGCTGGATGGCATCACAGACATGATGGACGTGAGTCTGAGTGAACTCTGGGAGATGGTGATGGACAGGGAGGCCTGGAGTGCTGCGATTCATGGGGTTGCAAAGAGTCGGACACGACTGAGCGACTGAACTGTACTGAATACAAAAATATTTTTTTCACTGTGTTTGTGTGTACCTGTGTATGTGTATGTATACAAATAATTACTTCTCTATCTAATTGGTGGGACAATTATGGCAACTAAAGGCTGAATGTGGAATGTCAGAATTATTTTTTTCCCTTTAAAATCTGCCTCACGCTGAGGTCATTTTAGTGGGTTATAAAATGCTTTCTGGGTAGAGATTGCTGGTTTCTTCTCAGCCTGAAAAAGTTAGAGTTTTAAAATTCTGTTTAAACTGGTAGGAATTTTGGATAATGGATAGGCTTAGTATTTTCTAGGAAGAATGGAAGGGAAAAAAATATTGTTAAATATGCCTTGCAAAATAACAACCTGCAGACAAAGAAAAATCATAAAGTTGAAAACACTGCCATTCAACTGAGTAAAAAAAAAATTACTTCACTCTCTCCTTAGAATGTTATTTGCATTTATTCTTATATTAAAAGGAAAAAATAACTACTGCCTTCTGTACCAATAATGCATCTTAAGTAATTCTCCTTTTTAAATGGTATTAACACCCACACAGAATTCATACCTCTATTTGTGAACAAACATTTACAATGCTCATTACTCCAAAGCTATTTGAAATATGAAATGATAAGTAAAAATAACACTTTCAATTTGTATATTTCAGTCATTTTATATGACCTTTTCTTTCATATCCACTTTGCTACGTTTCGTTGCCAAAATAGTGTACCAAGCAAAAAAATAGAGTACCAAGGAAAAAAGAATTAATATTTCTAGTGTATTCATAAACTGGCTTGATCTTATATGCTTTGCCTTGTTTAACTGATGCTTTAAAAAAAAGAAAAGAATTCCTTTCTCAAAAAAAAAAAAAATGAAGGAGGTGGATATTTACCTGTAAAGAAAGGAAATATATGACCAAGGGCTTTATTGTTTGATTGGGGCATCTATAAATCTCTAACCTCAGCTCTGTGTTCTTCATACTTAGCTGTCATTTTATTTATCTCCTGCCGTTTCCTCCTAGTTCTACACTGGAGATTCCATAGTTGTTATAATCCCCTGAAACCTGACCCTTTGTCCTTATTCCTCAGTCTAAGCAGATAGGTTTTCCTCCTGCTTTTCTGGGCAGTACTCAGCAGTTAAGTCTGTTTTCCTCCACTGACATATCATGTGTGTCCATCCTCATCTTTAATCTCTCATCTCTCTGGAAGATTTGTCTTTTTCCTGCTGCTTGCTGATCCCTGCACCTGTGTTCTCCAGCCTTTCTTTTCCTGCTGTTATTGTCTCATTTCTATTTCTTTCTATTCATTCTGTACATGCTCAGATCAACTAGCTATAAAAGTGAAACCTTTCCTTCTATCCAGCTACTTCAGTCTGTTGGTTTTTCTCTTACTGCCTTTGCACTGCCTGACTGCTTAAAAGATATATCTATCCCTTCAATCCACACCTCCTTAAATATCCATTTTTCTTTTAGCAGAGGAAATATGACTTTAGCCCTTATCTCTCTAGTGAAGATCACTAATTACATGAAATCATGAATTTGGCCACAATATTCCTCAAGCCTTGTTTCCTTAACCGTGCTTGGACATCAAACGCTGAGGAAGAGAAGCCAAGTGTCTACAAAATGCATCTACCACTTCCAGAGTAGAGATTTGTTTCTAGGAAGAAGTCTTCTACCTCTTGCATTTACATTTGGCTGTGGCTGGTGCTTGCCAATAAGATGTAACCAGAAGGAAATAAGTCATTTTCAGATCAAGGGCTTTTCCAAGTTCCTCTCTCAGTCAATAACAGCAAGGTCCTATGCTATCTCATGCCTTGTGATGGAAGGAGACTTTTCCCCAGTATCACTCAGCAACTATGATCACCCATCTTGGACTGCTAGGTGAGCAAGAAATAAACATCTGTTATATTAAACCATCAAAAGGTTTGAGTGCATTTGTAACTATGCAGAGCCCATCCTAACAGAGGCAGATGATAGAGACCTATATCTCCTGTGTCAAACACATTCCTCCCTAGAATTTTTGGATGTGTACCTTCCTGGCTCTTCCCCACTCTCTGATATTCCTTCCTAGTTCTCTCTGATTGCACCTTTTCCAGTTCCAGCTCTGTAAATAAACTGATGAATTTGGGCTTTATTTTCTATCTCTAGGCTCTCTCAACATTCTATTTCCTGTTTATCTGCCCATGGTTCCAATGACCACCCCATAAGCATGACCTCAAAATCCATACTCCTTGACTTCATGATCACATTTGCATAGCTCTACGCTGGTAGTTCAGGCTTTCCCAGTGGCTCAGCAGTAAAGAATCTGCCTGCAGTGAAGAGCTACAGGAGGCACAGATTCGATCCCTGGGTCAGGAAGATCCCTTGGAGGAGGGCATGGCAACCCACTCCAGTATTCTTGCCTGGAGAATCCCATGGACAGAGAAGCCTGCTGGGCTACAGTCCATGGGGTCACAAAGAGTTGGACACAACTGAAGCAACTTAGCACGTACGCATGCACCCTAGTAGTTCAAGTTATTACAGTCGCTTGGGCAAGCAAGGAAAATACAATAGATTTCTGTAAAAATAAAAACACATTTGGAGAATGTCAGAATTAGAATATTCAGTTTGGGGATGTGTGGCTCTCAACATCTGCTGTTCAAAAGTGGTCTATTCAATGGACTGTTAAGTTCAGCTGACAGTCTTTTCATAGTAAGACTTTCTCGACAAACAAAACGATGTGTTGTTTGAGATTCTTTTACAAGCTCCTCATTCCATTTCAGATGAACTATTTGATGAGCATGGGTCCAGAGTGCCATCATTAGCATGGAACAGCTACCAGCCACCATCCCAGATGAAACTCCGGTTGGCCTGCTTGAACACATTGCTTTAGGCTAAATAAGATCATGTGCTAAATTTGAGAGGAAATACAATCCATGGAATAAGATTACTGCCGACTCCTACATATGAGATATTTAATCAGAGTGATACTGAAACTTGGCCTCGACTCTCCATCAATGGTCTGGAATTGAGGTACATTCTGACATATGAAATGGAAAGTAAAATAAAATCTAACTAGCTCCATGCTTCTGGGTTAATGATTTGATGACAATATTAACAGTTAACATAATTGATTACTTATCTTAGGTATAGGCAAAATCTATTAAATTATTTTTCTGCATCCTTTTGTTCACTTCTCATCATTATGAGAAGAAAGTGGGAGAAATAGTAATGTGAGTTTTTTCCACCCAAGATAAATATTCAAATTACATAGAAGCAAAAGAACACTATATTAGAATTACAGTCATCACAGCAATTGAATGAAATAGCTTTACCCCAACTAAAGGAAACTATCAAATTATGTTAAAATTGCTTTATTCTTTCATTCAAAAAAATTTGTTGTGCATTTGCTTTATGCCAGATGTTTGTCAAAGCTATGGTTTTTCTAGTAGTAATGTATGGATGTGAGAGTTGGACCATAAAGAAAACTGAGCACCAAAGAATTGATGCTTTTGAACTGTGGTGTTGGAGAAGATTCTTGAGAGTCCCTTGGACTGCAAGGATATCCAACCAGCCCATCCTAAAGGAAATCAGTCCTGAATATTCATTGGAAGGACTGATGCTGAAGCTGAAGCTCCAATACTTCGACCACCTGCGGCAAAGAACTGACACATTGGAAAAGACCCTGATGCTGGGAAAGATTGAAGGCTGGAGGATAAGGGAACAACAGAGGATGTGATGCTTAGATGGTACCACCGACTCTATGGACATGAGTTTGAGCAGACTCCAGGAGTTGGTGATGGACAGGGAAGCATGGTGTGCTGCAGTCCATGGGGTTGCGAAGAGTCAGACACGACTGAGTGACTGAACTGACTGACTGAGATGTTTGTCACTTGTAATGTAGGGGTGTAAGTTTAGTAACTTTCCTAAAGAAGCTTACAATTTGAAAGGGGAACTAATGGAACTTGAGACTATGTTAGAGCTGCCATGAGGATCTCCCTGGAAGCAATGAGAGATTCATTTAGGCTAACATTATAGGAACAAGAAGAATTCCAAAAGACAATGCTGAACTGAGTTTCCCTCTTCTAGGTGTTGTTTGATAACACAAATTATACATATAGAATATTTGTAAAATTCAGGCATATATAAAGCAGAATACATAAGTTTGCTGTAATCTATTTACACATAGATAATCACTATAGACATTTGATATATTCCCACCTGATCGTTGCCTATAGTTATATGTACATAATGCTTAAATAAAATTGAGACCATAGTGTATGCACTGTCCTCTAAACTTCTTTTACACTTAGTAGTGTGGCATAAATACTTTCCAACACTGTTAAATTCTTAGAAAATCTTATTTTAATGGCTGTGTAATATTTCAGCATATGAGACATATGAGTCAAGGTTTTTGGTTTCAAGCCATGGAAACTGGCTCTTGATGATTTAAGGACAGAGACCTTTATTGAGAGGATATTGGGTATCTCTTAAACTCACTGAGAAGGTTGGAGACGTAGGCTTGTAAAATGGCATAAACGATAGAAGTAGAACTAGCTTGGGGCCGACATGACTGCTTCCACCTTTTCTTTCCAGATTGTGTGGCTTCCAACCCAGAATTGCAGCCACTATGGGCCCAGAAACTGAATGTCGCTTCCAGTATTACCCTTTGCCTCTGCCAAAATAAATTTTCTACTGCCCATGCTTCTTTGAGTAACTAGTTCCAGTTCGAATCCCAGAGGGAGTGGATCTGATTGGCTGAGCTTAAGTCAAAGGTTAATATCCTACTACAAGTGGAGTATGGGTCGGTGAGAACCACTGCTTTTAGACAATTTAATAGAAAAAAGTAGAGAATTAGTTTTAGAAACTGGGATAAGTGGTGATATTATCTCTTCCAAATAAATGGAGAAATAGATGATAATCAAGGATAAAAATGTCGTTATCTAAATGATATTAATTCTCCCCAAACTTATCTATAGAGTCAATGTAATCTTAATCAAATTGTGAACAAGGTTTTGGGGATCCTCTGTTTGGCCCCCTTGGTTTTCTGTGCATCCTTCTTCTAGGACCTATGAGTTTAAAAATAATCTCTTTAACTTTCATGCACCATGCTGCTCTGATATTCATTGTCTATAGCAAACTGATCATCAAAACCTTTTTAAAAATTTTTAATTACCATAATTATTCCTCATAAAACAGCCTTACCTAGATATTCTTTTCTTGTATTTTCAAGTCTGACATCACATTCAATGCCATCCAAAAGAAAGAGCTTCCAAGCCATAAACTAAAGTTCCCAGCAGAAAACACCATACACAAACTCTGCCGTATATGAACATATTATGCCAACCCCTGTAGCCAGAGGAGGGAAATCATATAGATTTGCTTGGATCCCTTGAACCAAGTGTTGGGGGAAAGGAAGCATGTCCATACAATCTGATCAACTGGAGTCATAATGAGAAGGAGAGAAGGGGAAACATCTGCCAGGAAAACAACTGAAATATCCACTGCACTTAATTAGAAATTAACTGGAAATTAACTATTGTTGAAATCCCAAATGAAAACATTAATAAGATAAATTTTTCATGTGTGAATATCATATCATCTTTATTCTTTAGGAATCTTTTCTTTAGTGATATCACATATTCTTGATTACTGGTTCTCTTTTTATTTAATATTCTAAGGAAGTGAATTTGAATATCAGAACTAGCATTTCAAGCCAGCAAAGTAATAATTATGCAATTTACTTTCACTAGCCAAATGCAATGGAATTCAAAAAGCCTCTTTTACTTTAGATGCTTTAATCATACTAATTTTTTAAACCATAAAACTAAGTACACAGTATTTAAGGAGACAATTCATTAACCTTACAGATGAGTTAGTAATAAAAAGCCACTCTACAAATGGAAAAGAAAGTGAAGAATCTTATATATTTAGATTTCCAGATTTCAGTGTAATTTCCCTCATCACGAATTATTTCCCATTACTTGATCCTCACAAATTAATGTTTGCTAACTGTTTTAAATCTTGGGCAAATTATTGCTTTATGCTTAAATAACCATATTTAAAAATGCAATCTACATGAAACACAATGGTCTACCGTCAGGTAATTAATGCAGCAATGTGACTCTAGGTGCTGTTATGTTGCAAGGCTATTGCTATTCAAGGCTAATTCCTGTTGTTTTGGCATCAGAAGATGATATTGCACCTCTTTTCAAAGAGCTTATTTTTATGAAAATACACAGGCATTGGTAATAGGAATGAAATGTCATCAGACTTGAAAAACCCTGTGCAAACATTTTCAGTGTTATTATCCAGCACAATACCACACTTCAAAATTAGCATGGTAGGCAGCAGAATTATAACCCCTACAAAGATATCCATGTCCTAGTTCCTGGAACCTGCAAAGAGGTTATCTTGTATGGCAAAAGGGATTTTACATCTCAGATTGAGTTAATGACCTTGAGATGGGGAGATTATCAATTATCCAAAGAGGTTACCTTGTATGGCAAAAGGGATTTTACATCTCAGACTGAATTAATGACCTTGAGATGGGGAGATCATCAATTATCCAAGTGGGTCCCATATAATCCCATGAGTCCTTAAAAGGAGAGAATCTGGCCTGGTTGTGATCAGTGGGTGATTTCTACAGAAGCAGGATCAAAGAGATGCAACACCGTTGACTTTGAAGATGGAGGAAGGGGTCTTTGAGCCAAGGAATGTGGGCAGCTTCTAGAAGTTGGAAAAGAAATGGATTTTCCTCTAGAGCTTCCAAAAGGAATGCATCCCTGCCAACACCTTGATTTTAGCCCAGTGAGATCCCTGCCAGACTTCTGACCTCAAAAACTGTAAGATAATAAATGTGTGTTGTAGTAAGCCATGTAGTTTGTGGTGATCTGTTTTTGCACCAATAGAACCTTAATATACCAGCCAATACTGCAATATCTGAGGTATATTCAAAATTTTACATCAAAGTTGCTTTTCATTTAAGTGAGGTTTTACATACTTACTATTCCTCCTCTAAATTCTTGATTCTTTAGTTAGATAAAAAGATAGGCTATATGAGATTTACTCTTCTTCAGAATCCTTTATTTCTCAATGCAACATGATTAATCATTATTAAGTAACTTTGAAATGCTCTTTCTTATCATTTCCCATGAGGTTGACTATAGTACCTGATCGACTATTCTACTGCAGATTTGAGACATACCACCCTAAGAGCTTCGCTGGTGGCTCAGAAAGTAAAGAATCTGTCTGAAAGGCAGGAGACCTGTGTTACATCCCTGAGTTGGGAAGATACCCTGAAGAAGGGAATGGTTACCCACTTCGGTATTCTTCCCTGGAAAATTCCATGGACAGAGGAGTCTGGCAGGCTACAGTAGCTGGGGTCTCAAAGAGTCGAACACCACTGAGCGACTTTCATTACTACTACTACTACTACCCAAAGGGTCAAAGTGACTACTAAAAAGCATTAGTCGGTCGGCAAAGATGAACCATGGTTCTGACCCGTACCATTTACCAATTTTCCCAATGATGGAAAGAACAACCCTAGCATCAGAACTAAATCACATTGCAGAATCAGCTCCAACCAGACAAGGTAAAGTGACCTTACACACAAGGATTGCCATTTACCTACGGTACCAGCTGGGCTGAGACTGATGTTGACCACAAAACCCTGTTGCTATTGTCACTGTCATCTGAAGAAGGGCTGCACCCCAGCACCTTGGCTGCTATTTCATCACTTCATTAACCCACCTCACCTGCAAGACTTGGCCCACAGTGTCCTTCATGGCTAGTGTCTTCTTAGTCACACCCTGTTTGCTGTTTCCAAACTGCTTAGATTCCCTTTAAGAAAATGTGCACAGAAAGTGCAGGTGTTTTGCACACATATGCATAAGGAAGAGCATGCACGTACATGTTATTGTGGGGTAATATGCAGTTGTAACACCTACCAGACTGAAGGCAGCTTTTTTAGGGCTAGGTTCTGTAAGAACTGCCCTTCTTTCTTACACATAGTAACAGTGTGGTATACCTTCAAATGTACACATATTTATGTTCATACCCCACCACACAGCACATACCAACTGGAAGAAAAACCCAGAGATGACAAGCAAGCACATATAAGTCTTGCTCTGGAGAGAGAGAAAATAAATTTTTATGCTACGCTGTCAGTCTCATTCATCACATCCATCAGGACAGAAGTGACAACCCCATCTAAATATGATCCTATTCATAAAAACTTGCAGATTATTTTCCACAGTAAAAAATAACATGACAAGATTTTTTTCTGAGAGGGTGACAGAGAATGAGATTGTTGGATGGCATCACTGACTCAATGGACATGAACTTGGGCAAACTGGGAGATGGTGAGGGACAGGGAAGTCCATGGGGTTGCAAAGAGTTGAACATGACTTGGTGACTGAACAGCAACAACATAAGTAATACAGTATCCTTGTAAATAGTTAGCATGATACATAAAATTAGAAGATACCAATTTTTGAAAAAAAAATCACAGAATCTCCTCAGTCTGAGATAACCACCAAGAAGAGTTTGTGCTCATGGGCAGCTTTCTGCACAGATACATTTCATTTTATAAATGAGTAAACCAGATATTAAGACTTCTGCTTTTGTTATGGAAGCCTTTCAATTTTTAAATCCAGTTTGTGGTTGTAGTTTTGGATTGCTAGTCTTTCGCTCCTCTCTGATTTTTATCCTTCTCAATGTAGTTGCATGTATGTATGTTTGTGTGTGTGTAGCTATGTGTTTCTGCTTTTTTAGTCTGTGTGTGCTAAAAGTGAATATTCAGAAAAGGTAAGACATTTGCTTTAGAAATACTTCAATAGCTTTTCAAAATGCAAAGTTCAGTCAGATGACTAGTATTGATTAAGTTGAGAATTATTGCTCTGCCTAGAGAAAAATGATCAGAGAAGGCGATGGCACCCCACTCCAGTACTCTCTCCTGGAAAATCCCATGGACAGAGGAGCCTGGTGGGCTGCAGTCCATGGGGTCGCGAAGAGCTGGACACGACTGAGTGACTTCCCTTTCACTTTTCACTTTCATGCATTGGAGAAGGAAATGGCAACCCACTCCAGTGTTCTTGCCTGGAGAATCCCAGGGATAAGGGAGCCTGGTGGGCTGTTGTCTATGGGGTCACACAGAGTTGGACACGACTGAAGTGACTTAGCAGCAGCAGCAGCAGAGAAGAATGATACAGGGGGTGAGTTAGTGGCTTTTAGGTGGAGAAGAAATAGGTTTCTAAGGTGAAGAAAGGAAGATCTGAAAAAGCAGAGAGACAGTGGGATCCAGTGGGATGCCCAACCAATGACAAGGACAATTTCCTCATGACAAGGACAGCCAATGGACTAGGAAGCATTTTGGCTTATATTTTACATTGTTGTCCATACTGTGCTGTCTTGGCTTATATTTTGCATTAGGCTGTGTTTCAATTTTTCTTCATCACCTGCAACCTTCAGTAAAAGTCTTCTACACTGTGAGTGGCCTTGTACTGTTAGAGAAAGCAAGGACTAAGGGCCTACACACTAAGGCAATATAGAGAAAGACAAGAAAGGAGAACAGTGGCAGGGCTGAATCTGAAAATTTCATGGAGACAGGAATGGAGTAAAGGGTGACGAAAAGAAACAGACTTCAGAGACCACTCAGGAATTTCAGGAAAGAAGTGGCATTGTAGAAATATGCCATAAGAATTGCATTTGAATATTAAAGGAAAAAGTAACCATGTGAACCCTGGGGCTTGGGCACACTGAGCAGGTAATGTTTACATGGTAACTTCTGTAATGTGAATTTTCCTAAGCAAAACTACCAATGACTGAGTCTTTCCTAGTATTCTAAGTACATATTGACAAATTACTCTTCAAATTATACTCCCATAAAATGTGTATGCCAACATCTGTTTTTATCATACCCAGAAAAAAAGTGAGTCATTTTTTCCTCTTTGTCAGATTAGTAGGTAAAATATTATGTATCCTGGTAGATTAGATTTTCAGTTGACTTTGGAAGAGGCTGAAAATCTTTTATTTTTTTAAATTTTCTGTGTTTATTCTACTGATGATTTAGATATCATAATTAAATTTCAAATAAAGTCTACATAATCCCGTTATCTACCCATAAGAATATTGTACCACTTTTTGACTAATAATTTTATAGATGTAATAAAACTTGCTTCTTTTTAGAAGAAATAAACCCATATTGTCAGAGAGGGCAATGGCACCCCACTCCAGTACTCTTGCCTGGAAAATCCCATGGATGGAGGAGCCTGGTAGTCTGCAGCCCATGAGGTCACGAAGAGTTGGACATGACTGAGTGACTTCATTTTCACTTTTCACTGTCATGCATTGGAGAAGACAATGGCAACCCACTCCAGTGTTCTTGCCTGGAGAATCTCAGGGACAGCGGAGCCTGGTGGGCTGCCGTCTAAGGGGTCACACAGAGTAGGACACAACTGAAGTGACTTAGCAGCAGTAGTAGCAGAAACCCATATTTTGGAATGAAAAGTAGGTTTCTTTTCCTACACAGCTAGCTTAAAAGTAATTATTCATCACAAACAACAAATTATTTTTTTAAAAGAGCTGGAAACTTTTTATTAGTATATGCTTTTTATTAGTATATGCATGAGTATATGCTAAAAAGTTGGAAACCCTAAGATAAATATGACCAACAAGAATTACATGTGCCTTAATCCAGATGGAATTTCTTTTCTCCTACAGTTATGGTCTATCCTCTTTGGGTCTACATTTGAGGAAGAGATAGATTGAATTCTGCCCATTTGCTAGAAAGAATGTTTTCTTAGGAAATGGGCGAAAGATGGATCTTCCACTGCTCAAAAACACGAAGCACGTGAAGCTTCCTGTAAGTATTCTCCTGAGATACAGGATGTGTTGGGTTGCTAGAAATGCCATTATAAAATAGCACCGACTGAGTGGCTTAAATAACAGAAATTTATTTGTTATGGCTCAAAGTGCTGGCAGGCTTGGTTTCTGGTGAGAGCTTTCATCTCAGCTTCCTGACAACCACCTTCTCACCATGTCTTCACATAGCCTTTCCTCTACATGCACACTCCTGGTATCTCTTCTTGTTATTATAAGGAGGCCATTCCTATTGGATTAGGGCCCACACTTATGTATTCATTTAACCTTCATTAACTTCTTAAAGACCCTGTCTCCGTATTCAGTCACATCAGGATTAAGGCTTTAACAGATGAACTGGGGGAGAAGGAGACAACATTCTGTCCATAACTCAGAAGCTCATTTGTTTATGGCATATCCGTAATATGTGGCTTGTGCCATAGCAGCAGTAGTACTGCTAGGTGTTCAGTCACGTCCGACTCTGCAATCCTGTGGACTGTAGCCCACCAGGCTACTCAGTCCGTGGAATTCTCCAAGCCAGAATACTAGAGTGGAGTGCCATTCTCTTCTCTAGGGAATCCCTGATCCAGGGGTCAAAATTGGGTCACCTTCACTGCAGGCAGATCGTTACCACCTGAGGCACCAAGGAAGCCTGGGATATGCTATAATTGTGCATATTATTTTAAGAGATACAAAGCGGGGTCCCATTATCCCAATTACAGTGTAGAAGTGACCTTTCTGGTTTTCAATAAGAAATGGAGAATTCCATGTTGAGACATACATCAATGAAATGAATAACATAATTCCAGACTGAGTCATAAAGCAGTAGAATTAAATAGGTATGCAAGCAACAAACGAAAGCTGTATGCAAGGTATTAAGCACAATCAGAATTAAAACTTTAAAAATTGCTCCCACATCCAAAGCCAAGTATTTCATTGTGATAACTGCAATCGAAAATGGCTTAAAAACATTGGGCCCGTGTATTGGCATATTCAGAAAATCAACCATCGGCAAACATTCCACTCAGAAATTTTATCTTTAGTTCCTTTTGACATTTGTAAAAGTCCCCTCCTCCGTCCTCTTTTTATTAATGAATTAAGGGCTTTCCTCCTGCAAGGCAGCTTTGAAGTCACAATTCTTTCTAGAAGTACAGACTTCCTTCAGAGATTTCTTTCTAAATCCTCTTAAAGAATATGGTGCTCAGAGCTTTTGTTCTATACAATCACTCCCTGATGGGATGAGTGGACTCAGGACCAGGCAACCTGGTGCCTGAAGCCCCTCCCAGCACAGTCAAGCCCCAGCAGGTGCTGCAAAACTGTGGGGAGAAAGAGCTCCCCTCCTCTGAGAAGAAGCTGTTCTCACCAGCGGTAGCCTCATTCGAAAGCATCTCAAATATGTGCACCGTGTGTGTGTGTGTGTGTGTGTGTGTGTGTGTGTGTGTGTGTGTGACACACATACCCAAGAGTTATATATGTTCTAATTCATATATCTCTATTTTTCTCCTTTGAATTTCACTTACCATCTCATAGGGCTGTTATAGAGAAACAAACTGTTCTTATCATCTCTAAGCTTCTTTAAAGATGGAGTGTTCTTTTATTATACTGTTTAAGATAAGAATCAATTTGGTATTTCCAAGTCATCTGAGCACTTTACACAAGAGTCTTGTAAATTATCCTTTGCTTTATGAACTTTTAAGATCTCTAGACAATTCCAGAAACTTTGAATTATGTTCTTCAGTATGACTTTCACTGCTGCGAAAAGAAAGACTGAATCATTAAATATTGGCCCAAGAGGGTTGATTCTTGAAGCCAGACAGTTTCAAGGAGGATTTCTAATCTGATACGATATTAGTCTTCTAGATTTCCATAGGATTTGTTCTCTGAGGGTAAAGCAAAGTATCATACCTTTTTGGTATTCAGTTAAGAATAAAATAAAATACCTTATAAACTTAATTGGAAATGCCAAGGATTTGATTGAATTTCTAACTCAGGGTGCTATTTTCTATTATTAAGAATGAGTTGTGCTACTGTTAATGCAGCAGAAAAGAACTCATCTTCAAAATATCCTGGGACCATGAAATGCAAAAAGGAAGTGAGCCACAGCCTAGGGTCTGGGTGTCTGCCAATAACTCTCACATCTGCTGTTTGGAGTGCCAGCATTTGGCCTGTGATTTGGAGACACTTTCTTCAGAAAAAGTTCTGTTTTGGCTGAACTTCCGTCTTACCTTTCCAGTAATTATTACACCTCATATAATAAGCTTTGGACTTAATATTATTTCAAGTCGTGTTGGGTGTCTCATATACTTGGGAAGACTCAAGTCATAATACCAGAATCTTCTGGATCATCACCAAGGTTTTTTGAGGTGATGGTATATCATCCCTAGGGACTGGCCAAATGTTTACTGGGCACTCCAGAACTTTTTCTTTTCATGTATGCTCCAAAATCACTGTGGACAGTGATTGTAACCATGAAATTAAAAGATGCTCCATGGAAGAATAGCTATGATAAATCTAGACTGTGTATTAAAAATTGGAGACATCACTTTGCTGACAAAGGTCTGTATAGTCAAAGCTATGGTTTTTCCAGCAGTCCTGCACAGATGTGAAAGTTGGATGAAAAGAAGGCTGAGCACCAAATAACTGATGCTTTCGAACTGTGGTTTTGGAAAAGACTTTGAGATTACAAGGAGATCAAACCAGTCAATCCTAAAAGAAATCAAACCTGAATATTCACTGGAAAGACTGATGCTGAAGCTGAAGCTCCAATACCTTGGCCACCTGATGTGAACAGTTGACTCATTGGAAAAGTACCTGATGATGGGAAAGATTGAAGGGAAAAAGAGAAGGGGGCAGCAGAGGATTAGATGGTTCAATAGTTTCACTGACTCAGTGGTCATGAATCTGACAAACTCCAGGACATAGTGAAGGACAGAGGAGCCTGGCATGCTATAGTCCATGGGGTTGCAAAGAGCCAGACATGACTTAGGAACTGAACAAAAAAAACAACAGTATACTCTATTAGAGGCCCAGATGGGTTCTGCTTAACTTGACCATTGTGTCAAAGCTTGACCATGTGTGTCAAAGCACACCATTTTTCAATAAAGGTACGTGTTGCAGGGAGAAAAGAATGATTCTTTTTTTCTTTATATGCCTGGGTTCTCTGACTGGGACCATGCAAATTAGACTGACTAAAGAAAATTTAGCATAAAAAGAGCAAACAGACATTTGTGTGTATGCATGATACATGCATGCACACAAGGGAATTCAGTCATAAGTAACTCAAAGGGGTGGTCAGAACATGCAGCTCACATAGTTTCTGAACAAAGAACAATATATTTGTAGAGAAATGACAAAACAAAAAGGTTTTTAGGCTTCAAATGGCAGCAAACTGTGAAAAGATAAATATTGTTATTTTTTGGCCACGCCATATATCTTTGGGATGGTAAATATATCGGGAATCTAATAGGAAAATATGGGCTTTCCAGGTAGTGCCATTGGTAAAGAACTCACCTGCCAATGCAGGAGACATAAGAAACATGGATTTCATCCCTGGGTAGGAAGATCACCTGGAGGAAGGCATGAGCATCGCCACCCACTCTGGTATTCTTGCCTGGAGAATCCCATGGACAGAGGAGCCTGCAGAGCTCAGTCCACAGGGTCACAAAGAGCTGGATGTGACTGAAGCGACTCAGCATGCAGTCCAATGGAAAATACAGGCTAGTTACTAAGAACTGTCATGTAGATTCCTCTGGTGCTGTCTTTGGGCTGAGAAGAATCAAGTTGTCTCTGGTGATTAAGAATCTCCTGACCTTCAGGCAACCCACTCCAGTATTCTTGCCTGGAGAATCCCACAGACAGAGGAGCCTGGTAGGCTGCAGTCCATGGGGTCACAAAGAGTCAGACACGACTGAACGACTTCACTTTCACTTTCACTGACCTTCCTGATGGTGGTGGGAGGCAGAGAGTTGATTCTGGGTCAACTTTTTCTCTATTGTCTTCAGCTTAAAATAATTCATATGCCAGAGTAGCATACTTTTGGGTGGCATACTCTAACTCAGTCTTCCTAGTTGGAGCGGTGTTAAACAATTCACCTTCCAATGCAGGAGACATGAATTTGAGCCCTGAGTCAGGAAGATTCCCTGGAGTAGAAAATAGCAACCTGCTCCAGTATTCTTGCCTGGGAAATCTGAGGGTACAGAGGAGCCTATTGGGCTACAGTCCAAAGAGACACAGAGTCAGACACAACTGAAGCAACTGAGGCATGTGCATGCACGTGCACACACACACACACACACACACACACACACTCTAAATCACTTCAGTGTTATAATACATTTGTCAAATCCATAGATGTACAGTACCAAGAGTGAACCCTAATGTGAAGTATGGACTTTGGGTGAGAATGGTGTGTTAATGTATGTTCACAAGTAGCAAAAATGTACCACTCTAGATAGAGAGGGGAATGTTGATAGTGGGGGAGGCTGTGAGTGGGGGGCTGGGGCAGGGTGTATATGGGAATACTGCCTTTCTGTTCAGTTTTGCTGTAAACTGAACAATTGTAAAGCTGCTCTAAAAAAAATTAAAACCTGTTTAAAAAAAAAAACAAACAGGTGTGGTGTAAGAAATATTTTGTTCTTTGTTCCTAGTTCCTGACACAGATCCTAAAATCTCTGGAATTTCCTGAGTGATAGGAATGTTTTCTGTTGTTCATAAAAAGGCTCCTTTTGATTATACTTGAGCTTATTCTAATATGATAACTTAAGAGAGGATCCTTCAATAACCTCAGAATAAGACTGGAAACCAGAAAGAGAAAATTATTAGTTGAAAATTTCAGCCTCACCCACCAACCATTAGGGTTTTTAAGAGAGCTGAACATTGAGTAAAATTCTAAAATGGTAATATTCAGAGAACTTTCAGTTTGGTGAGCACATCAAAGTGCTGGGTGGGTCATGCACCTGGAAAAAGCATAGAAATTCCATGCCACACTCCCACCCATACCCTGATCTATGCATTTCTTCCATTTAGCTGCTGGTAAGCTGTATCCTTTACAATAAACGAGTGAATGTCACTATTTTCCTAAGTTACTCACACCACTATAGCAAACTATCAAGCCTGGATAGGAAGTGGTTAGAACTCCTAATTCATAGTCTGTTAGTCATAAATACAAGTGGTCTGAGATTTGTGACTGGAATCAATATGGGGGCAGACCTGTGGAACTGAGCCCTTTAATTTGTGGGGTCTGATGCTAAATCTAGGTACATATGTCAGAATTGTATTCAGTTGGAGGACCCCCCACTTGGTGTTAGGAAACTTGAAAATCTCACACAGGAGATAATGCAGTTGAGAAGTGCTTGGATAAACTGAAATTGACATATGTATTAAATGCAACATTAATCTCACTGTATTTGGTTTTAGAGTATCAAAGACATACAAACAAAAAAGGCTCTTCGTCTTAAATGGATACTCCCAAATCCAGATGAATAGCAAATGACAAACTAATGTGGTAAAACTTAGGTAGAATGGAACTGGACAAATATTCTGTCTTTATTGAGCCCAGCTTAGCCCTTCTCAGGTATTCACTTCCAAAGACTATAGAGAGAAGGCTCACGTTGTATTGATGGCAACTGAAATAATACAGAGGCCATATTCTCAACATCTTTCAATGTTTTCCCCAGCAGTATTTGGCTCATAATAGTACCTGATGTATGCATAGTGCACCTCATTTACAAGCATTTTCATATTCATTATTTCATTTGATTTCACTTATTTACTACCAGTATTGCTCCTGCATTTTGAACGTCATCGATCAAATTCAGAACTCTAGGTGAAACTCAGAAAGAAATTCATTGCTCTTTCAGGTGTTACAAATGAACCAGCTGGGTGGTCCCATTCATTCCTCTGATTTTCTGCTGTGCCCTTGCAAAACTGAAATTGTAATTTAAGAGGCATATTGCACAGCCTCAGAACACTGCCACAGAACATATTTCAAGCTCTATTTGCTTCTAGATTTTTAGCTTAAAGTAGAATGCAAATATCCCCTAGAATTCCCTTTATTTATGACTCAAAAAGTATGGTCAAAAAGGTCTCTGTAAATGACCAATGATGAAAGTGATTATTATCATACGTAGTTGAGGTAAAGAAGAAAGGAAACGTTCTTGATGATTTCAAAAACTTCAAAAGGGAGGAAAGAAGGGAGGGTCATTCTTAGATTACTAGGGAATAAAATAACATGCTTCTAAGACTAACTCAGTGAAAAGGAAATCTAAATAAAGTGAGGCTAAAGAATCTTTATATGTAAAGGAGGTTATAACTAAATTTCTCTCCCTCACACTGAGAGAACCACTAATAGTAGCTTCATGTTTGAGACAAGGAAAATACTGATAAGAGACTTTACCAAGCCATGAATCTAGTTCAGGATATATACAAAATGAAGTGTTGCAAACTGAAGCACAGATCTGGGTCCTAGAAAATTCTTATTCCTCTTCAAGCTAGCAAATAAAAAGCCCAAGAATCCAAGAGTTCCCAGCCAGTCTCTGGGGTCTCCTTACAAAATCCTTTGTTTGTTAGGGATCCTCAAAACTTACATATTTTACAACAAATCAAACAAAGTTAACCAAAAAAAACTATGTATATTAATGCAAATTTATTCAAATCATTCAAAACATATATGTTGGAAAAGAGCCCAAATCTTTAGTTTTAACAGTAGATTTAAGTTCCCATCAAAGTGATCAAAAGGATTTCCTAGGTGGCACAATGGTAGAGAATCTGCCTGCCAGTGCAAGAGATGCAAGGGACACAGGTTCAATCCCTGGGTCAGGAGGATCCCCTGGATAGGAAACGTCATCCCACTCCAGTATTCTTGCCTGGGAAAATTCCATGGACAGAGGATCCTGGCAGACTACAGCTCATAGGGTCACAAAGAGTCAGACATGACTGAGTGACTGAGTGCACAAAAGTGATCAGATCCAGTAATATTCCTGTGGTGCAACCCCATGGACTATACAGTCCATGGAATTCTCCAGGCAGAATACTGGAGTGGGTAGCTGTTCCCTTCTCCAGGGGATTTTCCCAACACAGGAATCTAGCCTAGGTCTCCCGCATTGCAGGCTGATTCTTTACCAGCTGAGCTACCAGGGAAACCCGATATTCCTGTATATTGCAAAAAGGTCTGTATCTCAAAAGTCATGGAGAGGCTGCAGAAGCTAATTAAAAAGAATTAGAACATTAAGATTTAACCCAAGCTCCAAGCTACTTCTGGTCTCGCATATCTGAGTAGCTTTCTCTTCTGAATGATGGTGGAAAAGTCATGTTCTTAGAGTTGTTCAGGGTTCAAACCCCAGCTCTGTCAATCAGTCTCAAATACCTATTGACAATTGAATTCCATTTAGGGAATGAAATAAGATAATACCAATTTATAAAGTACTAGCCAATAGAAGAATTTTAATATTGTCAAAGTTCCACTTGCCAAGAGCATTACCAGTGACTGAAAAACAGAGGCATTTGCCATCTGCCTCTGTGGAGTTGGAAAAAATAGGTGTTCATCCAGCCATGCACAGAGGCCAGTCAATTGTCCTACTTAGTTTGTGCTGCTATAAAAAAAAATACCATGCTGTCTGTCTTATGTATAACAGAAATTTATTTTCTTTCAATACTAGAGGCTTGGAAGTCCAAAAAGGAGGTGTTGCTGAGCTGATGTCTTGTGAGAGCCCACTTCCTGATTTGTAAATGGTTATCGCCCTGCTTTGTTCACACATGACAGAGCAGGGAAGAGAATCCTCTGAGGCCTCTTTTTGTGTATGCTGCAAGCTAAGTCACTTTAGTTGTGTTCAACTCTTTGTGACCCTTTGGACTGTAGCCCACCAGGCTCCTCTGTCCATGGGATTTTCCAGGCAAGAATACTGGAGTTGGTTGCCATGCCTTCCCCTGGGTGATCTTCCCAACCCAGGCATTGAAACTGCATCTTGTACATCTCCAGTATTGACAGGCAGAGTCTTTACCACTAGCACTAATCCCATTACTAAGAGCTCTGTGACCATGAGGACTCCATGACCTAACCACCTTGTTACTGAACTTGGGTCTGCTCCCCAGTCGCACAGCAAAGCCTATCCTACGGCTCCAGGTTGTGGTGAAGAAGAGTATAATATTTACTCCAGGGCACCAAGTGAAGAGAACAGGCATCTCATCCTCAAAAGACCCCAAACTCCCTGATGGCTTTTAGTAAAGGGTTTTTAAAGGGGACCTGTGAAAGGAGGTTTGTAGGGAGAATGATTTTCTTCCGATCGGTTGGTGATGAGGTAACAGGGTGATATTTCAAGAATCTCAATCATCAGCTGTCTGGTTCCAACTAGTCTGGAGTCTACAAACTTGTGGTGAGTATGTAGTCTCCACCCCCCACCTGGGGGAGGGTCTTACATTCCGCAGAACAACTCAAAAATATGCATCCGATTGTTAGGTAGATCCCTTGAGGAGGAACTAGGACTCTGATCCCTGAATGATTCAAGCTGTCTTGTTTAACTGCTTTTCCTTTGTTTCTGCATTCCATCACTTCTCTAATTAGTAACCACTTGAGTCTGCACTTTGGAACTCAGGGAAGGCCTAAGAGAGGAAAGCATTTTAAATCTACAAATAAGAGATGGGCAGCACAGAGGAGCTTTTGTATCCAGGAAAGTCCCACAGCTTTCTGTTTGGTTTCAGTTCCCCCTTTTCCTTGATACTCCCCAGTCCTGAAGGGAACGGGGGCAAGAGAAGAAACAGAATAAAGTTTTGGATGGAGAGCTTAATCATAAACTCAACAGGGGAACTTGATTTTGGGGGGAGACTGGGTTTTAATCTCTCAAAAGGCCCATCTCCTACTACCATTGCATAAGAGTTAGGATTTTGAAATGAATTTGGGGGGCACAAACATTCAGCCCATGAGATCAGCCATCTAAACTAAGCACAGCTGGGAGGCAAGAGGTGACACAGGACAACGTTGAACATACAGTTATTTGCACATTCCTGAGTATCTACTAAGTGTCTGCAAGATGCTAGGCACTGTGCTAGGAGCAAGGAATATAAAAGTTAACAGAGCAGAATTCTTGCCTGCAAGGTATTTGCCAGCTGGTGGAACATTTAATATTCTAGGACAGATTTTTCAGAGTTTGTTTTATGGGTGTTAATGGGTTCTCTACCCAAAGGTTTGGAAAATCCTAGATTGAAAATAATAGCTGTTTTGTGTGCCAAGCACTAATCTAAGTGCTTTGTATATATAAACTCTTTTAATTCTCAATATTGCTATCATTATTCTTATTTTGCGACCCAGACAGATTAAGCAGCTTGCTCAAGGTCACACAGCAGAGTTTTTCAATGCTTTGCGTTTTGAATTTCTTAGACAGATTAGAGTATGTATATTTCCCAACTGTTTGACGAGGGAAAACTTTTTCTCCTCTAATGTAGCATTTCACAGGATCAATGTTTTAAAGGAAATATCTGGGAAAAAGTTGTGGAACAAAAGAATAAAATTTGTTTCAATTCTCCTTTGCTGTGTATTAACAACCGCATTGAAAACATGGCTTATTTTATTCATTTTAAAAAAGTTTAAGTCCCAGGACACTGCCTAGATGCTCTAGCCTTTGTGCTCACATGCTATACTCTCACTTCTAACAGGTTTGGGAATCTAGATGGTAGACAAACAGGGTGCTGCGGAACAGAAGCTGAAGGCTGGCTTTTCAGGACACCTAGCAGCATCATGGAAACTGGGATCATTATTGAGCTGTAACTTAGAGAAGAAAATGAAATCTGACAAGTCTTTTTCATAAAAAGATCAAAGAGATTATGACAGATTGTGAAAATACAGTCTTATTTTTCAAGCTGCTAATTTGTCTTCTTACTGCTTCCCAGAGAAGAGCTTATGAGGGGCCCTTTCTTAGCGGAAGTGGTTGAGGATACCTTCTTGGCTGAATGGTTTAACCTCTGTGAAAAAAAAATATGGCTTTTATTGATTCATGGTGACAAGGTGCAAAGAAGAAAAGGAACTTTAAAAAATGTATTTGGAATCTGAGTTTTTAGCATCACAAACACAGGTCATTGTGTGTTTTGTAAATGTAAGGTAGAATAAAAGATAGGGAATTGTTTGTCCCTTATATTCATCATTCTAATGCAGTGACTGTTGCTTAAATTGGAATGCTCTTTATCCTCCCAAATATAAATATGTTTTTAAAAAAGCAATGATAAAATAATACACTCATTACCTTAAACAGATTTAAGTCACTTTTCTTGTGCCTTGCACACTCACAGCACACTTTTCTATGAAGCTAAATTTCACAATAATGTACTATAATTAATATAGTCCCTATAATCTGTACAACAGTTTTTAATAAAGGTCAGATTTGAGAAGGGTTTTGTTTTGTTTTTTGTTTTTTTCAAAAGTATTCCAAATGCATTACATATCTCCAACCAAGAATCATGGAATCACAATAATAATTAATATTCATAGACCCTGCTACTATGCACAAAATACAAATGTGAGGAGGCTGATAATGTTGATGGTGGGCAGATGAGAGGTCTGTTCTTCTATTCTAAGAAATATTAGGCAATGTCTTTAGCAGGGTGGAGTAGGTACAGATGGAGTGCCCATTTGAGATTTATAACCAAAAATTTAGAGCAAAAATAGTAAGTGTGTATTTTTTTTTTTTTCAGGAACATCTGACTCAGATAGAAGTATAAAGTATTAAAGAGCTTTTTTAACCAGAGTCTGATTTTTTCCATGACACCTCTAAAAGAAAGAAAAAGGCAAGGGAGTTAGATATTTTCAAGGGAGTGTGTTGTTATAGATAATAGAGTCCAATTTGATTACAAAGGCAAACGAAGACACAAGATAGGATGCGGGGGAGTACCAGTGGTAGGTTTAATGGACAGGAGGTCTTCTGAGGTGGAGGCTATGGCCATGAGGGTCTACAGCTTAGATTAATGGAGAACTCAACTTTTGACCCTCACATAAATTATCCGAACTTCCCCTCACAAGGCCAAAAGAGAATTATTCTCCCCATTTTACAGTTGAGGAAAATGAAGCTCAGAGGATTTCCAAGTCTTGTGCAAGACCACAGAGTAAAGAACAACAGGAACTAGGACTGGATCCCACCCAGGTCTTCCAAATCCAAACCCTGAACTCTTGACCCAAGAATAATGACATTTTTCTGAGAAGATATTTTATGGCATCTCTACTGTCCACTTAGTTGATTTCTCTCAAAAAGAATGCCTTTTCTGGGAAGAGTCATAACAAGTAAAAGGTAAAAGAAAAAAGATGAATGCAATGCTGAGCGGGAGGCCAGCACAAGGCTAAAATTATGTCTCTTTGTGAATGTTCTCCACACAACATGGGGAATTTAAATTTAGGGATTGCAAGATTTAAAAAATATTTTCAGTGTACCATCAGAGGGAGTCTGTTCAAGTGCATATCTTACTGCAAGATCACAGTACAGTGGAATAAGGCTAGTATGCAAATATTAAAACTCATAACAATGAGGAAGAGCTGCTCCTGACATGTGTCACTGGACCTCTCAGTTCAGGGACCTGAGTTTGAATTGCTTGTGTTCCTCAGGGTCACCAGGATGCACATGACAGGCATATGATCAGAAGCACATGTGTGATTCCTGTCCATCCAAAGAGATGATAACTACACCACAGAAGAGTTTTCACTGAAGTGAAAACAAGGTGATGTAATGTTTCCTGGGAAGCAAGTGACTTTCAGGTAAACAATTCCAAACTGAAAGTTGCTCAGTCGTGTCCAACTGTTTGTGACCCCATGGACTATACAGTCCACGGAATTCTCCAGGCCAGAATACTGGAGCGAGTAGCCATTCCATTCTCCAGGGGATCTTCCCAACCCAGGGATCAAACCCAGGTGCCCTGCATTGCAGGTGGATTTTTTACCAGCTGACACACCAGAGAAGCCCAAGAATAAAGTGGATGGTAAATCTTGCCCAAATAAGACAGATCTTGGGAAATAAATATAGCAACGGGTAGAACACAGAAATAAAACAGTAAGCTTTATAATCTATTCAATGTTATTTTTTATTTTACAAATGTAAAGATTTGCTTATTTATGCCCTGCCTTATTTTTCAATAGAAATTCTGAGATATAAGAACTTTTACTGTAGGGTATAGAAATATACAAACAAGGATGCAAAACCAGAGCCAGGGAAAATGTAAATGAGTAAAAAGTAAAGATAAGAGAGGGAAAAAAACGTGATAAATGTACAGGCTAAGAAGATATCCTTAACTGTGATAATTGATCTACAAATATGGTCTAAACACCCTGGTAGCCAGCTTGGGGCAGTGGGTTTAGGAGTAGGGCGGTAGGGGAGGGGGAAGGTGGGAGGAAGTCAACTAAGCTAACTCTTTAACAATAAATATTTATGATTTGAAATGAGGTTTTTATAACTTTGAACTCAGAGTTCTTCCCTCAGGGTTCTTTCTTGAATTCCTCCTAACACAGATGCAAGCCCCAGCTCAAGCCTCACCTGGTTCTTAGACTGACCTCATTGAGGGCCAGCACCACCTGCAAAAAAAGGAACCTGGGAGAGCCAGACGTCCTTGCTCAACACATGCCTTGGGAATTGTTCTGTCTGTGTGATGCCATAATTATCTCTGTTTTGTTTTTTGTTATTATCAGCGCCCTTGTGGGTTAGCTGGTTTCTATACGATCTTTCCTGGGGCTTCCCAGGTAGCACTTAGTGGTAAAGAACCTGACTGCCAATTCAGGAGACATAAGAGATGTGGATTCGATCCCTGGGGAGGAAGATCCCCTGGAAGAGGAAAGGGCAACCCACTCCAGGATTCTTGCCTGGAGAATCCCATGGACAGAGGAGCCTAGTGGGTTACCATCCTTAGTCGGACACGAATGAAGCAACTTAACACATACACACATACAACCTTTCCTCACACCCGAATCTTCTGGTTTGGGGGTCACCCTTCTGATTTACACATAGTACTGGATTATACACTGATACTCAGGTTGGAGTCTCACATGTATCCACACTACTTCCTTGGGTCTGCTGGTCCCTTCCTCTTGGACAATGTGACAATTTAGCTCTGATAATATTTCAAGATCTTCCAACCTATACAATTTAAACTGAGTGAATTTCAAATATACCCTCACACTGAATTTAAAAATCAATGACAACCCTCCATATTAAGAATATCAAAAGAGCCTTAGTGGATGACCAAAGTCATCAAGGACAGCAAGTGAAACAAGATACAGAGGCCCAGGCCACACCTATGCTTTTCTTTCCTCCTAAATCAAAGGCTGCATTGTCACTGTGTTATTAAATATATTGATCTCATTTGTGTTGTCTGTAACACGGCTCTAAAGCTTGAGGACAGGTAGAAGACATAATCAAATTTGGCCCAGTGCCCAGAAGAGCATTGAGTGCACAGGCACGATGAATATTACTGATGATGAAAACTTACAAAGGGTGGGAATAATTTGGAAACCCTTCAGAGGAAAGCAACAAAGATGGCTATTATTACACAGTTGAAAAGTGATCTACACTTAGGAAAAGGTCCACAGAACTAGGCTATTTAGCCTATAGAAGAGGCAGTTAAGTGCAGCATAATAATAAATCCACACTTGTCTGCTATCTCTTAAACAGAAGCTCATAAACAGACCTTCTTCAACCTCGGTGATTATGGAACAATGAGGGAAGAATGTAAGTGGAATCAGACATTTAAGCTCTCCTTCAAAAGTTAAACTTTTCATAACTAGATTTGTTTTTTGTGGGAGAAAAATTCTAATTTCTCTCCTGCATTTTTTTAAAATAGGACAGCAGCCTTGTATCTCCCAGATGTCTGCTTTTTAAATCAGAAATCTAGTTTGCTCACCCAACTGTAATATTCTTCCATGTTGTTCCTATTTTACTTATATATGCATTTAATTTAATATCAGACACCTGGTTAGGAAACAACAGGCACTTTGTGTGTTTGATTTTGTGCCTGAAAACAGTCATTCAGCCCAATTCCAACATGATACAGAAGTAAGAGTATCCAGAAAAAGCACCTTCTATCTAGTCCTTTTTAGCACTCTGCTTAAATTTCCCAGATTATCTATTTTGAAGTCATAAATGTGCTAGCACCGGGAAACTGAACCTCCTATGAACCCATGTTATTTTTCAAGGTTGTTATAGCTGGATTTAGTTACTAATTTTTAATGGAGCAGGGACACATGTGTCACAGAATATAAACAATTTCTCCTCCTGCATAAATCACCCTTCCTCCGTTCCATAGACTAACCCTTGGAACAGCTGGTATCTGAGGATGACCGTTTACTTTAGACTTTGTTCTCAAGTAGATAAGAACTGTCAAGCAGAGGAAACATACATATATTTGTGTGTGTGTGTGTGTGTGTGTGTGTGTGTGTGTGTCTTATATATGAAGACATCTCAGACACGGACATAAAATCTCCATGATATAGGCTTTATTTCAGTATTCAAGAATATAAACAGGCCCATTTGGTTGAATTCAGTTTTGCTCAATTAAAGCTGAATTTATGTGATACCATCTAGCATCAATATTGACATTTGGTGGCATTCAAGATGGTATTTACACTCAGTGTTCTGAACGTCCATGCCACTATTTGCAGTAGGTTCAGGCCTCCAGCTCCCTGTTTGTTGAGGTTCACCTAACAGAGTTTAGCCCCATAAAGATTCCTCAAAGAGGCTCTTCATGCTAAAGTAACTCCGGAGAAAGCTGTGCATGTGCAGCCCAGAATGTATCAGCCATCTGTCCAGAAAAATGTATCCATATGCTTCCCAGGGCATTTGTCGAATTAGACTTCAGCACAAGCCTTCATCCTCCTGCTGGATAAAGAGCCATTCCTGCCCTTCCTCCCACCCCCATATCAAATCCATTATCCTAAAAGGACTTACTATTTTATTGTTTTCTCATATATAATTTCATTTAATTCTCTCAGTAACTCTCAGAGGTAAGTATCATTACCCTCATTTCACAAGGAAATTGAGGCTTAGGGAGATTGACACTTACTCCAGCTCACATGACCAGTAAATGGCAAAGATCCTAAACTTCTAGGAAAGAGAATGAACCGTATTTACCTACACACATGTGTATCTGTGTGTGTGAGTGAGAAAGAGAGAGTGTGTATCAACAAACCATAAGGTTAGCAAATGTCCCTATCTTCTACCTCTTTGTTTGAATAGTTCAGAATTTAGAAAAAAATACTTTTAATAAAAACATCAGGGTTTGATTAGACAGTACTTTGAAGTCTTAAGAAAAGCCCAATAAATTGCAGATATATTAGACCCAACTTTGCAAATAGAAGAGGGGCCTTGCCCTGTAACTTTCTTGGCCCAAGAAAGAGAAGTAGTTTTTGTCTACCTCAAAACTTCACCACATCATTGTCACATTCTAAATGCATACTGAATAAAATGTTCTCATCTTGCCCTCTACTTTCAACTGCTAAGGTGCCAGCCAGGGAAAGCTAAAGCTCCCTATTCATTCTTTCTTTGACTTCAGACACTGAAGGCTCCTGCCCTAGAATACTAATATATCATCTGACAAGGATTAAACCATTACTACCTATTAACATCTTAGCACAAGCTATGTTAAATATAACTAGCCAAATATATGGCAAGATCAAGACTGCAAGCTCAAATAGATCATAGGATGTATAGCTAGAAATGTCTAGAGCTGAGATGGAGGGTGGTCTCAAGCTTTTTTCAGTACCTGTTAACAATGCCAGGAGTCAAAATGGTTTCTGGGCAATAAAACTACACTGATAACAACAGGGAGTTGAGACAATCACACTAAATAAATGTGACTCAAACAAGTCGCAAGAGCTAAAGAGGAGGGCATTGAATCTAAATTTCTTTTGCCAGTAATCTTGCTAATATCTAAGTTTTATTATGTAATTTTAAAAGAATGAAACTATAATTAGTTGCGTTCAATTTCTTTCATTTGTGCAGTATTAATTAACCCAGTCTGCCAGAATGATTCCTAGAAGGAATTCATGAAAGAATAGCAGTAAGAAGAGATGCTTATGTTTGCCACATCTATAGGTACAAGTGGACTTGACACATACATAAAAATCTCCTCTATTAAAGCTCCCAAGCACCCACAGTTTGGATAGGGATGTTGGATGCCAAGATCTAGAGTTGTATTATCCAATTCGGCAGCCAATGACCACATGGAGCTATGTAATGTAAATTAAAATTAAATTAGCTTCTCAATCTCATTCACCTTTTCAAGGCTCACTAGGCACAAATAGCCAATGACTACCTTATTGGAAAGCACAGTTATACATGATTTCCTTCATCACAGAAGTTCTATTGGACAGCACTGGATCTAGAGTGTAAGATGTAGGGTATGTCTCAGTTTCCAAAACTGCTATTTCAAGAGGTAAAGGGCAACTTGAATAGAGACAGAGAAGTCTAGAGTGGGACTGAATATTTATCCAGCCATAAGAAAGAAGGAAATCCTGCCATATGCAGTGATGTGGATAGAACATGAGGGCATTATGCTAAGTGAAATAACTCAGTCAGAGAAAGACAAATACTATATGATGTCACTTACATGTTAAATCTGAAAACAAAACAAGAAAATTGATTCAGAGAAACAGAACAGGTTGGTGGTTGCCACAGGTGGGAGGCAGGGAATGGGGAACTGGGTAAAAGTGGTCAAAATGTATAAGTTCCAGGTCATAAGTAATTTCTGGATATATAATGTCAGCATAATACCTATAGTTAACAATACTGGATTCTACATTTGAAAATTGTGAAGAGGGTAGATCTCAAAAGTTCTCATAAGAAAAGAAATTGTAATTATGTGAGATAATGAATGTTAACTAAAAAAGGCGGAGAATGTGATAATCATTTTATTATATATATATATATACACACACACACACATATACTAGACTTCTCTGTCTCTATTCAAGTTGCCCTTTGCCTCCTGAAATAGCAGTTTTGGAGACTGAGACATACCATATATATCTTTTTATAATCAGTGTGCTGTGCACTTTAAGCTAGTACAATACTATATGTCAATTACATCTGAATTAAAAACTGGGGGGGAAATAAGAATGCCAGCACAGTGAGTTCCCAAATTCATGAAAGGCTAAGGATAGATACATATACTTCTAATACATATTCTCGCTCAGCTTTAAAGTGTCTAACGGGTTTTTAATGACCCTGAACCTGTCCCTTACAACTATAGATTCAAGGGATTAGATCTGGTAGACAGATTGCCTGAAGAACTATAGACAAAAGTCTATAACATCGTACAGGAGGTGGTGACCAAAACCATCCTAAAGAAAAATGCAATAGGTAAAGTCATTGTTGGAAGAGGCCTGACAAATATTAACAGCTGAAAAAAAGAAAAAAAAAAGTGAAAGGCAAAGGAGAAAGGGAAAGATACCCAACTGAATGCAGAGTTCCAGAGAATACCAAGAAGAGATACAAAAGCCTTCTTTAGAGAACAATGCAAAGAAATAGAGGAAAACAAAACAATGGGAAAGACTAGAGATCTCTTCAATAATATTGGAGATACCAAGGGAATATTTCATACAAATATTCATGCAAATAAAGGACAGAAATGGCAAGGACATAACCAAGGCAGAAGAGATTAAGAAGAGGTGTCAAGAATACACAGAACTATACAAAAACAGATCTTAATGACTCAGATAACCATGATAGTGTGGTCACTTACCTAAAGCCAGACATCCTGGAGTGTGAAGTCAAGTGCACCTTAGGAAGAATTACTATAAACAAAGATAGTGGAGGTGTTGAAATTCTAGCTGAGCTATTTAAAATTCTAAAAGATGATGCTCTTAAAGTGCTGCTCTCGTTATGTCAGCAAATTTGGAAAACTCCGCAGTGGCCATAGGACTGGAGAAGGTCGGTTTTCATTCCAATCCCAAAGAAAGGCAATGCAAAAGAATGTTCAAACTACCACACAATTGCACCCATTGCACATGCTAGCAAAGTAATGCTCAAAATCCTTTAAGCTAGGCTTCAACAGTAAATGAACTAAGAACTTTGAGATGTACAAGCTGGATTTAGACAAGGCAGGGGAACAAGAGATCTGATTGCCAATATCCACTGGATCATAGAGAAAGCAAGAGAGTTCCAGAAAAACATCTCCTTCTGCTTCATTAAGTATGCTAAAACCTTTGACTGTGTAGATCACAACAAAATGTGGAAAATTCTTAAAGAGATGAGGATAACAGACCATCCTACCTGTCTCCTGAGAAACCTGTATGTATGTCAAGAAGCAATGGTTAGAACCAGACATGCAGCAAAGTACAGTTTCCAAATTAGGAAAGGAGTATGACAAGGCTGAATACTGTCACCCTGTTTATTTAACTTACATGCAGAGTACATCATGTCCAATGTAAGGCTGGATGAATCACCAGCTGGAATCAAGATTGCTGTGAGAAATATCAATAACTTCAGATATGCAGATGGTATCATTCTAATGGCAGAAAGCAAAGAGGAACTAAAGAGTCTCTTGAGGGTGAAAGAGGAGAGTGAAAAGCTGGCTTAAAACTCAACATTCAAAAAAATGAAGATCATGACATCCAGTCCTGTCACTTTATGGCCTATAGATGGAGAAAAAGTGGAAACAGTGATGGATTTTATTTTCTTTGGCTCCAAAATCACTGCAAATGGTGATTGCAACTATGAAATTTAAAGACACGTGCCTTGGAAGGAAAATTATGACAACCTTAGACAGCATATTAAAAAGCAGAGACACCACTTTGCCAACAAAGTTCCATATAGTCAAAGGTATGGTTTTGCCAGTGTGTGAGAGCTGGACCGTAAAGAAGGCTGAGCACCAAAGAATTGATGCTTTTGAATTGGGATGATAGAGAAGACTCTTGAGAGTCCCTTGGACAGCAAGTAGATCAAACCAATCAATCCTAAAAGAAATAAACTCTGAATATTAAAGACTGATGCTGAAGTTAAACCTCTAATGCTTTGGCCACATGATGGGAAGATCTGACCCATGGAAAAGACCCTGATGCCAGGAAAGACTGAAGGTCCAAGGAGAAGGGGGCAGCAGAGAATGAGATAGTTAGATAGCATCACTGACCCAATGGATAAGAATTTGAACAAACTCCAGGAGATAGTGAAAGACAGAGGAACCTAACATGCTGCAGTCCATGAGGTCACAAAGAGTCGGACATGACTCAGTAACTGATCAAGAACAGCATCCAGTATTATCCGCAAACTGTATCTGATACGTAAACTCCCCTGCCGGCTCCCTCTGATACAAGGTCATGATGTAAGGATCTGATACTGCTCAGATCCATGTCCCTGTGAACTTGATGTTCCCTGCCTTGAGTCTTTGACTCCCAAAAGCAAGAACTTAATTAGCATAACTTCTCATTCCCAAAAAAGACTTGATTCATTTATCCTGAAGAACTAATACCTCTTTATCTGATTTCTTGGGATTGGATTCTAGGACTTACTTTAATTTAAATAAAACCTTCAATAGAGTATTTTTCAAATTCAAGTATACTTGTTTTCCAAAAAGATGATTTCCATCCTTTGAACATGAATATGCTTACAGGAGGGCTTCCCTGTTGGCTCAGCGGTACAGAATCTGCCTTCAATGGGTTGGGTAGATCCCTGGGTCAGGTAGATCCCCTGGAGGAGGACATGGCAACCCACTCTAGTGCTCATGCCTAGAGAATCCCCAAGGACAGAGGAGCCTGGCAGCCTGCACTCCATGGAGTTACACAGAGTAACTGAACTGAAGTTAGTTACGGACACAACTGAAGTAACTAAGCAGCAGGAGCAGCAAGTTTACATGAATCTTTTATAAAACAGTATCCTACCCACAGCTTACAGGATAAACTCTGCATCATATAGCTGAGGGGGAATGAAATGAGAGGAGATACCAGAAAAATCACTGCAATTTGGCCACCTTCAAATGAGAATATAATATTATATGCCCCAACGGTTATAAACTGTGACACTCACCTTTGGAGGCCATAATTACCATTATTATTGTTATTATTCAGTCCTTTAAGACTTACTACTCTGTATTCTTTCCTTCTCATCTTCTGCAAGATAACAAACATCTGCTTAGATAATTCATTAGAAATTATCCTACACAAAGATCAGTACAGATAACTCATTTTTTTTACCCAAACAGACAAGACACTTTCTCACCATAAAACCTTTGCTCTAGACCAGTGGTCTGCAAACCTGAGTCAACTTTCACCCAGTGGATGCTTTTGAATGGCCCACAAGCTAGCAATGATTTAAGAATTTTTAAATGGTTGAAGGAATAATGAAAGCAAAGGTAAATAATATTATGGGATGTGTAAAATTGCCTGAAATCAAGTTTCAGTGCCCATAAATAAAGCATCATTGGAAAACAGTTATGTTTGTTTCCTTACATATTTTCTGTGGTTGCTTCCACACCACAGTGGCAGAGTTGAGAAGTGGCTGCATGGACCAGAAGAGCCGCAAAGTCTAAAACTTTACACTTTCTATCTGGCTCTTTCTAGAATATATTTTGCTGACTCTGTGCTAAAGGTTTCCTTCTTAAAACACCTTTGCCCACATACCCTTTGCCTTATCAAGACCCAGTTCTAATGTCACCTTCACAGGTTCATCTCTGTTAGCCAAGCCTAGGCCAGGAACTCTTCCCATAGTTTCTCAGTATATTTTCATGAAACAAATAAATTAGTATCACATTTCCCCCTTAAGATGATAATATTCCAAGGGGCATTGGCACAGCATATACAATTTTTATTGCAATTTTTGAACAGTGTTTTCTTGAGTGAAAGAATTTAAGCTATATTATGTTAAATAAAATATACCTACTAAAAATAGTAATGATGGTGGCATTTTACTTATACTTCACAATGTGCCTGGCACGATACTGAGTTCTTTACACAGAACATCTAATTAATTACATTACAATGCCACAAGTAAGATATGGGTATTCCCTTTTTTACCGCTGGGAAAGTCGATAATTTGTCCGTTATTATAGCTAGTAAATGGCAAGAGAGAAATTTAAATGTACTTACATTGAGGATAAAGTGAACCAAAATCATGAAATCTTTAAAACAGAAAGCAAGAAGTACATACTTCATTTCTAGACAAGGGTTCTCAAAGTCAAGTCCAGGAACACCAAAGTCACTGATATTTAAAGGGGATTCATAAGGTCAAAATTATTTTCATAAAATAGTACTAAAACTTTATTTACCTTATCTACTTACTTACTCTCACAAATGTACAGTGGATTTTTCTGCAGTGTACCTGACATTTCACATCACAATAGACTGAATGCAGAACCAGATATTACTACCTTAAGGCAAACATTAAAATATTTGTAAAAATGTAAGCACCACTACTCTTCTCAGTAATTTTGTTTGTTTTGGAAAATATAATTATTTTTCTTTAAGATTATGTTCTTTACATGAACACATAAAAATTTAGTTTTTAAACAAATTAATGGATATTTTTAATTTTTGGATATGTTAAGTTTGGATTGATATAATCCATATAACAAAAGATCTTTGAGGGTCTCAGTAATTGTTAAGAAAACAAAGTGGTCTGGTTTCAAGATGAAACAGATTTGAGAATTCCCGAGTCGGTAGAAGAGAATCACTGAAATTCTTTGAGGAAGGGTCCTGTGCTGTGCTTAGTCTCTCAGTCATGTTCAACTGCTTACAGCCCCATGGACCATAGCACTCCAGGCTCCTCTGTCTATGGTGATTCTTCAGGCAAGAATACTGGAGTGGGTTGCCATGCCCTCTTCCAGGGTATCTTCCCATCCCAGGGATAACACCCAAGTCTCCTGCATTGCAGACAGATTCTTTACCACCTGAGTCATCAAGAAAGCCCAAGAATATTGGAGTGGGTAACCTACTCCTTCTCCAGAGGAACTTCCTGACCCAGGAAGCAAACTGGGGTCTCCTGCATTACAAGAAGGTTCTTTACCAGCTTAGCTACCAAGGAAGCTTCGGAAGAGGGTGAGACATGGTAAAAGCCCACCCAAGATCAGCAGAGCCATATACCCATCTGCAATGAACTATAGATATATGTCAGTCCAGATAGAATGAGGGAACTATTCAACTAGCCTGTAAGCTCATAAACAATAATAAATATTTACTTTTAAGCCACTGAGTTTTTAGGTGGATTAGTATGCATCAATAACTAACTATATAAAGGGTTTATGAGAAGCAAATGAGAGCTTCCCAGGTGATGCTACTGATAAAGAACCTGCCTGCCTATACAGGAGACATGAAACACAGGTTTGATCCCTGGGTAGGGAAGATCCCCTGGAGGAGGGCATGGGAACCTACTCCAGTATTCTTGCCCAGAGATCCCATGGACAGAGGAGCCTGGGAGCTGCAGTCCACAGGGTCACACAGAGTCTGACACTACTGAAGCAACTTAGCACGCATGCATGAGAAGTAAATGTAATCCGAGACACAGTAACTGTTTTATCCATGGGACTTGGTGGCCCCTCTGTGGTTTCTGTCTTGCTTCCTTGTCATTCACACTCTGCCCGGGCAGACTTACTGCTTTGAGAACCTTTAGTCCACCCTGGACACTCTCTCCCTAGCACTCACCTCTTGAGAATCTTTTCTTCAAAACCGCAAGAGCCATCACTGAAGATGCATTGTCTGTCTTTTCTGCCAGAGTTTAACTGGGTGAGATATGTTCTGGAATCCCAAAGTGGAATCTTGCATCCATGTTCCCTCTGGAGCAATAAAAATTTGGTATCTAATCCCATGAGTAGTGTCAGAATATGTCTTAGATATACCTTGGTTTGACTGAGCTTTCATAAACTTCCAAATGAACCAGAATGATACACTCATTTTTTATTTTAATCAGCCCATCAACTACTGCTCATCTGGAATATAAGAAAGTCATTTAAAGGACTGCCTGGAGTAACTCCCTAAGTCTCTGAAACCAAAAGCCATAAAAATCATGTCTAAAAGGAAGCATTCAACATCTATAACCTAAAAATGACTTCTAGAGAACACAGGCTTGGTTTGAAACAATTTCCTGGAGGGTACATGTTTTATCACTTATTTTCAGAGCTCTATACCCAAACTGTTCCTACCATTTTCCACGTAAGATCAGCCCACCAGATTTCCTTTAAAGATCTGCCTTAGCGGAGCTAGAGACATGATGCAGTCCTAACATCAGTCTTGTAAAGAGGGACAGACCCATAATGGATTGTAATTGAAATGGGAAGACTTAGTTTTACAGATACTCAAATATTTGACTTAACACTGTTCCAAGATGTATAATTCAGAACTAAGCTGAGTCTGCAGTTTGAAATTTTCTTACTTCTGTGAATGAAATCTTGCTGTATTGGAGGTTTGTAATGCATGAGGGTGTTCTTATTTACTATTATTACTTAGGGTTAGAAAAAACTCAAATTAGTACCTGTCACATTCATGTCATATTTAATTTATATATGTTAAAAATTTAGCACAATTCATGACAATGTTTGGTTGTTTTTTTGTTTTTGTTTTCCCCTGTAGTATTCTTGATCATCTTTCTAAAAATCTGTGACAAAATCAATAAATTTCTTTGAAAAAATATCTTTGGTCTTCAAAGGCCAAGGTGTGTAGGACATTTCCCAAGATTAATTTTCCAGTTATATTTCTCTTCCTAAGGAAAAAAAAGAGAGAGAGACAGATAAACAAGCAATCTTTCAGGCATTCAAATACTTCTTAGAGAAGAGTCTGAGTTCATGAAACACACATTTTGCAACCGTGTAGGGAAACTACAGCTAGGTGTACAGACTTCTGTATTTGATAATTAGCGTTCAAAAACAAATAATTTCAAAGGAGTAGATTTGTTGTAGCTTTGAGAATATTTCTTTGGAGAATAACCAGGTTGATAATGATACCACACATACAGGAAATGTTTTAAGTTGAGGTCAGTTTCTAGTAAGTTTCTATTTTATATGTGCCTGCGTGGTCTTTCTTATGCATCCATGACAGAAACATTTCAGAACTTTCCTAAAAGTTTGCTTTGAAGGTAAATCCAAAATCTAGAAGAAAATGCATCTGGGAAGGACTAAAAAGATTTAAATATCATTTCTCTTTCTGGCATTATCCTTTATCTGGTAAATTTGTTCCTGACTTTTTCCATCACAAAAGAGAATCATTTAGTCTTTCCTTAAAATTTAAACTTTTTAAACTTAAACCCTCCAGTGGTCCTCAGCATTTTTGGCACCAGTGACTGGTTTCATGGAAGACAATTTGTCCACAGATGGAGGTAGGAAGCTGATTTGGGGATGATTCAAGCATATCACATTTATCATGCACTTTATTTCTATTATTATTACATCATCTGCACCTCAGATCATCAGAGATTAGATCCTAGAGGTTGAGAACCCATGCAAAATAGTCAGAGGTGGCTGCCTTCTTCTTCATATCCCTCATCACTCATTCTATTGAACTGCAGTGATTGAGGACAGTTTAAAGATACAGCTTAATGAAAGAAGAAATGGGCACATGTTTAATTTCAACCACAATTGGCACCATACTTAAATTAAAGCAGTACATTTTAACCTGGTCAAAAGCTAACTTATCAAAAGCAAAATCAATTTTCTGCCTGCTTTTATTTTTATCTTTCTAACAAATAATGTCTCTAATTGATACCCTGTCTGTTATTCTACCCCTAACATTACTACTTTATCAACACATTATTTGTACTTTTATGAGTAGTTAATACTTTTACTCATTTTAACCCCAGCAAAGAAAGGTACATCTTGGGACAGATAAGTGTGAATGTCACAAACAGTTAAGAGGACAAAGAAAAAGATCTCCAAAGGGCAGTATGATGATGTGTTTTGTGAGGTCCATGCAATATTTGTCCACTTTATACTTTGAATTGAATCTGAATTTCAGGGTTCTCATGAAAAAGTGGTAGATCTAGAATAATGATTTGGCAGTAAACCTATTGAAATTGAATAATGGCTGCCCAGTTTGAATAGGGAAGCTACTCTCTGGCTCACCACAGTCCTCATCATTTCCATGCTGTTGACTTTGCTCATTACCTTTCACTACTTCATTCCTATAGGCATTGGAGTTTGGGACACCTGGCCTAGAGTATGCAGTGGTACTTTGTGCAGTGGTACTTTCTGCAGCAAGCCTATGCAGGGATGGCCGTGGACAAGAACTTTCCATGAAAGAGGACAGGGAAATGCTAAGAATCAGCTGCATGCTCAACAGGATTTTGCCTGGGGATAGCCTGCATAGCTACTGCAAAACAGAAAGCCATGTGCAAAATAATTGCTTAAATAAAACTTTCTTCCTTGAAGATATGTGAAAGTGAGTTTTTATTTTAATTATAAATAGAAAGCTCAAATATTAAGAGATTTAAGGAGAATGACACTTTTATAGTATTCAAATGGAAATTACTAGCTAAAAAGTGAGAAGGTAATCATCTCCAGTTTAGGAGTTGTAACTTTGTAATGAAAATAGCTCAGGCAAGGAAGAAAAATGAACTATATAAGAAAAGTTCATCACAAAGAAAAGAAAATATAATTTTACTAGAATAGATGATTATAGCTCTAAGAAAAGAGAAACAGACCTAGAAATATATACATTTCTATTTAAGCCATTTGTGAAGCTATTTTATACATTTATCATCATCAGTTAAAGCACCTAGCAATGACTAAAACATCCAGCACTAAACCATCGTCTTACAAGTCTGAAATATTATTTTGAAAGTATTAACACACCTTCTAGGTAGCTGTAAGTGTGAAAATTTAGAATGAGTTTGCTCATGAGGACATTTCAAATGATAGGAAACAACTCTTGGGTTGGCAAAATGACCCATATCTCTAAGGTCATTTTTGATTTGTCTGTAGCCTGGGAGAATCCAGGAGGATGGAGTGAGTCCACTTGACTACAGTCTCCCTCCTCCCACTCTCCACTCATGTCAAGACATTTGCTCAAGTTTTACTTTATAAGAACAGATAAGTTCTGCAATGGGCTTCACCCTCACACTGTCAATGCAGGGTCTCAAAGGCAGTAGATTGCAAATTGCCTGACTTAAATCTGGGGCAGAAATAGCTGGGGGGAAACTGAAAAGGAAGAGTCCAAAAACTAAGGCATGGTCTAGAAGGTAGTGATTGTGAAATTAAAGTCTGAGTCTCAGAGAACAAGTTCAAATGCTAGGTTTTAAAGGTAAGAGCTGAGCAAGAACCAAATCAGACAGAAGAGTCAGGATTTATAATGCATTTACAGAGTACTCATCTTATTCTTAAGCTGGGTGCTCTTCTACATTCTGCATGTACCTATGACTTCATTTTAAGCCTCAATACTAACAATCTCTGATGTTAGGAAATGGGCCAAGTATGTGCAACAAGTGATTAAAAATCTGCCAGCAGCAGGACAAGCAGAACAGCTACCCTAAGAAGACACTGGAAAACTGAAGTACTTCTTGACTTGTGTTAATACTATTAATTCCTAGACTGATCCTAGGAGACTGAAGGTCATAGAAAAACATATGGTGGAAGAATCAGCAGCATCCAACAGACAGCATCTGATACATGTTTCTTTTATACATCACTTAATATTTAGAAACACCTTTCTGCTATTATCTCCCTAATATTTCCATTAGGGGTGTGAGAAAAAAAGAGTGAAAATGACTTGTTCAAAGTTATAAAAGGCAGACCAGTAACAGAAAGAACCTTACACTTTCTAACCAATTCAGGCCCTACATGCATAGGATTTCAGATGTGCTACATTAGCACTTAAAACATAGCTTTCTAGAAAGTAATTATGAACTGGCTCTGTGCCTTGGCTCTATACCTGAAATATCCAATGGGACTCTATGCCTGCCAGTTTTGTGAAGATCAGTGTACAACAGGATTTAACTGTGTGGCAGGTGGGGATGTGGAAGCAGGGTTGGGGAAGGGGAGAACAGCAATGAGACCATGAATATTACATACTACAGATACCATATGGGAGAAAGGAAAGAAGGCAGTGGGAAAGGTCAGCATCTAATGCCATGGGACAGGGACAGGGTAGCATCAACAAAGATCTGAAAAGAAAATAATAATATAAGCACTAATAGTAGAATGAACAATAAAATAAATAGTAAAAATAAAATGACAGCTATTCCTTTGGGTCTTACTGTGGAAGGGTGTTTAACATGTGCTCTTTTTCATTTTCACTCCAATTTGAAAGGCAAATATTACCATGCCCATTTTCTGGATATGGAAACTGAAGTTCAGAACAGTGAAGTCAGTTCAGTCTACTCAGATATGAGACAGCAGAATCTATCCCTGAACCCAAGTTGGCCTGTTGAGACCACAGTGCTCAGTCATGTCCAACTCTGCAACCCATGGACTGTGGCCCACCAGGATCCTCTGTCCGTGGGATCTCCAGGCAAGAATACTGGAATGGGTTGCCATTTCCTACTCCAGGGGATCTTCCCAACCCAGGAATCAAACTCACATCTCTTGCATCTCCTGCATTGGCAGGCAGATTCTTTACCACTAGCCTACCTGGGAAGTCCATGTTGGCACCATGGTCCATGCCTGAGTGTGAAGAGAGGCTCTGCCGCTGCAAGTCCTTCACTAACCATCATCAATGGGTCCTACTGCAACTTGATCATGTGACAGAACTAAGTGTCTTGAATTAAAAATAGCCAGAGACTCCAAAATGGGCTAAACTGCAACTAAGGTAGACACTCCTTTCAGAGAAACTGAACCCTCAGCACAGCCCTCTCTTCTCTCCTTGTAGAACTCAGGCCCACTGAGAAAGTTCAGCAAACCTGATTTGTATATCTCAAGTTGCAAGGATTTCCCAAATGACTGTGCTGTTTTCTGTTCTCTCTGGCATTTTGTTGTGCAAAGGGAGTGCTTCAGAATGACACGATGATGGAAAACTCATTCCTTGACAGTATACATAAAGCTTTTTGTCTAGAAAATACTTGATCGTGTGACAGAAATAAGTGTCTTGAATTAAAAACAGCCAGAGACTCCAAAATGGGCTAGACTGTTGTTTCCTCAACAAAACACTGCTGCCCACTGCCATCTGTATCACTGACTCTCCAGCATAGGAAGCGTGTTGCTGATGGAGAAACAGAGGTACTGGGGGAACAGGTGCCTGTCTGGGGAACAACAGTAGACACAAAGCAACAGCATCCTAACTGCAAATTTTGCTGGCATCCAAAATCTGTATTCACTTCCAGCCTCAAGTTTCATTCATTGATTCCTTTCCAGGGACAAAGACAGAAAATGAGGAAATGGTGTAGAGTGTTTTACAAGTAAGTCCACGTATATTGCCTCATTTTATAATCATATTTTTTAGGCCTCATGGAACAGAAGCTCAGAAAAGAGTCCATGTAAAAGAGGAATGGATGCCCTTAACCTCAATTGCAAAAAATTTCCTGTAAGCATATTGTTATTCTCTCCCCTGGTGGCTCAGATGGTAAAATAATAATAATAATAATAATAATAATAATAATAATAATAATCTGCCTACAGTGAGGGAGACCTGGGTTTGTCTCCTGGATCAGGAAGATCACATGGAGAACGGAAAGGCTACCCACTCCAGTAATTTTTCCTGGAGAAGTCCACGGACAGAGGAGCCTGGTGGGCTACAGTCCATGAGGTCACAAAGAGTTGGACATGACTGAGCAACTAACAAATTGTTCTCAAAGTTAAGACGGAAATAGTAAGTGGATAAAGGCAATCTTACACCTGGGTCTTTTCTCAGTCTCGGAATAAAAACTGGCTGCGTGAAATGGGAGATCCAGGGAAGACAGTAGCTAAACAAACAGCAAAATTCCATAATTTCAAGTTAATGTTTAAATTCAACTCTGTCATTTTTCAAATATTCTCTGCTTGTATTTCTCAGCAAAACTATGGCTTTTGGTGCTGGCCTTTACATTTATACCATTCTCTCTTCCCCACACATACACACACAGAAAAATCTTGCTTCTTTGTTATTTCCCATCCCAGCCTCTTGTTCCTCAAAAGCATAGTCCTATAAACCAGCAGCCTTAGCCTGGCCTGGGAGCTTGGTAAAAATGCATACTCTCAGGTCCACCTCAGACCTACAGAATTCAACCAGATGGCCACATAAGCAATTAAACTGGAAAGCACTAATCAAAACTTTTCCTAATCGCTCCCTTTAAAGCAGGCAGACACTCCTTAAAGAAGACTAGTTTTGCCCCCTGCTTCTTCCAATCCTAGATATTAGCAGTGAAAATACTCTAAATTAGCTAAATATAGGATTCTTTGCAGTTATTTCATGCTGGGGCTCAATTAAAAATCTTATGCCTCTAAGAAGCCCTTAAAGAATAAAACGCTTGACATTTCAGCAGGCCAGTGGGGGAATATTTTGAATCTTTTTTCTGTTGGTAATGTAAAACCTTGCTGGCTATCACTGTTCTACTCAGGGGCTGGACACCATGGTCCACATCCTCTTTCAGGGCACAATGTGAAGGGGAGAATTCCAGAGTCAGGAAATCTGAGTTGTGGGAACAGCTGTCACTGTACACCTTGACCACCGTGGGCTGTGATGTTGGACCTTAGTATTTATCTTTCAAAGACAGGGGTGCTAAATGAGAATCAAATTTTTAAAGTGTCTCCCATAGAGCATTAGTTCTCAGGCACACACATAGGTATGGATGTGTATACATACTGCGTTTGCACTTATGTCTGTGTCAAATTTAGAAAGATTTTCTTTTTTGGAGATTTAAAATATACTTGTTTGAAAAATCTTGCAATAAAGGAATAAACTTAAGAGTTTAAGGAAACTTTTTTTAAACTAACTTTCCCAGAAACAGTTCATATCTTCTCTTTTTCTCCTGTTTGTTCTCCAATGAATGTCTTGTGTCAGCAGACCACACTTTGGGAAATGTTGGGCTAGAACAGCTCTAAGAATTCTTCCAGCTCTTATATCTTCTCATTTTATCTTCTTATCTTTTCCTTGCAGAAAGATTCTGCAGTGTTTTAAACTTGTCACCTATTGGTTTTCAGAGCATATTCATACTTATAGTCCTTATTTGAATGCAATTTTGCCTTAGAGCTCAATGGATTCCATACGAGATATCACTGTTGCATGTTTCTACTTTCCATACACATGATCCCAGAACAATTAATCGAGTTGATACAAATAACCTGTATTACTCTTTGTGACTCAGCTGACATTGACAAAGTGGACTTGTATTTGAAAACAATTCAAGTTCAGATTCAAGGGGGTTATGCTTCATTTGTTCAACTATAAAATTGTTTTGAAATTAGTACACACGAAAATGTACCTTCACACTGCTATATGTATCCTGTGTCAGTCCACATTCTGTCCCTGTGAAGTTAGATATTTTTTTCTTTACCCTCCACCATTTGTTTTATAAATAAGTATGTTTTTCCCCAAAAGATTTATCTATATTCATTGCTTTCATTGTTTTCATCATGGTGTTTGGTCAGTCTAATTATGACTTTCATGACATAGAAACAAATGATAAAACACTTTTGTATATGTTGTATGCATCCCAGATACAGTCCCATCCTTATGTGGAGCAATTTCTTATTGAGTTTTCTTCTTGCACTTTCTCCCTTTGTTTTGGTAGACACACACAAAAGTTTTCAATAACTTTGTAGCAATCAACAATTAATCAAATTGTAGCTTTTCACTACAACAGGAAAGCTGAGTAATAAAAAGTCCATGTAACTTTATGGGCACCAATAACCTCTGAATTAGGCAGGATGCAGTAGTGATAAGCCTAATCAGATTGCTTATTTCCAAGTATAAACAGTTTCCTGAGAGGATCTTGAGTCATATCTTCCTGGATCTGATATGGATGGTAGAAGGGAAGCAGGTAGGTGAGAAGGAAATGCAATTATGAGATTTATTTCTATGAAAGAAAATAAATGATGAAAGAATGAAGTTTTTATGCCTTCTATAGTCTCAAAAACCTTTTGTTTAGCTATCTGGAAACCGAGTATTAAATTCAGCTGTCCCTCCCTCCTACCTGTGTGCAGTGCGAGCCTGGATGTGTGTTTATCACATGTAAGGGGCAGTATTTGAAGAAAGTCTGTTGTGTGATTGCCCATTGAGCTCTTGTTTGCTCTGTGTGTGGCCAGATCAACCTCTCATCAAAAGAGCCCTTGTCACAAATCCCAGTGATTTCAATCATGAGGTTATTTCCCTTATTTTAAATAGAAGTGTAAACATAATTTGATAAGGTTCTTCTAAATTTTTAGAAGTGGTATGAGGGCCGATGTGAGATAGAGTTGGACAGTATTTGTGTATAGAAAAAGAATATTGATTTGATTTTTTAAATTCTAAGATTTTATTACAAAAGGCTACTATAACCCATGGTAATTTTATTCCAATAACTCATGTAGTTATTCTCCCTTGATCTAATATGCTTCCTTGTTTTTCACAAAAGTCTAGATTAGCCTTGAAGGGCATATTTATGAAAACTGTCTGATTGCTACTCATAAACATGTTTTGCTAAAAATTGATTTGAGTAACCCACTCCCCATGTTTATTTTTTTCCCTTAGACCATACAGGTCTATAATTTAAAACTCACCTTACTAGCGTTACTTCTTGAGTCAAGTCACAAGAGAATGGCTCCAGGTGCGAGAATCATTAACTAAGGATATTAAAGCCATAAATAAGATCTTCCAGTATGTGTTTTAGCAATGAAGAATGTTTCGTATTGCCACCAATTAACGCTAAGAAAATTAAACATCATTTACAAACAAGATTAAAGACATTTCTCCTTCCACAACCAATTAAGAAAATCAGAGGGAAATGTTTTGATTCATGTTCATCATATATATGTAAATATATCACATAATGGCACATATTTAGCAAATATGAAATACCAAAATACAAATGAAAAATATTTTGGCATCTGTCCGGCCCTTGAGCTGGCTAGCACTAAGTGTGATCTGAAAGTGTTTGAGTCCTGCTGTTAAACATTTAATGACAGGAATAAATTAATTAGAAATTATTTTTATCAGAATCACAGTGAACTTTTAAAAACATTGTGAGGGAGGGGGCTGTCCTGGTCACTGCCATGCAAAAAAAGATGAGAAGAAAATAATTATCAAATAGTGGATAAAACTGAAGACATAAAATCAAGAAGATTCAATCAAAGACATGTTCTTTGATCAGCAACAGAACAAGGATATGGACTCACAAATTCTGAGCAGGAAGAAAGGAGCTTTAAACCTGCTGGCACCCATGTCAAGAATCCGTGGGTAAGAGAGGTCAAAAAGAACCCATGCTTTAGCGTGGACCAGCACCATCTCATGATGCTATACAGGAAGCTGGGGAAGAGCTAAAAGAATATACACATTCTCCCCAAGACTACAGCACATGTGAAGCTGCATACCTGCAGAAAGAGTACAAGAGCACACAGAGAAACCTAATTCAGTAACTGCATCTTCAGTATTCCATTGGATCTGAACTGGATCTTCAGCATTAGCCTGGCATGGTAACCCCAACCCACCAAGACAAGATTCATACTGACTTGAAAATGAACGAGATCAGGTGAGTTCAGTTCAGTTCAGTTGCTCAGTCGTGTCCGACTCTTTGTGACCCCATGAATCACAGCACGCCAGGCCTCCCTGTCCATCACCAACTCCCGGAGTTCACTCAGACTCACATCCATCGAGTCAGTGATGCCATCAGCCATCTCATCCTCTGTTGTCCCCTTCTCCTCCTACCCCCAATCACTCCCAGCATCAGAGTCTTTTCCAATGAGTCAGCTCTTCACATGAGGTGGCCAGAGTACTGGAGTTTCAGCTTCAGCATCATTCCCTCCAAAGAAATCCCAGGGTTGATCTCCTTCAGAATGGACTGGTTGGATCTCCTTGCAGTCCAAGGGACTCTCAAGAGTCTTCTCCAACATCACAGTCCAAAAGCATCAATTCTTCAGCACTCAGCTTTCTTCACAATCCAACTCTCACATCCATACATGACCACTGGAAAAACCATAGCCTTGACTAGACGGATCTTTGTTGGCAAAGTAATGACTTTGCTTTTGAATATGCTATCTAGGTTGGTCATAACTTTTCTTCCAAGGAGTAAGTGTCTTTTAATTTCATGGCTGCAGTCACAATCTGCAGTGATTTTGGAGCCCAAAAAAATAAAGTCTGACACTGTTTCCACTGTTTCCCCATCTATTTCCCCTGAAGTGATAAAGACAAATGATGAGACAGGAATAAACTAGGCAGAGGCAGAAAAACAACCCCTAGTCAAGAGGATAATACAAATGAAAATTCCAAAGCAAATGATGGAATTAACACTGAGAAGGACAATAATGAGGCACTGGGTTAGTATACCCATCTTCCTCTGCAAGAAATGTATTGATATCCACCCTTATGGCTCAGCTGGTAAAGAATCCACCTGCAATGTAGGAGACCTGGGTTTGATCCTTGGGTTTGGAAGAGCCCGTGAAGAAGGGAAAGGCTACCCACTCTGGTATTCTGGCCTGGAGAATTCAATGGACCGTATAGTCCATGAGGGTCTCAAGAGTCAGACACAGCCTAGTGACTTTCATGTGGAGCATGTGTGCAACTTTAATGGCTATTTTATTAATTTGAGAGTGTGTGTATACATTGTGTAGTTTGAGAAAACATGAAATTATGTTAGCAAGCCAAAACACATGCCATACTGAATTGGAGTGATATTAAAATATACATTGTTAGCTCCTGAGTCAGTGATGTGTGATTCAGTATGCAGTTTGCCAGAAGTTTAAGATAATTTGCTTAGTTATGTAAGTACAGTAACTGCTTATCAAGGGTATTAAGAATGTCCCATCATGTTACCATTTACAACTGGATACTAATGAGAAACAAGAAAACCCTACACAAAGAGTTAAGTGATTAAATTCAGTCTACAGTTTGCCAGCTAATTGAACTTGGGCAAGGTGGGTAGACATCTCATTTTTTTTTTTCATCTGTAAAATTGATCACGTTATATGAATACCTTAAACATGAGGATATAATAAAAGAATGGATAAAATACTCCTGCCCTCTGCCTCAAATCTCACAAGAAAAAAAATAAGAAAGATGTTATAAATTCATATCAGTGCTTGAAAACAAGGAACACATCATTGGTATACCAGAGATATTGACATATCCTGAGATGAGAAGCTAAATAGGTTCATGTTAAGGGATAAGAAGGAGCAGAGAAACCACAAACTTGCACACATTCATGAGAAAAGAGTTCTTCCAGAAATTCCAGGGGTAACTAAAGCTCAGGAAAAGTCATGTCAAGAGAAGGACAAAGGCATTGGGCAATTATTAGAGGAAGTAATTAAAGAACAGGATTTAAAATAGCTGGACAGTCTTGTCATTCTCCTGCCAACCATGAAACAATGACATTTTCTCTCCATTTAAACACTAGAGAAATGTTTTCTTAAAAAAAATAAAAAGAAGGAAAGAAAGGGTAGGGGATAGCACAGCTGGGAGGGAGTCTAGAATGAGTGTTGTACTAGATTAAGGACTGATGCTAAAGCTGAAGCTCCAATACTTCGGCCACCTGATGTGAAGAGCCGACTTATTAGAAAAGACCCAGATGCTGGGAAAGATTGAAGGCAGGAGGAGAAGGGGATGACAGAGGATGAGATGGTTGGATGGATATGAGTTTGAGCAAGCTCTGGGAGATGGTGAAGGACAGGGAAACCTGGCACGCTGCAGTCCATGGGGTCACAAGAGTCAGACACTACTCAGCAGCTGAACAGTTCAGCTCAGTTCATTTGCTCAGTTGTGTCTGACTCTTTTGTGACCCCATGAACTGTAGCACACCAGGCCTCCCTATCCACCACCAACTGCCAGAGTCTACCCAAACCCATGTCCATTGAGTTGAGGATGCTATCCAATCAACCGATCCTCTGTCATCCCCTTCTCCTCCTGCATTCAATCTTTCCTAGCATCAGGGTCTTTTCAAGAGTCAGCTCTTCACATCAGGTGGCCAAGGTAATGGAGTTTCAGCTTCAACATCAGTCCCTCCAATGAACACCCAGGACTTATCTCCTTTAGGATGGACTGTTTGCATCTTCTTGCAGTCCAAGGAACTCTCAGAAGTCTTCTCCAACACCACAATTCAAAAGCATCAATTCTTTGGTGCTCAGCTTTCTGTATAGTCCAACTCTCAGGTTCATACATGACTACTGGAAAAACCATAGCCTTGACTAGCAGCTGAACAACAAATAGATTAAAACCACTGCAGAACTTGGCAGCCACAGAAGGAAAGAAAAGTAGGAGAAAAGGAGCTGATATCAGCATTCCAGCATTCTCTGAGCCCTGTGCTCTGAAATTGAAGTCTATATATAAAAGCTCTGCTGAGGATGCCCTGGGTAGAAGGCCCAGGTCACTTACCAGAAGGAAAAGAGAGCCTCATATCTAGAAAACAATCTTGTCCTATATCTTCCCTCTTCTCTTATGTAACTCCAACTGCAAATCTTGTTTTGTGCAGTCTCTCAGTTGTGTACCACTCTTTGAGACTCCATGAACTGTTGTCCACAAGGCTCCTCTGTCCGTGGGATTTCCCAGACAACAATACTGGAGTGGGTTGCTATTTCCTTCAGGGGCTCTTCCTGACCCAGGGATCAAACCCACGTCTCCTACATTGGCAGGCAGGTCCTTTACCACTGAGCCACCATTGCAAGGTATTAAAAACAAAACCTAAAACCGCCAACAGGCATCAAGATGAATCAAATACAAAGATAAAAATTTTAACCACAGATGATTAGAAATGAAAAGAAACTAACCACATGAGAGACACAAAAATCAATAAAAAACAATGATCTATCTCCTATGGGGAAAATTAATAGAATACTTGGAGAGAAATCTAAGAGGTATACATAGTAGCTGATTCACTTTGTTGTACAGCAGAAACTAACACCAACATTCGAAAGCAACTATACCCCAATTTTAAAAAAAATTGAATAAAATTGTTCATGATATCTCCTTGCAATCTTTTACTATCTTTAAGATTTATACTCATGCCTCCTCTTTTTTTTTTTTCTAATACTGATCAGTCTAGGTAAGGATTTATCAATTTTATTGTGGTATTCAAAGATTCAGCTGTTGGTTTTGATGATTTTTCTCTGTTGTTTGTCACTTCTTGTCTTACTTATCTCTAGCACTACCTTCATTCTTTCATTTATCTTATTTATTTTAGGTAAATTTGCTTTGGAGTGAGGATTGATTAGCAAGGAGAAAAGTGATAGAAAACTTCTAAATCTTAGTGGTAGGTTAGATAAATAAGAATATATATTTGTCAAAACTCATCAAATTGTATATTAAAATTTTTTTCACACCACTGTATGGATTTATACATCAAAAAACTGTAAACAAATGCAAACTCTAACTGGTGAGTCTGTGTTTTGCAGTAATACAATTAACAATTCTGAGACTGTTCCATATGTTCTAAACTTGAGCAAATCAGTATTTATATTAAGGATAATGGAAGCAAGTTTCTTAGTTTTAGAGAAGAGAGTCACAAATATGGGAAATGGGAAAACGATATGATATTGTTTTGGACCTGGAGACACATGTCTCTAACTTGCTCTAAAATGTTTCCCCCAAAATAATATAGCATGCTTGTATGTTTCTGTGTGTGTGTCTATGAAGAGAGAGAAGAGAGAGAATTAGAAAGCAAAACAAGCAAAATATAAACAATTGGTGAGTAATATACAAAAGTTGGAGAAGGCAATGGCACCCCACTCCAGTACTCTTGCCTGGAAAATCCCATGGACGGAGGAACCTGGAAGGCTACAGTCCATGCGGTCGCTGAGGGTCGGACACGACTGAGCGACTTCACTTTCACTTTTCACTTTCTTGCATTAGAGAAGGAAATGGCAACCCACTCCAGTGTTCTTGCCTGGAGAATCCCAGGGACAGGGGAGCCTGGTGGGCTGCCGCCTCTGGGGTCGCACAGAGTCAGACACGACTGAAGTGACTTAGCAGCAGTTAGCATACAAAAGTTCCTTTTTCCTTTTCTTGCACTTTTTCTGAAATTTTGATACCATACAAATATGAAAAATTTAAAAAAAAATCTCTGCTGTACAAATGAATGTTCATTTATTTTATTTTGCAACTGAGAGGTGTTCTCTTCCCTAGATAAAAGATGAATTTTTCCATGATAGAAAGGTAAAGAACAGAAGCTTTAGGCACATTCTCTGGGAAGAATATTGTTGAGATATGGTTGTTCTTGAGAAACCTAAAATAGAAAGCCTTCACCTTTTAAAGATTTGCTGAGTGAGGTAAAAAAACAACCAGCAGTGGGCACAGTGACGTCTGAAGCCACTTTAGGAACAATTTCTATAAACTTACTAGTGATTTTCCATGCTCTGGACAAAAAATTATCTCTAATTTTCAGTCCTGAAAACAAACTGTCCTTTTTCTAAGAACTCTGTGACATGCTCATTCCCACCTTTTTCCTTTCCTAATTTTGGAACAAAGCAAGCTGTTATTAGGTTGTCTTTTTGCATTTATCAAATGAAAACCCCTGCTGAGGCCTTTCATGGTAATTGAAATGAAAGAAATTTTGTATATTGTTTTCTTTTTCATTTTCTTTCTTTCTTTTTTTCTTTTTGGTGTGTGCATGTAAAGGTAAACATTTTAAATTGCCACGATATAATTTAACTCCTTTCAAGATCTGACAGTGTCTTAATAACAACATGATAAAGGAACTGTTTCAAGTTCCTGGGTCGGTTTAACTTTGCATCTAACTATTTATCTATATACTTTAACACAAATTCTATCATGATGCAAAATATATAATACTTTGTTTCTGACCTGTTTGAAACATGTTGACATAACATCAGAAGAAAGACATTTTCTGTTTTCACCTCATGACTGACACTGGGACTCTTCAGAAGCCCCTTGTGCCTGACTGCCATCTCTGTAAGCTTCGATACAGCATTATAATCAAACTTTTTTTTAATTATATAGATTTCTGTTGGAGGAGTAGACTTGTTTCTAAAACATATATTAAAAATATGACTATGACTTCAGAGATTAGCCTATTTCATTTCTAATAGGCTGTGTTTTGGATACTACCAGATGTTAGCATATTCTTAATTCAAATCATCAGGTTCAATTACATCACCAGGAAGGGCTGTTGTTTTCTTCCTGTATTTGAGCTATTAATAAAATATGTTTTAAATTTTCAGAATTGCTTGGCTTTGGAATGGGCTGTTGCTCTGGGGGGCTGGAAATACAGGAAAGCAAGCAACATATTTGGACTGCTGAGGTTTTCTAAGACACATATCAAAATAAATTTTTATAGCTATTTCTTCCCTTTAATGTTTGTCTCTGATGCAACACTGATTTAAACACTGATGATGGGCTTTTCCTTAAAACACATATAAATGGTTAATGACTGAAAACCACTTTAAATCATTGCAAGACAAAGAGGATATATGCACACATTAGTGTGCTTATGTGTGTGTGTGTGTGTGTGTACACACTGTAAAGACAGTCAAATTCTTTTCTCCAATACAAAGCATTTCTACTCATGACTTGAAACTGGGCGAATGAACCCTATGGGAAGCATTTGCCCAACCTGTGCAGGAAAGTTTTGGCTGTGAAATAGCAGGGACATATGGAAATCATTTTCCTTATACAACACATGACTGAGATAAGTCACACCTAGGCAAAGGTTTCCATAGTCTTCAAGAGTTAGAGTTGTTCAGAGTGAAGGCATGGCCCTACAATTCTACTGCTTAACTGTCAGAGATCTTATGGGCCAAAGGGAAAGAGAAACTTATTTTTTCAGTTTTAAGAGAGGTACATTCTGGCAGATTATTATTTAGTAAATTTTTTTTAATATAAATTTATTTATTTTAATTGGAGGTTAATTACTTTACAATATTGTATTGGTTTTGCCATACATTAACATGAATCTGCCACAGTTATACACATGTTCCCCATCCTGAACCCCCCTCCCTCCCCCCTCTCCGTACCATCCCTCTGGGTTGTCTCAGTGCACCAGCCCCAGGCATCCAGTATCATGCATCGAACCTGGACTGGCGATTTGTTTCATATATGATATTATACATGTTTCAATGCCATTTCCCCAAATCATCCCACCCTCTCCCTCTCCCACAGAGTCCAAAAGACTGTTCTATACATCTGTGTCTCTTTTGCTCTCTCACATACAGGGTTATCATTACCATTTTCTAAATTCCATATATATGTGTTAGTATACTGTATTGGTGTTTTTCTTTCTGGCTTACTTAATACGCTCCAGTTTCATCCACCTCATTAGAACTAATTAAAATGTATTCTTTTTAATGGCTGAGTAATACTCCATTGTATATATGTACCACAGCTTTCTTATCCATTCATCTGCTGATGGACATCTAAGTTGCTTCCATGTTCTGGCTATTATAAACAGTGCTGAGATCAACATTGGGGTACACGTGTCTCTTTCAATTCTGGTTTCCTCAGTGTGTATGCCCAGCAGTGGGACTGCTGAGTCATAAGGCATTTCTATTTCCAGTTTTTAAGGAATCTCCACACTGTTCTCCATAATGGCTGTACCAGTTTGCATTCCCACCAACAGTGTAAGATGGTTCCCTTTTCTCCACACCCTTTCCAGCATTTTTTGCTTGTAGACTTTTGAATCACAGGCATTCTGACTGGCATGAAATGGTACCTCATTGTGGTTTTGATTTGCGTTTCTCTGATAATGAGTGATGTTGAGCATCTTTTCATGTGTTTGTTAGCCATCTGTATGACTTCTTTGGAGAAATGTCTATTTAGTTCTTTGGCCCATTTTTTGATTGGGTCATTTATTTTTTCTGGAATTGAGCTGTAGGAGTTGCTTGTATATTTTTGAGATTAGTTGTTTGTCAGTTGCTTCATTTGCTATTATTTTCTCCCATTCAAAAGGCTGTCTTTTCACCTTGCTTATAGTTTCCTTTGTTGTGCAGAAGCTTTTAAATTTAATTAGGTTCCATATGTTTATTTTTGCTTTTATTTCCAGTATTCTGGGAGATGGGTCATAGAGGATCCTGCTGTGATGTATGTCGGAGAGTGTTTTGCCTATGTTCTCCTCTAGTTTTATAGTTTCTGGTCTTACATTTATATCTTTAATCCATTTTGAGTTTATTTTTGTATATAGTGTTAAAAAGTGTTCTAGTTTCATTCTTTTAGTGGTTGACCAGTTTTCCCAGAATCACTTGTTAAAGAGATTGTCTTTACTCCATTGTATATTCTTGCCTCCTTTGTCAAAGATAAGGTGTCCATAGGTGTGTGGACTTATCTCTAGGCTTTCTATTTTGTTCCATTGATCTATATTTCTGTCTTTGTGTCAGTACCATACTGTCTTGATGACTGTAGCTTTGTAGTAGAGCCTGAAGTCAGGCAGGTTGATTCCTCCAGTTCCATTCTTCTTTCTCAAGATTGCTTTGGCTATTTGAGGTATTTTTGTATTTCCGTGCAAACTGTGAAATTATTTCTTCTAGCTCTGTGAAAAATACCATTGGTAGCTTGATAGGGATTGCATTGAATCTATAAATTGCTTTGGTTAGTATACTCATTTTCACTATATTGATTCTTACAATCCATGAACATGGTATATTTCTCCATCTATTAGTGTCCTCTTTGATTTCTTTCACCAGTGTTTTATAGTTTTCTATATATAGGTCTTTAATTTCTTTAGGTAGATATATTTCTAAGTATTTAGTAAATTATTTTTAATTGTACATATTATTGCTATTACAGCACCATTTGATTTTACTGTCTTTTAATGGGTGCAAAGGTTATATTTACCACTAAGGAAATCAGAAGGCCAATTTTACTGAAGTTATAGGTAAGAGGCAGTACTTCAAAAAACTGCATGGAAAAAAGCCTCTAAGGCAGAGATGGCCAACATCAGTGCCAATGCGAATCAGTTGTTAGTGGGAATTACAAAAAGCATCGACTGAGAAGGCACATGAAGCAGTATCCAGATTTCCCTCCAGAATTTAGACAAATTCTACATGGCTACAAGCTTAAGACTGTGTTCAGTAGTAAATATATGGTGGTTTATGCACTAAGTTGTGTCTGACTCTTTGCAACCCCATGGACTGTAGCCTGCCAGGTTCCTCTGTCTATAGGATTTTCCACGCAAGAATACTGGAGTGGTTTGCCATTTCATTAGACTGTGTCTATTTTCCATTGCCAGGAATGGGTAGGCATGCATGGATTGATAGACAATCTGATTGAAGTAAAGATCAATGTCAGTGTGTTTACTGAAGAACAAATAAAGGTAAGTGTCTGAATGGAAGACCAACCTGTCTCTGCCCAGACCTGCAGTTATGAGGCCAGCACCCCTACCTTTCTCTAGCAGAGCTGAAAACTTCAACCTTCTTTGTAAAACATAGAAGTATATAACGTGTGAATTGGGACACAGTTTCAATTTTTCTATTGGTTTATTTTCAGTCCAGTTCTACAGCCAAAGGATCTTTAGTTATTTAAAAAAAAAAAAAAAGAATAAAATAAGTTGGCACAACAAAAATAGATTAGCTTAGTCACTCAAGGAAAGAGTCATCTCATCAAGGAAAGTTAACAAAAGTGTAAATGAACCTAAGCAGCTTCTCTTCCTAGACTACAACTTTTGAGTTTGAGTTTATGAATCCTAGTAAGACAACTGGGGCTTCCCAGATGGTGCAAAGGTAAAGAATTTGCCTGCCAGTGCAGAAGACATCGGTTCAGTCCCTGGGTTGGGAAGATCTCCTAGAGAAGGAAATGGAAATACACTCCAGTATTTTTGCCGGGAGAATTCCATGGACAGAGGAGCCTGGAAGGCTATCATCCATGGGGTTGCAAAGAGTTGAATAGGACTGAGTGACTGAGCACAGTATGACAATTAATTAGTTTAGCTGATTAGAGCATGTGCTAATGAGGCTTATGGCAACCCACTCCAGTATTCTTGCCTAGAGAATTCTGTGAACAGATGATCCTGGTGGGCTGATGTCCATAGAGTCATACAGAGTTGGACATGACTGAAGTGACTTAGCATACATGCATGCATTGGAGAAGGAAATGGCAACCCATTCGAGTATTCTTGCCTGGAGAATCCCAGGTACAGAGGAGCCTGGCGGGCTGCCATCTATGGGGTCACACAGAGTTGAACACTACTGAAGTGACTTAGCAGCAGCAGCAATGATGCTAAAGTCAGGGAGTTGTCCCCTAGGAGTCAGTAAGTGTTGAAAGGATAAATAAGTAAATAAATAATTCCCATTCCTTGATTTGGACCTTTAACTACAATCATTCTTTTCACAGAGGTCCATCCTTATTCCCAACTGAGACTGCATGGGGCATGTGGATGGCTCAGAACCACCTTTAACCACGATATTGTAAAAAAGCACACATGATCCACTGATGGTGAATACTCTTACAAGGAAGAAATTTCTATAACTTTTGCCTTTAAGCCCAATCACCTGTGCTCTTCCCCTGCCAATTATATATTGATTTTTTTCTATATTAAAACTTAATTCAATAAGGACAATGAAATCTAGATGTAAGAGATCAGTGATAGCTTTTATTAAGCATCTATTATGTCAGGCATTTTCAAATACTTTATATGGGTTATGTTATTTAATCCTTATATCTACCCTTCTAGAGAATGTTTGTATGTGTACAAGCATATACCCTAATTCCAAAACTGTGTTTTCTGTATTCAGTTTAATGCAGTCACTCAGTCAAGTCCAACTCTTTGCAACCCCATGGACTGCAGTATACCAGGCTTCCCTGTCCTTCACCATCTCCTGGAGCTTACTCAAACTCATGTCCATAGAGTTGGTGATGCCATCCAACCATCTCATCCTCTGTTTTCCCCTTCTGTTCCAAACTTCAATCTTCCCCAGCATCAGGGTCTTCTCCAATGAATTAGCTCTTTGCAGCCGGTGGACAAAGTATTGGAGTTTCAGCTTCACCATCAGTCCTTCCAATGAACACCCAGGATGGATCTCCTTTAGGATGGACTAATTGGATTTCCTTGCAGCCCAAGGGACTCTCAAGAGTCTTCTACAACACCACAGTTCAAAAGTATCAATTCTTCAGTGCTCAGCTTTCTTTATTATCCACCTCTCACATCCATACATGACCACTGGAAAAACCATAGCTTAGACTATTGGGATCTTTGTTGGTAGAGTTAACATCTCTGCTTTTTAATATGCTGTCTAGATTAGTCATAACTTTCTTCCAAGGAGCAAGTGTCTTTCAACTTCATGGCCGCAGTCACCATCTGCAGTGATGTTTTGAGCCCCACAAAATAAAGTCTGTCAAATACTATTTCCCTTGTTTCCCCGTCTATTTGCCTTGAAGTGATGGGACCAAATGCTATGATTATAATTTTCTGAATGTTGAGTTTTAAGCCAACTTTTTCACTCTCCTCTTTCAGTTTCATCAAGAGGCTCTTCAGTTCTTCTTCACTTTCTTTCATAAGAGTGATGTCATCTGCATAAGTTAAGTTCAGTCGCTCAGTCATGTCTGACTCTTTGCGATCCCATGGACTTTAGCCCACCAGGCTCCTCCGTTCATGGGATTCTCCAGGCAAGAATACTGGAGTGGATTGCCATTTCCTTCTCCAGGGGATCTTCCTGACCCAGGGATTGAACCCAGGTCTCCTGTATTAGAGGCAGACGCTTTAACCTCTGAGCCACCAGGGAAGCCCGTCATCTGCATACCTGAAGTTATTGATATTTCTATAATGAAAAGGACATCTTATTTGGGTTTTAGTTCTAGAAGGTTTTGTAGGTCTTCATAGAACCATTCAACTTCAGCTTCTTCAGCATTACTGGTCAGGGCATAGACTTGGATTACTGCGATATTGAATGGTTTGCCTTGAAAATGAACAGAGATCATTCTGTCATTTTTGAGATTGCATCCAAGTATTGGACTTCAGACTCTTTTGTTGACTATGATGGCTACTCCTCTTCTAGGGCGTTCTTGCCCACAGTAGTAAACATAATGGTCATCTGAGTTAAATTCACCCATTCCAGTCCATTTTAGTTCACTGATTCCTAAAATGTTGATGTTCATTCTTGCCATCTCCTGTTTGACCACTTCCAATTTGTCTTGATTCATGGACCTAACATTCCAAGTTCCTTTGCAATATTGCTCTTTATAGCATCAGACTTTACTTCTATCATCAGCCATATCCACAATTGGGTGTTGTTTCTGCTTTGGCTCCATCTCTTCATTCTTTCTGGAATTATTTCTCCACTGATCTCAGTAGCATATTGGATACTTACTGACCTGGGGAGTTCATCTTTCAGTGTCCTTTTTGCTTTTCATCCTGTTAATGAGGTTCTCAAAATAAGAATTACTGAAGCAGTTTGCCATTCCCTTCTCCAGTGGACCATGTTTTGTCAGAACTCTCCACCATGACCCATTCATCTTGGGTGGCCCTCCATCAGTTCAATTCAGTTCAGTCGCTCAGTCATGCCCAACTCTCTGCAACCCCATGAATCACAGCACACCAGGCCTCCCTGTCCATCACCAACTCCCGAAGTTCTCTCAGACTCACGTCCATCGAGTCAGTGAAGCCATCCAGCCATCTCATCCTCTACCTTCCCCTTCTCCTCCTGACCCCAATCCCTCCCAGCATCAGAGTCTTTTCCAATGAGTCAACTCTTCACATGAGGTGGCCAAAGTACTGGAGTTTCAGCTTCAGCATCATTCCCTCCAAAGAAATCCCAGGGCTGATCTCCTTCAGAATGGACTGATTGGATCTCCTTGCAGTCCAAGGGACTCTCAAGAGTCTTCTCCAACACCACAGTTCAAAAGCATCAATTCTTTGGCGTTCAGCTTTCTTCACAGTCCAACTCTCACATCCATACATGACCACAGGAAAAAACCATAGCCTTGACTAGATGGACCTTTGTTGGCAAAGTAATGTCTCTGCTTTTCAATATGCTCTCTAGGTTGGTCATAACTTTTCTTACAAGGAGTAAGCGTCTTTTAATTTCATGGCTGCAACCACCATCTGCAGTGATTTTGGAGCCCAAAAAAATAAAGTCTGACACTGTTTCCACTCTTTCCCCATCTATTTCCCATGAAGTGATGGGACTGGATGCCATGATCTTCGTTTTCTGACTGTTGAGCTTTAAGCCAACTTTTTTCACTCTCCTCTTTCACTTTCATCAAGAGGCTTCTTAGTTCCTCTTCACTTTCTGCCATCAGGCTGGTGTCATCTGCATATCTGAGGTTATTGATATTTCTCCCAGCAATCTTGATTCTAACTTGTACTTCATCCATATTTCTCATGATGTACTCTGCATAGAAGTTAAATAAGCAGGGTGACAATATACAGCCTTGACGTACTCATTTGCCTGTTTGGAACCAGTTTGTTGTTCCATGTCCAGTTCTAACTGTTGCTTCCTGACCTGCATATAGGTTTCTCAAGAGGCAGGTCAGGTGGTCTGGTATTCCCATCTCTTTCAGAATTTTCCACAGTTGATTGTGATCCACACAGTCAAAGGTTTTGGCATAGTCAATAAAGCAGAAATAGATGTTTTTCTGGACCTCTCTTGCTTTTTCCATGATCCAGCGGATGTTGGCAATTTGATCTCTGGTTCCTCCTCTTTTTCTAAAACCAGTTTGAACATCTGGAACTTCACGGTTCACATATTGCTGAAGCCTGGCTTGGAGAATTTTGAGCATTACTTTACTAGCGTGTGAGATGAGTGCAAAACCTCCTTCAAAAGGATTTGGATCCTCCTTTCTGTATTAGGGTTTGAGAAACTTGAGCCCCTCAACACTTAATTACTACTTGGGTAGTTTATGTGACTTATGAAGCTTATCAATATCCAATTTCCTTGTTAATAATGAGGATACTGGCTTACCTTGTGGTTCTGATAGCAAAGTATCTGCCTGCAATTCAGGACACCCATGCTCAATCCCTGGGTTGGGAAGATCCCCTGGAGAAGGGAATGGATCCATTCTAGTATTCTTGCCTGGAGAATTCCATGGACAGAGTAGCTTGGCAGACTACAGTCCATGGGGACACAAAGAGTCAGACACGACTGAGCAACTAACATTTTCACTTTTTTCAGTGAGGATATTAATAGTACATTCCTCACTGATGAAATGTTAAATTTAAATGAAATAATATATACAAAGTATTTAGCACTGTGTCTGGGACATGGCAGTATTCAAGATTCAAGAGAAAAGGGGAACAAAGGAGAGAGAAAGACAGAGAGAGAGATAAGAGAATCAAGTAAACCAATTACTTTAAGAGTATTTATTTTCATATTCTTGTATTCTGAGATAATTTTAATTTTTAAAAAAGTGTGTGTGTGTGTGTGTGTGTGTGTGTGTGTGTGCGTGCACGTGCATGTGGCTCAGTCTTGTCCAATTCTATGTGACCCCATGGACTATAGCTTGCAGGCTCCTCAGTCCATAGAATTCTCCAGGCAAGAATACTGGAGTGGATTGCCATTTCTTTTTCTGGAGTGTCTTCCCCACCCAGGGACTGAACCTGGGTCTCCCTCATTGCAGGTAGATTCTTTACTATCCGAGCCACAAGGGAAGCCCTTAGTAACAAATGGTGATGCCTAAAACAGGAGCTGGCCATCTATTTTCTGCAATGTGTCAGTTAGTAAAAATCTAGGTCTTTGGAGACTAAATGATCTCTTTTACAACTACTCAACTCTGCCATTATAGTGAGAAAATAACCATAGACAATTCTACCTGATGTGAAGAGCTAACTCATTGGGAAAGACCCTGATGCTGTGAAATATTGAAGGCAAGTGAAGGGAACAATTGAGGATGAGATGATTGGATGGAATCACCAACTCAATTGGCATGAGTTTGAGCAAACTCCAGGAGATGGTGAAGGACAGGGAAGTCTGGCATGCTGTAGTCCATGGGATCACAAAGAGTTGGACATGATTTAACAACTGAACAACAACAACAACAAAAATTTGTGAACAAATGGATATGGTTGCACTTCAGTAAAGCTTTACAAAAAAAAAAAAAAAGGTAGGAAGCCGGATTTGTTTCACAGCCGTAGTTTGCTAAACTCTGGTCTAAAATTTGGGGGGACTATTTGGTTCCATACTAATAACCTATTAAATTTAGCTTTTCAAAGTGAAACTTTTAAATCTTAAATAATTTTTTTTAATTTGGCATTAGTGTTAACAGTTTTCTATGGCTGTCTTTCAAAACTTCTTTGTCCTGCTCATAGAAAGATCAACTAAATTTGGCCCTAATTACAATGCTGTTGGGAAAGAACAAGGAAGTAGGGAACAATAGATAAGTCTAAAAGCATTTACTAGGGAGAAAGAATGTGAGCATGCATCCTCTTTCCTATTTCCCAGATTTTAGGAATTAATAAATCAATATGATGGAAATGTTGGATTTTTAAATCAGACATCTCAGAGTGCAATCAGGGCTCATCTTCACCTTGGAAAAATTCAATGCTTGTTTAAAGGTTGTGGAAATCTATGGATCCTCCATTATCTCCTGGATATTATTAGGTCTAAGCTCTAATACCTGTTCTCTGCAGAAGATTCTTAGTGCTGTTGTCAAGATTATAAATGGCTTTCAAATGATGACATAGGCAGTGAGACTTAGAGAATGAAAAAGGGAAAAAAAATGCCCCAAAATATTTTTTATATTATCTTAACTCTGATTTATAACCACTAATATCACTCTTATGTGTATAATTTCTTTATATACAGTGGCTATTTTTCTAATACTTTTTTTTTTTCTGACCTTGGTAAAAAAAAGTTTCTACTAAAGATAAGACATAGTCACTTGTTCAATAAATTCCAATCCCATTTAACTCAGTGGTGTAACCCAGGCTTATATTAGCTAGAAAAATGTGGATACTTTACTGAAAGAGAGAAAATTGAAAAGTAAGAAGAAGATAAGGAAAATAGACAGGTTTTTGGGCAGCGTCTTCTACCTAAAGCACTTTATGTCTACAAGCTTGCTGACTGACAAATCAGCAATCTTTATTTTGTTGTCATTTTCTGTTGCCATATAAATCTGGAACACTTATAAGGTGGAAGAATTTTGAAGGATTTTGGAATAATTTTGGCTACTTCTTCACTTAGCCTGCTTTAACAGAGCTGCAAGATTCACAAAAGGAAAGACTTCATCATATCCCCCTACAAATCCATTCCTGACATTGTCCCAAAACTCAGGTTCAGGTTTAATTGTGAACTGTCTGCTCAGAATAGCATCACGTTTGTATCACTGGAATGTCGGTTCCCTGACACAGATGATGAGAAATAGGCGAGAAAGACGCTGGCCCCTCTGTGTGGTTTCATAACTACCTGGTAATGACCATCTGCTTTCGTTCTTCACCTATAAGATTCTTCCCATTCGCGTGTGTTTGAGAAACACAAGGATGTTTCTCCCCACTTGTGACAACTTGAATTTCTTAGCATCCCTGGAAAATATGAATTTTAAATAATGTAATCCCAGTTGTAGAACCAGAATGGCTAAAAAAATTCTTGATGAGAGCGATTTCTGGCAAGGTTATTCATTTGTTGCATCTAAATACACACATCCTGCCTCTCCAAATTCAAAAGCATAATAAGGACCTTCCATTTAGCAGAGTCCGTAATGAAATCTAACAGGAGTCCAGTTAATTAGTCCCCAACTGCAAAGGATCAACACAATTCAATTGCACTAAAAATCTGGTAAGTGCAACACATCAGACATGCGCTTTTCATGTGTGCTGTAAATACTTGTGGCATTTTGAATGCCTTGGCAGTTTGTTCATAGATTATTTTATTTAGAACAATTAAATTGGTTTGGCATTGTTAATATATAACAAAGGAATATGCATGAACAAAGGAACTGGACTGCAGGCCTCTTCACCTCCAGCTCCGTGGCATCGGTTTGTGTGCATTCACAGGAAGATGTCTCCACCCCCATTTGGCTGACCCGAACATGCTAGTATTGTTCCAAATTTTCATCAATGTGGGTAGCAACTAAAACAGACCTAAGACTTGAAAGAAATTTGCCCATATCCAGTGGAAATTAGAATTCAGGACAATAAGAACCATGCCAATTACTATTGATACTATACTTCTTTGAAGCCATTATACGTAGTTGATTTCACTAGGATATTAATAAAAGCAAGATGCATTGTTAAAAGCCAGTATGCCCAAACCAATACATCTGTATTGCTATCATGAGCCTACCAAAACATGATGATTAATATTTATATCTGTTTTCTTTTTAAAGCCCACTTTGTATTTAATATCTTCTTTAGTTTATCCAAACCTTGGCGACAGAAAGGGAAACCTGGCCTGCTGCCACTGAACAACAACAGCACACCTTGACAACCTAATAGGCTGAACATTAGTATTTCTTCTTCATTCATAAGCTTCCCTATGGCTCAGCTGGTGAAGAATCCATCTGCAATGTGACATACTTGGGTTCAATCCCTGGGTTGGGAAGACCCCCTGGAGAAGGGAAAGGCTACCCAGTGCAGTATTCTGGAGTAAAGAATTCCATGAACTGTATAGTCCATGGGGGTTGCAAGGAGTCAGACATGACTGAGTGACTTTCACTTTAATCCATGAAGACACTATTGCCCAAGATGGTTCATATCACCTCTCTTCAGTAAAGTGTATAGTAGCAGGATTCATATTTGAATCATTAGATCTTCTAATTTGGTGTTTTCAATGGAAATATCAGTGTATTATTTTTCTTACCAATGCTTAAAAGAGATAGAGTCCCAATATTTTACTTGTCTTCTTGTTCTTCAAAGAGTTTTTAATATTTAACTAACATTATCAATGCACAGGCAAAAACAATATATGCAACTACATATACCATTTCAAAGTTCAGTCCTCAAAATGGGAAAAGGAATTTCTTCATATTTTGAATATTTTTTGTCACTTTAAACTCTATGCCACCATGAGTTCTATGGAAACACACAAACAAGGGAAACCAAACAGGAAACCCTCTATTTTTTTATTATCAGCAGGAAATTTAGCTCAGGAAGTAAAATAAAACCTTGGCCATTCAGATTCCTTAGGGAATGGATCCTTCCAGAAAGTCAAGCTTTGGAAACCCCTGAGGGTAAACTCCCTTAAGTCCTGGAACTGTGTTATTTAATTACTTTGAATTGAAACATTCTGAAAATGGATGAGGCATTCCTTGTGTGTTAAACTGAGTTAGTTATTTCTTAATTAGTCAAAAGCATTTTAACGCTTATCATTTACTTTAATACTGCTTAAATGTCCTTAGATTCAACAGAGGAATGTAGAACACTTTGGCAATTAATTGAATCATTCCAGTTTCTATGTGTGTGTATGTTTTAATTGTGTTTGCCTTTGAAAGATTTTCTGTCACCTTCTTTGCAATCAACTCTCTTTCATTCCTTAATAAACTCTCTTCCCTTTTAATTTGCAAAATTGAGGGTAGATACTAAGCTGGTTAAACTGTAGTAAAGTAGGAGCAAATAAGCCATAGGTAAAAACCTGAGAGTGCTTCTATGGATATCTAGAAGATGGCTTTACCTCACAGACTTACCTCATAACAAAATAACACAAAACAATAGTAAATGCACCTCTACAATCTGGATCCAATTAGTTTTCTTGACCGGACAGATGCAGTCTAATAGAGAATGCTTTAGACAAATTTAAAGGTAATGTACAATAGACATGCATCTGAATTCAATGATAATTTGGGTCCTTCTTAGGGATTTGGAAGGAAATATGCCCACCTTCAAATTTCTCTTGGAGTCAAACCTACCATGACTTGTTACTTTGAAGCTACCAAGTAAAATTTCATCAGTTAATTCAATAATTCAAGAAACATCCACTAAACGATAACCATGTGTAGGCACTGTCTTGTGTTCAAGGTATAGCAAACAGAGCCACACTGAGATGCCTATTTCTTATCAATTTTTAATTAGTTAGCTGTTATGTATTCAGTTATCCAGTCATGACAGTATTCATTAAGTGCCTTCCATTTCCAAGGATTATGCTAGGTCTTGAGGAATTAATGCTGATTCTAAACACACATTGTCCCCTGCTCTCATGTAACCAGTGAATTCTTGGGAGAGTTAGACAATCAAAAAATCAACAAATATGTAAATACTTGGGCTTTCCATGTGGCAAAGTGTTAAAAAATATCCACCTGCTGATGCAAGAGATGCAGATTCAATCCGTGGAGTAGGAAATGGCAATCAACTCCAGTATTCTTGCCTGGAAAATTCCATGGACAGAGAAGCCTGGCGGGCTATAGTTCATGGGGTCACAAAGAGTCAGACATGACTGAACACACATACACACACACACACACATTTTAAAAGCACACTGTGCTCAGACAATGTACAAGAAGTCCTAGGCCCTCAGAGAGCATGCAACTGGGGACACTGAGCTTGACAGAGAGCACACCAAGGTTTCTGCAAGGAAATGAGGTCAAGGTAAAAGTAAATGAGTTAACCAGGTAAAGGAGAGGTACTGAGCTGGTTGAAGAGTATCCCAGGTTGATGGAACAGCCCATGTATAATAAGTTGGGCACGGGGCACACATATGAGGCCAAGTGAATAGATATATTGCTGATGCTCAGAGACTGAGCAAGAGAATGGAACCATTTGGCACTTGAGAGGCTGACCAGGTGATAAAGGGCCTTAGAAACTTTGTAGGTCTCTTTAGATATTTTGATTTAGCCTAGAGAATGAAAACCTATCAAAGCAACAATTTGTTTTCAAAGAACGTCAATGCACAACAGAAAAGAATGGTTTCATACATAAATCTAAATGAATTTCATATTTAATATGAAATATAGAATAAGAAAACTTCTTTAAATGTCCTCATGATCACTTTAAACCATTCTTCTGAGTTCCATGGATGTATTAATAACTGATGTGAACTCTATGCTTATTTTAGTCAATACCAAGCAAATCATTTCTGTTTCATGTTCTCTATGTGAGTCTGAGTGAACTCTGGGAGTTGGTGATGGACAGGGAGGCCTGGTGTGCTGCAATTCATGGGGTCGCAAAGAGTTGGACACGACTGAGCAACTGAACTGAACTGAACTGATGCTATTTCCTGTTTAGGAGAGCAGCAGCAGGTAATCTCCAGATGACAGTACAGGTCATAAGAAGGCCCTTCCTGATGAGAGCAGAAAGATATCAAGGACATTCCACTTTAACTGGAAGGGAACGATGCCAAAAGAGCATCCCAGATTAGAGAACAAAATGGAGGTCCCCCCAGAAGAAAGTGGGATTGATGGATTATCAGATGAATTGAATACTTGGAAACGTTACAGATAAGCACTTAATAGATATATCAAAGCGCTTAGGGAAAAGATTGCAGTAGATACATATAAAACTTAAGCAAAATAAAAAATTAAGTGATTATGAACTTCAGGAAAAATAAAGGATTGTATGAAAAAAGAAATGTGATCATAGGATACTTCTTGGCTCAATAGAAGCCACTTCATATAAAACGTACAATCAGATAAAAGGAGAGATTGAAAGTAGAGGAGGTATGTGTCTGTGTGGTATAAGATAATTAAATCTTCCCATTTATCTTTATAAATAGCTTATGTATATTCAATAGCTTATGTATAATACTGATAAAATCACTACAAGGATGTTATTTAAGAATATGGATTTAATTTCCAGAAGAAACTGAAAGAGCTCAAAATGATTATTTCAAAGACATGGGACTATTAAATTTTGAAAGAAGAAGGGAACTACTGTTTTTGTTTATAAACCTTATGAGACAATTGGATATTTTAAGGTATATGTGAATATTGTATATTGAATATATAGCTTTCATACAAGCATATGATAAGATTACTTAAATTTATCTGATCAATGTGAACAAAAATTTGGCTCACCAGTCAGACAAAATTTAAAACAAGTTAATATAAATCAACTTTGGAAGAATTTACTGAGATTTTCAAATGGCAACCCGTTCCTATATTCTCGCCTGGAAATCTTCATGGGCAGAGGAGTCTGGTCAGCTACAGTGCATGAGTCACAAAGAATCAGACAAGACTGAGCAACTGAGCATGCATGCAGTGATATTTTCAAAGGTCTTTTCTTTCTTCATTTCCATTAATTTTTTTTTCCCCTAGAGCAGCTTAGGAATTGCCAATATTTCTCTTATGGTCATTTTTTGAGGTGTGAGTTTAAATGAAAAATATTTATCTTGAAATTCTGCCAAGAGATAAGAAATATGAAAAAGCATCACATGTAGCTCCATTATTCTGAAACAGATACACAATGGCAAAATGTGATCCATCGAGTTCAGCTTCATGACTCAAATAGTCACAAAACTACCAACAACTTTTGAGCTTGGGAAACATTTTCAAAACCCAAACAGCATGACCTCTCTTACACTTTAGAAATTATCCACATCTCTGGCTTATTGATGTTTAAAGACCAGAAAATTAAATGGAAACAGCAGAGAAATACTACTAATTATGGCTGATTAGTCTTAAAAGGTCCACGAGTGCACAGGGTTATTTGAAAGGCTCTTTAAGACACTAATTCAAATTTATGAATTCTTTGGAGTAAAGGGCAGTACTCAAATCCTCATGACGTGTGGCTCGATGATAAAATTATCTTCTGAGAGAAGCAGTTTGTGACAAAATGTACAATAATCAGTAGCTTTAAAATTTCATTTTTTCCCTGATCATTAAAAAAATCATTCTATTAACCCAAGTAATTGGAAAATTTTGATAGTAAAAAAAATCAAGAAATAGTATAAATTGCACTAAATATCATCAGTACTAAACTATGTCCTTCATTTCATTTTGTTCCCTGTGTAAGGACATGCTTTAATACCCACATGCTAATCTTCTCAAAGCTGGAAGAGCAAGGAGAAATGTGACAGGCTTGCGGACAACCTCAGTGCCTAAGTCAACTGTCCAGTTGCAGACAACAATATCCCCTCTACTCACTTCAAGTAAACCAATAATTTACTGAGGGTGCAGAGGGCTTACAAAGTCTACTGGAAGCCAGAGAACCAGGTGTAAATGCTGTACAGGAGACCTGCTGGAAGTTTTGGTGACATGAGCCAATACAGAAATATGATTTTAAAAAATCTCATCATATTCTGGGACTTCTCCTGAAAAAGCACTGTTGCCATCTTTTTACAGCCCTTTCATGGCTTCATGAGCATTGCATTGGACTAGATATCCAAAAGTCTACCACCACCGTCCCCCAAGAATCAGATGAGCCTACCAGCCACTCACCAGATGAGTCTGACGACTATCACCTCACTGTGCTCAATTCTAAATTGAAGTCTCATGCAGTTCATTGGCTGGTTGGAGCTCATATCATACTATAGGCCTGGGCCTGAGGCTCAAAGGAAGCTGGGACATGAAACTCACTTGCAAGGGGGAGGTGGGATTTACAACATAGAAAATCTTCAGACTTGAGAAAAGAGATAAAAAGATTCTGAAAAGCCAAAAATATGACAAATATCCACTTTTAAATGTCATAATAAATATAATTGGTCCAATTCCCAGCCAATCAATGTATAAGAGAGTTGCCAGTAAATCACATTACAAATCAAGTTGTATACAGAAATGTTCAGGCTTGTATTTAAATGAGATACAATAATGCTAGCGAGATGGTCCAGAGCAATAGTATTCATGGGATACAAAATGGATTCTATTGTGAGTGTTCTTTCATAGAGTTATCATGGAATAATGATAGTATCAAATAATGTTTACAAAAAGTGAAACTAACAAACAAAAAGCTCCAAAACTAATGTTTGCTAAATGTTTTCTATTTCTTGGGCACCATGCAAAATTATTTATTTAAATAAATAAGTAGCTCATTTGTTTCATACAACAAAGGCATTAGGTTGGCATTATAATTTTCCCATTTTACTGATGATGAAACTAGGGCTTAATGAAGTCAAGGAATTTAGTGAGAGGAGGGTGGAGTTAAACTCTGAACACGGGCAATCTGAAAAACACTGGGATTCTAGGATTACAAAACCTGAGATTTCACAGCAGCTAGTTCTATCACTAACAGAACTGTATCCTCGGAGTCTTAATTTATATTGATCAGTAAAATGGGAATTGGAGCTCCTGTCCTGCCTTTTCTACATGGGCATTTTGGAAGTCAAATATGCAAAAAGACTCCATAACTTACAAAGTGCTATTAATATTAAGGTGTTATTGCAGATCTTCTTCAGATCTTGGTTGCTGTTATTTATTTAATATGGTGTCATAAGCATTTGTTGTGTTTGTTCTCTAGCTTCTATATCCCATCCTTCAGGTAAAAATTTCTCCCTGGAGGAGCCTCATTCTACCCATCCTCTATCATATATGTATGGAGATGTCTTCATCCCTAGCTCCAGGAACAAGTACTGATTGGCTTCCATAAAAATTCCTGTCTGATTCCAATGACTTCAGTGATTGGCTCAGAGAGGAGCATTCTATCTAATCAGAGCTCACCTGTTAACAGAAGGTATTTGTGGGCTTCAGGGAATGAATGGAGAAGGCAATGGCACCCCACTCCAGTACTCTTGCCTGGAAAATCCCATGGTCGGGGGAACCTGGTAGGCTACAGTCCATGGGGTCTTGGATAGTCAGACACAACTGAGCAACTTCACTTTCACTTTTCACTTTCATGTATTGGAGAAGGGAATGGCAACCCACTGCAGTGTTCTTGCCTGGAGAATCCCCAGGACAGGGGAGCCTGGTGGGCTGTCTATGGGGTCACACAGAGTCGGACACGACTGAAGTGACTTAGCAGCAGCAGTAGGGAATGAATCTCAGATGCGATTTTTCTCTTTCTTTTGTTGTTGGTATTCAGTCACTCAGTCATGTCCAACTCTTTGTAACCCCATGGACTGCAGCACTCCAGGCTTCCCTGTCCTTCACCATTTCCTGGAGCTTTCTCAGACTCATGTCCATTGAGTTGATGATACCATCCAACCATCTCATCCTCTGTCTTCCCCTTCTCCTACTGCCTTCAATCTTACTTAGCATCAGGATCTTTTCTAATGAGTCAGTCTTCTCATCAGGTGGCCAAAATATTGGAGTTTCAGCTTCAGCATCAATCCTTCCAATGAATATTCAGGACTGATTTCCCTTAGGATTGACTGACTTGAACTCCCTGCTATCCAAGGGACTCTCGAGAGTCTTCTCCAACACCACAGCTCAAAAGCATCAATTATTCAGGGCTCAGCTTTCCTTATGGTCCAACTCTCACATCCATACATGACTACTAGAAAAGCCATAGCTTTGACTAGACAGACCTTTGTTGGCAGCATAATGTCTCTGCTTTTTCATATGCTGTCTAGGTTTTTCATAGCTTTCCTTCCAAGGCACAAGTGTCTTTTAATTTCATGGCTGCAGTCACCATCTGCAGTGATTTTGGAGCCCCCCAAAATAAAGTCTGCCACTATTTCCATTGTTTCCCCACCTATTTGCCATGAGTGATGGGACCAGCTGCCATGATGTTCATTATTTGAATGGTGAGTTTTAAACCAGCTTTTTCACTCTCCTCTCTCACTTTCAACAAGAGGCTCTTTAGTTCCTCTATACTTTCTGCCATAAGGGTGGTATCATCTGCATATTTGAGGTTATTGATATTGCTCCTGGCAATCTTGAATCCAACTTGTGCTTCATCCAGCCCAGCATTTCACATGATGTACTCTGCATACAATTTAAATAATCAGGATGACAACATACAGCCTTGATGTACTCCTTTCCCAATTTTTCTCTTTCTTTTAGCATAAATAAGTCTGAAGTCTGGAGCTTTTGGTTTCTGTAAGAGGAGAGCTGGAGCCAGCAGGGGATCCATCTTATAGAGCCTGAGAAAAGGGCCACCATGTGCATGGCAAGACAGAGGAGAAACTAGGACTCCAAAGACGGTGCCTAAATTTTGAATCCAGCAGAGCTGGAAGGCAAATCCTCCACTGGACATTTTAATTACACAGACCAGTACTTTTCTTTGTTGTTTAAACTAGTTTAAATTAAATTCCATGTTTACAACACAGTATTGCATGGGCTTTTGAAAATGATTTTTTAATCCTACCAAAAAATAATGATTATCATTCAATTCCTTGCTACTTTTTCCCATTTAAAGTATTCTAAATAAATTTTGAAACCACTCAATAACAGTAACATAATGAACCTGATGTTCAAGGTTTTTACAAACGTGGGTGATTCCATGTGTAAACAATGCATTTCCCACATTTGTCTACTAGATTCAAATTAAAATAGTAGAGTTGGAAGGAATCTCTTAGCCCACATACTTCATTATATGGATGGAGAAGCTGAGATTCATAGTAAAATGACTTGCCTAAAACCCAGCTAATTATTTGCAAAGCTAGGGCTAGAATCCAGGTATTCCTATTTTTTATTGTTGTTGCTTATTAATTTATAACAAAGCAACTGTTGGATCCTCTTTTTGTTGCCTTCAGATCAGAGCTTATGGCATAATCTTTGAATCCCTTCAGTGTTAAGAAATTTCTGTCCTTTGAAGATGGATTTGATTTTTGGGAACAATCAAAAGTCATTTAGAGCCAAGTGCAGTAAATAGGTGGGTAATCAAACCAAGTAATTCATGTTTTGGTCCAAAAAGGGTGTAACACTGAAGTAAGGAGGCTAATTTTTTTTTTCATGTAATTCATAAATCAGCTTTGATGTCATCATATTAAAATTGAAATTCCTTTGACATTCATTTTGGAGTTATATCACTCATAATTTGATTCTGTCATGTTCTCCTGATTTTAAAGGAGACCCTGCTAGTATTTCTATATAATTAAAGTAACAGCAAGGATATGGAAATTTTTCTTGCTTCAGTAAATGGAACTGAGAGAGAAAATAAATAATGCAATTTAATTTAACAGTAATTTGTTGAGTGCATATAGTATATCAAGTACTACTGAAGACTTTGATAAAAAGAAAAGGCAAGAAATACATTTACTTGTAGCTCCCTATTTTAACAATGAGAAATTGAGGCTCACAGAGGTTAAGTCAACTTTGTAAAGATTCTTGATTCCCAGGCTAGTGATCCTGGGAAAGAACCAACATGTATTAACATTCCACCCCTGATATAATTAAATGCAAAATAAAAGCAGTGTCGAGCCAAGCTAGAGAATAAATTGGCACCAAGAATTAAACATGCACGCTTATAAGCATGACTTGGAATATGTAAAGTCATAATTCCTGCTTAATTTCAGGGAATTAACTCTCTGAAATTAAATAGGAAAGCTGATATAGAACTGGAAAGATTAAGAAAGTGATATCTGAAAGTCATGAAACACAATGGAAATCAGAAAATCTGCAAAAAGGATTATAGCATCTTGAAAAGTTGATCAGAAGTTAAGATCAGTAGTAATATTAGCCCAGTATAGCTCCAAAGAGGAAGACTGTTCAACCAGAGACAAAAGTATCTTTTCCCAGATGAGTATACTCCAAAAAGTGAGAAAAGATTTCTCAATAGCTCATGATTTTGAGCCCTTGTTTATGATTCCACAGTCACTATGCAATTTAAAGTTTCCTTTGGTTTCACAGATTGGTTTCCACTATAAATTCTCCAATAAATCCTCTCATTGCATGACTTCTCTGGACCCTGCCAAAGACTGGTGCCTTACGAGACTGATTTCCCAAGGAGAAAGTTTATGGTGGATTGATGAATTGGCAGTCTCTGTCTCAGCTTAATCAAAACTATGGATTTGATATTCATGCTCAGTTGAAAAGTCAAATGGATGTCCAGGCCCAGGGAAAGAAATGAGCACTTCAAAGCAGATCATCTGTTATATTTTCCCCAGTTATTGCAAACAAAATTACTATCAACCAGAATTATGATTTAGAGTATAAATACTTCCCTTGGCTTTGTATATTTTGCAAGAAAGGTAGAAATGAGTACTCCAATAAAGAGAAGACACAGGATGACAACCATGTGTATGGAGAATGGAAACATGCATAGTTTTTCATAATTAACAAATACACACATATGATATATCTGGGAATGGCAGGTGTCTGAGGGTCAGATGGCTGTGTCTTCTCCTTGCTCCCAGTACATGTCAGGACGCTCACAAATGTGTCATGGTTTGAAAAAAAATCTCATGGATTATTAAATTAAGTGATCCAGATTCTGAATGCATACCCCACAGGAGAAAGGAATGAGTTTAAACATATGTAAGATTGATATTCAGCTGTTATATGCAAGTGGGAGTGTAGTGAAGCAAGGAGGTAGTTAGCTAATATTTTAAGACCACCCCTGACTATCCGTATACTGTAAAAATTTCCCTAAAGTGATTTTGACATGCTCCTTTATGTAGGAGAGAATCTTAGAATAGAAGATTCTGATTTTGTATAGAAACAACAAACGGTGATCTATTGGTAATGTGATACCTATCATGTAGTATTCTATTTAAAGTCAGGCATGTTTGTTTTAAATTATTAACCAACATTTACAGACTCTGTGAACTTGGGATAACTTAATCACTGTGAGCCTCAGTTTTCTCATCTGACAAATGGTTGCAATAATACATGTTACAGGATTTTGTGAGAATTAGATGACAATATACATAGAAGAACTAAAATAGTGATACTTACTAGTAAGGAGAAAATATCATCCATAACCTCTTCAGTGATTAAAATAGATGTATATAGAATCAACAGGAATGTTTGGAAGTTAAGATAACAGAGAGGAGATAAAATTGAGCTCCTAGTATAATAATATTCTTTACCTACTTACACATTTAAGCATCAGCATCCAAATATTCTATCAGGCAGGTTTTGTTTCTCTTGTGTGTCATGCTTGGTATAACAAAGCTTAAAATCTCTCAATGACTTCCTTTATTCAAGTATGGGAAGGGGGTGTTGGAATGCTGGGTGGAGTTACATAAAGTCATCATCCATTGACTAAAAGGAAATTATATTTGTTTAATAACATCAACAAAATTAATGACACATTAGAGTTACGTGAGCATCATTTGTGTGAAAGTTTTACCTATAAGATACATATACCACAAAAGTCTTCCCCTTAACTTTAGAACTAAAGTCTATAAGAATTGAAATCAAATAAGACCATCAGCTAAATTCATATAACGAAAATTTGCTGATTATTTTATTAGTTTTATGTGAAGACACTCCCTCTGTAAGGAAAATGGTTGCAAAATTTTTGAAAACACATATTCCAACTTCTGTTGTCTTTTAAAATGTAGTTTGAGAAAACAAGATAATAGAATTTTATTTATCTTTAATACAATTTATTAATTTTTCTGACACCATAAAAGATTTTCAGTGCCGATTTTTATCTCAGAGAAAGTATGTTCAGGAAGAGTGGTAACTATTGGTTTCATTTTATGAGACTATGTCGTGATGTCAAAAGGTACAAGAAGAGCACACAAATATAACTTTGCAGTTATATTTATTTGCATCAGTCAGGATCCCATTAGGAAAACCTGAAATCAATCTAGATACTTAAAACACATGGAATATATCATTGATAATTGGTAACACAGGTGATTAAAAAAATTTTTTTTCTTTAAAGGCCAAAGAGGGGACTGTGAAATCACTGAAAGATTAGCGTTAACAGGAAGCCAATTCAGTCTGGCCAGAGAGATCGAAGTCACAACACTCTTACTTTTTCCTTTTCCCCACCCTTTATAATACAACCAGTTTTTCTCAGTGGCCACATGTGCTCAGAAGCCAGAGGTCATTAAAGAATGGAAAATGTTTCCTGCAATGCACAGAGCAGAAGCAGAAGGAGCAGAGCAAACAGCAAACAGGTAAAGAATTAAAGTTCAGTTGTGACCATGGACACAAAAATCCTCAACATAAGAAGTGTAATTAATCCAGCAGTATATTTTAAAACATCATAATCAAATAGCTTGATTCAGATGTTCTGTATTTATTCAACATCATAAATCCAATTTAATAAAATAAAAATTAAGAGAGTAAAAGTGGAAAACCTTAAATGCCAAAAAATCATTCTATAAAATTCTTAAAAATCTAAGAATAGAAAGAATGGTTTCATCTGCTAAATGGCACCAAATAGATACCTACAACTAACATAATTAATGATGTTATTTTCAAAGGATTTCCATTAAATCAAGAACACTGTATGGATATTTTCTACTTCCTATTAA
>SJYQ01003460.1:455214-487986 GCA_006410935.1 Redunca redunca | reverse complement strand
TCTTCAAAGCAACCCTATCAACCTAGCATTATTATCTTTATCATTTTTATGAGTGAGGAAAATGAGACACACACATGTTAAACTTATTGCCATCAGCTAGTGAGTGGCAGAGCCAGCATGTAAACCCAGGTAATCTAAAGCCTGTTCCTTTAACTCTGTTGCTAAGCTATCTTCTACTATTTTATTTTTCTTTATAACAGCTTTCATTACTTGTGTATTTTCTATTTTTCCTACTACATTTTTTAGCTAGCATATTCTCCAGTGTCTGGAAGAGTGCCTGGAACATAAACAGGTATTCATAAATATATTTGAATGCATACTTTAAAAAGAGAGAGAAATTTTCTTTAAAAGTCATCAAAACTAGAACTCATAAAAAATGTGATAATCCTAACTCCATGAAGATGTAAAACATCTTTATTAGTAGCTGTACCACAAGTAAAGTTTAAACGTAAGCAACAGAATGAGAGAAGATATTTGTGATGCAAATAACTAGAAATCAAGAAATATATGAAACATTCCTACAAATCAATAAGAAGTCAAACATCCAATAGAAAAATGAAAAAAAAAAATTATGAACAGGCAATTCACAGGAGAGATAAAACAAATAGTCTGTAAATAAACATTTGCTCAACCCCACTAGTAACTAGGGAATTGCAAATAAAAACAGCAATCAGACAACATTCTCAACATTTGAACACTGAAAACTGAAATAATTGAGAATACCAAATACTGGTTAGGATGCAAAAAAAATAGGAAGTTGCAAAACTCTTTGTTGAAAGTTTACTTGCTACAAATATATTGAAGAATCATTTAGCAATATCTAATAAAGTTGAAGATGGGCATTCCCAAGATCCCAAATATACCCTCCAATACAAATGCACAAAACCACGTGTCATTCAGATTCATTCTACATTATTTATACAGTTGAAAAGTAAAAGCAACAATTCCATCAACAGATGAAGAAATAAATAAATAAGGCCACGACCAGTCATCAGAATACTACACAGTAGTTAAAATGAATATGTGAGTCTATGGATGAATAAACCCCTTAGAAACTGATTCTTTCATAAATGACACCAATAAACTCTAAAAGAGACACACAAACAACTACCAGACGGCTCTGGTGAATTAACGAAAGCAAGGAGACTTTGGAAGGCAATCAAAACTCAAAGAAACGATCATAGAATGAATTCTCTGTCTTTTGAGGGCGCTGTCCTGAAAGCAGTGGTCATGGTAGCATGTGTGTGTGCTTAGATGTGTGGCAGCAGCTAAACTTTTGGTTGGGACAAGCATGAAAGAAGTCAGTTACAACCAGAGTTGCCAGAGAGCAAAAAGGAGTCTCAGAAATGAAAGAGCTAGGGCAAGGGCCACCTAGATCGTGTATAAACAGCCTATCTAGGCTGACCCCTAAACTAAGCTGACACAGACAAACTGAAAGCACTAGAAACTAGGGTTTAAAATTTTCACTAAGCTAAAACATGACATCCTGAAATTTGTGCCTAATCAAGTTCATTGGCTCCTACAACAAAAACATCAATACTTTTGGAGCAACATGACAGAACCCAGAGTTAACAGTGCAGCTTTCTCAATATACCAAAATATTCACGGCATATATATTAAAAACAAAGAAAAAAAAGTGTGAATTATTTCCAAGAAAAGATAATCAACAGATATCAACACTAAGATGACAAAAAATATCGAAACTATCAAAGATTTTAATGCACTAATTATAATGATGATCAGTAAGATGCTTTTAAACAGTGGTTGTCGGAGAAGACTCTTGAGAGTCCCTTGGATTGCAAGGAGATCCAACCAGTCCATCCTAAAAGAAGTAAGTCCTGAATATTCTTTGGAAGGACTGCTGTTGAAGCTGAAACTCCAATACTTTGGCCACCTGATGAAAAGAACTGACTCATTGGATAAGACCCTGATGTTGGGAAAGATTGAAGGCAGGAAAAGGGGATGACAGAGGATTAGATGACTGCATGGCATCACTGACTCGATGGACATGAGTCTGAGTGAACTCCGGGAGATGGTGATGGACAGGGAGGCCTGGCATGCTGCGATTCATGGGGTCACAAAGAGTCAGACATGACTGAGCAACTGAACCGAACTGAACTGATACTCAGTGAATATTTGCCATGCCATGTATGTGTTCAGTCATGTCCAACACATTGTGACCCCATGGACTATAGCCCTCCAGGCTCCTCTATCTATGGAATTTTCCAGGCAAGAACACTGGAATAGGTTGCCATTTCTTTCTCCAGGGAACATTCCTGACCCAGGCATCAAAACTGAGTCTCCTATATCTTCTGCATTGCAGGCAGATTTTTTTACTTGCTGAGCTGTTTATAGTGCATATTTATATGGTTGCTGCTACTACTAAGTCGCTTCAGTGGTGTCCGACTCTGTGCAACCACATAGACGGCAGCCCACCAGGGTTCCCTGTCCCTGGGATTCTCCAGGCAAGAACACTGGAGTGGGTTGCCATTTCCTTCTCCAATGCATGAAAGTGAAAAGTGAAAGTGAAGTTGCTCAGTCGTGTCCAACTCCTAGCAACCCCATGGACTTCAGCCTACCAGGCTCCTCTGGCCATGGGATTTTCCAGGCAAGAGGACTGGAGTGGGTTGCCATTGCTTTCTCCATTTATATGGTATTTAATATCTACATGAAAAAAGTAACCTAAAGAAGTTGCTACATATGTGGAATATGATGCCATCTATACAGAGTTGAAAAACACACAAAAATACCACTACATATAATAGATACCATTATATATATATATATATATTATATCTACAGGAACACATATATTAGATAAAACTGTATATGTGTTAGAATATGGTTTATGGATGAATATTCATTCAACAAATATTTGACTACAAATATTGCAGTTACCATCAAAATATACCAATGTTCAAAGTCCGTAGCTACTGTCCTTCAGAAATTTCTGTGCTGTTACATGGGAACTTTACAGAGTAAACTTCTTGACAGAGATTGTCTCTATGGAGGGAGGGAGGAAGAAAGAAGGATGGGAGTGGGAAAAGTGACATGAGGGTCTTGAATTTCATAACAATATTTTTTTTATAGCTTTAAATAATTTTAAATCTGAAGCATTTAGAAAAGGGTTAATATCTGTGCATTTTGAGTAGTAAATAGATAGGTGTTTATTATATTTGGTCCTTTGCAGTGTTCTGTATTTATTTTTAACATATAATCAAATGTGATAGAAATGCATTAAATCTAAGGACCTAAGAAATTAAATTAGGAATCTAGATTTAGCATTGATTGAAAGATAAATAAAGCTAAATATACAGCTCCATTAAAACTTTATTATTCCCTTGGCTTTCATAGAGATAGAGAAGGAAAGACTACATAATATGAGAAATATTAAGGGAAATGTGTCTTTCATTACTTTCAAAAAGCACAGATATCTGGGGAAACTCAAAAGGACAGACACCAAAATATTAAGAGGATAATTCTATATTGGTACTTAGGGAACTCTTATTTTCTTTTTATTAACATGCTTATATATATTTTCTATTTTTAATGATGTGAACATCTATTACTTAAAAAGAGGTTTTAGGAATACTACTAATAATATTGGTTTAAGTGTATACTGTGGTTATCTTCTACCTGAAAAATGACAGCATATACGTATATTTTTATTGGAGTATAATTGCTTTACAGTTTGTATTAGCTTCTGCCATACAACAAAGTGAATCAGCTGTGTGTGTACATATATTGCCTTCTTCTTGTGTGTCCCACCCACCCCAACCCCATTTCCACCCATCTAGGTCAGCACAGAACACTGAGCTGGGTTCCTATGTTATACAGCAGGCGCTCACTAGCTATCTATTTTACACACTGGAGTGTATAGTATATTTAAATGTTGTGTGTAAAAACTCACCCCTATCTGCTTACATACAAAAGCATAAAAGCTGGCACCAAACATTATAGCATAGACAAATAATTACTACAGATTTGAACATTATAAACAAATAAGAATTATTATATATTTTTATATATGACTTTCATTAATGAAATATCATTGCTTTCATGTTTTTCTAATACATTTATCATCCATCTTGAGTATCCCCAAAGGGTCTCAATACCCCCCAAAATTCCAAAAGTGTCCCCAAAAATGTGAATATATTTTTTATATTCATATGAAAAAACATGAATATATTTTTCATTTCTTGAAAACAAAATCCATTCCTCTATGTCGCAAATGTCTGACTTTTAATAGATGCACTATTAAAATACTAAAATATAACCCCAAAGCAAAATGCACAATCATGCTAATTTTTGACCCAAGCATTGAATACCTTCCTTTTATATTATAACTATTATTGAAAATTATGCATAAGCAAAAATTTGAAGAAATTGATCAAACTGGATACTAAATTTTTATTGAGTGGCACTTACAGGTGCTCTTATATTCTCTAGTCTTCTAATTTCTAAATTCTATCAAATATGATTACATTACTTCAATAGTAGAAAAATATAAAAATGATATTATATATAAGTGAATAGAAAAAGAACCAGAAAGGTTCACAGCAAACCATGAATGATGGTTACCTTTATTAAGAAAAATGAGATGGGGAGAGAGGTATGCATATGATGATTTTGTTTTCTATATAATTTTATATTTTATTTAAGTTTGTTATGCAGAACATTTATTCATGCATTATTTATGTATTTTAAATGAATTAATTAAATTTTAAAATGTATTATTTACTTTGTATTTAAAGAAAATGAGTCTTTCTTGATTGTAGAATGCTTTGTCAATTTCATACAGAACAGAACCCATATGTATCTGCTCCGGTTTCTGCATTTTATTAAAGACAGGCTGGGGAAAGCATGCAACTTGTCCCAAGTAGCAAAGACTGTTGAGGCCAGGTTTGGGCTGAAATTCAATTCTGCCTAAGCCAAGACTGGAGCATTTCAATTGTCTTTTAAAATTGTCTTCCTGAGTTAATGTGCATTTGCATTTGAAAATCTTTGATTTCTTTCTACCTTGAAGTCCATAAATATTCTTCAGATGTAAGTTTGGGAGTAGAGGGAAACAGGCTTCCCAACATCTTCATGGAGAATATACCTGAATACGTCGATTTTTATTTTCTCCTTTTTGGAGAGAAGGTGACACCAGTTGGATTATTCTTTGCATATAAATCACAGTTTATAATAAGGTGACAGATACATATCTCTGTGTGAAGGAGGCAGTTAATTGCTTGCCATCCGTCTCCCCTCAGGTCCAAAAGGAGCCCAGCCAGGATCGCTGTCCCCAAGAGCAAACAGCATTTGTTTTTTTCAGCGTAGTCATTTTCCTGCACAAATCCAAGCCCCCTAAAGTCATCTATTCTTTCTTCTTTTAAGAGCTACCTAAATATCTTGCTCAATCTCCATTCTTCTTACCTTCAATGGGAGCCAAAGATACATCTTACTTGGGCTACTTTTCCTTTGAGAATATCCACTATCCCTTTAGTTTGGGGCATTTGAACATTATTTCAACCAAATCACAGAAGGAAAGAGTAGCAGAAATTTCTACTTTTCTCTCTTTAAAGAAAGAATCAAGCTTGCATTTCATCAACTTCAATCTCAAACACTGGAATTTTTGTATCTTCTCGTTTCGGGTACTTGTTTTGACTCTTCCCTGGGTGAAATATTAAATACATACGTGTAGACACACATATAGATTCATATCTGCTCATAGGAAGTTTACAATGTCTCAATCAATTTCCCTTGAAAACATTCCTCATCCCCTTTATGCAATCATCCTCCCTAACACAATCCCACTTATAAGACTGCTGACCCACATGTTTGACAGGTGACAAGCTTTCCTGTTATTTTCCTGTTGGTTTCTCCTCTCCATATTCTCATTCCTTCATTTTCTTCCTTGTCTCTCTGCCTACAGCTGCCACTTCTAAAACATCTCCACCCTTTTCCTCTTTACCCGTGTCCTTTTGTGGGCTGCTTTATTATCTGATACCGATGGATTCTCTACCTGCTCTGTTTAAACTTGTTTCTGGTCTGGGGCAGGTAAGATTGCCTCCACCTCCTTATCCCCTTGCTATTGTCTCTTGCCCCAGGGCGAATGCTTCTCTTCTTTGCAAAGATTGCACCATCCCCTCTTCCCACAATGGCTACCTTTGTGTTCAGAATCCAAGCACCTGAAACATCAGAGCAGGCTGCATACCACACTAATTCTGCCTGTGTGGATTACAGTATTAGAATGATCCTGCAGCCGTGCCCTGTGACCTCCACAGTCAAGGTTCTCTTCTGAAGCATAACATTCAGTGGTATCAGAATAGCCCTATTTGGGAACAGGACATCAGAGGAATCCATATCATTTCTTTCTGGAGCTCTACAATCTCTGATTCACATCTGAACCCTCAGGGAGGGCCACTGAGCTACTCCTTAAATACATACACAAAAGCAATGATAATTAGAGTTTCCACTCCGTAATTTCAGTGTAGGCTGGAATTGGTTCATATCAGAGCCAGTTGGTAAGTTTTCAGCACTTTTATGAGTCAGTTGACATCAGCTTGGCAGCTTGAAACCAGTCATGGGGGGAGTATTTATGCCGCCAAAACTGCAAATTTCACACATCATCTTCCCCACGCCACCCCCTTTGAGGTCCAATTGTTAAATATTCACCAGCATGCCAAGGGGAGGACTCTGATAAAACTTTTCAAAAGGATGAAATCTTCATTTGCAGCAACATGAATGTGCTTGGAGGGCTAAGTGAAATAGTCAGATTGAGAAAGACACTGTATAATATCACTTATATGTGGAATCTAAAAAAACACAACAAACTAGTGAACAAACCAAAAAAGAAGCAAATTCACATATAGAGAGAGAACAAACGCATGATCACCTGTGGGGAGAGGGCAGTGGGCAGGGCAGCATATGGGTTGGGGGGGGCAAAGGGTGTTACTATGTGATTATGTGGAATCATGTGTGTGAAACTTGAAAGTTGTAAAGCATTATACAATTTAAAGACTCTTTCAGTCAATAAAAAATAAGTGGAAAAAATTATTCAAAGGTGACAATTTACCTTTATAAGAATTCTTTGCATCTCATATCTAAAATTTTGCAGGACTTTGAAAGGCACTTGTTTCCAAAAGGGTTTATCTTGGGTTGTTTTCCATCCTAATATCTGGTCTCTTTTGCTTCCAATACTTAAGTCACAAGTACCTCACCAAAAACAAGATTACTAGGGACTTCCTGGTGGTCCGGTGGTTAAGACTCCATACTTCCATGGCAGGGAGCATGGGTTTGATCACTGGTTGGGAAACTAAAATCCCACATGTGGCAGAGCCAAAATAGAAATGTTTTAAATCTTAAAAATTACTAGTCATAGATGTCAGATGTCTCCTTTCTGTCTCCAGAGTTTATTTTCTGTTTTGTGTTTCTAGCCCATGTTTCTCCATTGCAGCTATTGTTTGAGGTTACCTCAGCTACCGTACTGTATGTATCAGGAAAAATGATCCCATTGTCTGTTACTCACTTATGATCTTGATTCTACAGCATCTGCCTTGTCACATTTTCTTGTAGCCCTTCCAACATCAGTTGACTCTTTTCTTCCTAGGCCATTTTCAGTAATCTTCCCCCGAAGCATCTTTATGACAATTTCAGTAACAGAGGTAAAATCAGTAATGGAAGGCATCTTGTGGGTCTGAAGTTAATGAGAAAGAATTCAAGAGGCTGTGATACCAAGAGATAATGTCTCCAAAGAGCTTTTCTCTGTGCCACAACCAGGACTAGAACCCAGGTCTCCGAAACTAGTATTTTCACTAGTAAAGAAGCTTATTTTGATGCTAGGTGCTTATAATTCAATCTGCTTTAACTTTCTAGAAGTTAGGCTAGAGATTACAACTACACTCAAAAAGTTCAGCCAAACAAAGAAAGAAAAAAAAAAAGGAAACAAGATGTATAGGTTCACATCTGGAATTCAGATTATTAAGTAACATCATCAGGAATCTTTCTCTTTATCCCTGGTATCTGTTTTCTTTGCCATCCTTCTCAAGTAGGCTCCTCCCCATGTGGTAGTCACCCAAGAGCACCCAGCTCACCTCCTATCAGTTGAGGACACTCAAGAAAAAGAGTCTTTGGAAGGTTCTATCTGGTCTCACAGGCCAACTCCCTCTTTGCTGGAGGCGCAAGTTGGAGTCAACTCAATTTGTGCCCCAAAAAAAAATCAAGGTGCTGTTTTTAAAGACTAGAAGTAAAATGACGGGTAGACAATCACCACAGATAATCCAAGAGAGAGCCCTGATGGAAAATAAAGAAAATTCACATCTGCCATTAACGCAGCTGCACTTGGGCACAGTGGTGCTGCCAGTACAGAAATGCTCCCGTCTTCCAGCTTCCTGGAGCTTACGTAGCCAGAGGAGGCATTTCCAAGGTGAGTCGATTAGTATAGTGAAAGCAAGAATGTTGTTGGCAGATGGAAAACTGATACTCTCCCAGTTCTCAGTGGCAGAAAAATTAACAAACAGTAGCTTTCTTAACTCTTGACGGTTTTGTTGAAAAACATTTTCTTCCTAGTATCCTTTTTTCTTCAAATGTCTCACTCTCTCATTTTTCACAATCAAGTAATTTCAGTGGAAATGGACCAAACAGAAGATAGTGGCTCTAGACTGACAGGATGATGAAATAGATGACAGCCTGGGTCTATCCTATTCCTAATTTCCATGATTTTTAAGAGCCCAGGCTGCTGACACAGAAGAGACAAGTAGGAAAAGTCTTTGGAACACAGACATAAAATGTGTTCAAATTCCTGATGGGCTACCCACCCACTCCCTGAACCTGCTCAGAAGGGGTATATTTTCTATAATCCAATCTTTCATTTGGTCTTTTTTCACAATAATGGGCTTCCTTTCTCCTGTGTAATTTGAGCATTATATATATATATCTTGGTCTACCAAGGCAAAGCAATTTTTAAAATTTTTATTTTAAAGGAAATATATTATTAAATANATGTATATTGTAATATGGGCTTCCCTGGTGGCTAAGAGGTTAAAGCGTCTGCCTCCAGTGAGGCAGACCCAGGTTCGATCCCTGGGTCGGGACGATCCCCTGGAGAAGGAAATGGTAACCCACTCCAGTATTCTTGCCTGGATATATGTATATGTATATATATTTTTATACACACATATATAATGCAATATATATTATATAGGCAGATTCTTTACCATCTGAGCCTTCAGGGAAACCCATATATATACATACATGTATATATAAATGTAATGTAATGTCTAACTCTAAATACACAGAAAAATAGTTTTCCTGAAGTGATCCAAAATATTCTGAGCCAGAAATTCTGGAGGTACAGCCCAGAAACGTGTTTTAACAAGCCTTCTAGATTATGCAAGCTAAGGTTACAGAATCACTGGGCTTTATCTTTTAATTTCCCCAAGCTTCAATTTCATCATCTGTAATATGTACATAGTACCCGTCTTGCCAGGTTTTCATTGAGGTTAAATTTGGCTGAAATTGTGAGTGTTATTATTAATGTCAATAATAAAATAAGTATGCATGTGAAAGTTTATAAGGTGTTATAATGTGGAGTATAAATTAAAGTATTTTGTTGTGATACAAAGTGAAATATCTTATCCTTTTTTGCATAAAGGAGGCAGGTACTACAAATCAAGATTGAGTGACAACATAAAATAATCAAATTCTCAGTGAAATACAGCAATAAAATGATTAGCTCAGTGTTTAACCTCTTTGGCAACTGCCTACTAAATTGTACCTAATACTACTATTGAGCTTCCCTGATGTCTCAGGAGTAGAATCTGCCTGCCAATGCAGGAAACGCAGTTTCAATCCCTGGGTCAGGAGGATCCCCTGGAGAAGGAAATGACAACCCACTCCAGTATTCTTGTCTGGGAAATCTCGTGAACAGAGGAGCCTGGTGGGCTACAGTCCATGGAGTTTCAAAGAACTGGACACAACTAAACAACTACAGTATTACTACTGCTAAATTAATTTATCAAATTTATGTTTTAAAAGTGATAAAGTAAAATCCTATGTTTCAGTTCTAGAATCCTCTTCCCCAGAACAAGATAGAGGTTGACTTAAGTATTCTTCTGCTCAGAGAAAGAGTATTGAACACAAATATTTCATGAATACCTTTTCTCAAGGAGACATAATCGCATTTCCATTCAATCGTAGTATTCTTTGAATCCATGAATGATTTTCCAATTGCCTGTTATCTCCTATTAGAATCCTATAAAATAGATGAAAATCCTTTTGCTACTATTAACTTTCATTTCATCTCAAAATCTAATGAAGAAACTACTTTTATTCTAAATTCTAGCTAGATTTATTTTGAGTTTTAGAGCCTTGGATAAAAGGGACATGAGAAGAAAAGCTCCAGATAGGGGATAAGACAAACATTAGGTTTCAATTAACCACCTGGAAATGTATCTTGCAGAACTACAGCATCCTTTGGACGCCAGCTGTTCATGAGGGACTCCTTTCCTTTTTCCCTCAGAGAAGAAATAGAATTTGTACTTGCTCATTGATTTGTAGACTCTTGAAAATTGTAGTGAAAACTGAAGAGAATTTAGTTCAAGTGACCCTAGCTTGAGGATCAAAGAATTAAGACTTATTTATTTGTTTACTTACTTATTTCTGTTCCTTTCATCCCAGACAACTGTGTTTACTTAAAGCACAAAATATCTAAATCACTGAAGCAGTTGTTATACAGTGCAGAGTCCTCAATTCTAGTGGGAGACTATGGTTTAGCAAGTTTGGGAGCCTAATAATCTGCTTTTAGCAAATATTCCCTTCCCCTTGCCACTTACCCCAGAGGCTCTAATTCAGATCTGCAAATATTTTGAGAAACACTGGCAGAGAAAACAAGAGAACAGGGTTTTGAATCAGAAAAATATGGATTCAAGAAGTGGAAGGGTGGGCAAGATGGACAAAGAAATCCTGGGACATCATGTGCAGTGTGGTAACTAATATTAGTAATACTATATTGTATATCTGAAGGTTGCTAAGAGAGTAAATCTTCAAAGTTCTCATCACAAGAAAAATAATCTTATGTAGTGGTGGATGTTCAGACTTATTGTAGTGATCATTTTGCAGTATATACGTACTGAATCATGATGTTTTACACCTGAAACTAACATAATATTTTATGCTAATCGTGTGCTCAGCCGCTCAGTAATACCCAACTCTTTGCAACCCTGCCAGTCTTCTCTGTCCATGGGATTTTCCAGGCAAGAATACTGGAGTGGGTTGCCATTTTCTTCTCCAGGGCATGTTCCAGATCCAAGGATTGAACCCACAGTCCTCTGTCTCCTGCATTGGCAGGCAAATTCTTTACCACTGGGCCACCTATATATGCTAATTATATCTCAATTTTTTAAAAAAGAAAAAAAAAAGTACAGATTCATAGTTCAGTTCTACCATTTGCTAGCTGGGGCAACTTGGCTACTTTGCTTAGTAGCTGAGGCTCACATTCTGAGTCTATAAAATAGAATTCACAGTAATGTTACTTCAGTTATTGTTCTGACAGCTATATAAGGGAATAAATGCCTGCATGCCTAGCACATAGCATGAGTTCAATAAACACATGTCTCCCCTGTTTGGTGGGCCAAAATAAGATTATTTTGGTGGGAATACATCTTTAGACTTTAAAAAGAGATGCCAAGAAGGCATGCACATGTGCACATGCACACACACACACACACAAATCTTTCTGTGATTTTTGAAAATCATAATGCAAATAGATATTCATAGATAACTGCTTACTTCTACTCTTTCACTATTTTCACTACTGTGTTGTACTGTTTTTTTAATGGTGAGCATGTGTGTTTATGTATCTGTGAGTGCAAGTGGGTCTTTTCTATACAGTCAGCTACAAACTTTTGGAATCCAGGGACTGTTGCTGTTTTGTCAGAATTATCCAACAGCACTGAGGACATCAAATGTGCTCAATATGGACTTCCTTGCAGGTCCAATGGTTAAGAATCTGTGCTTCTACTGCAGGAGGGATATGGGTTCAATCCCTGGTTAGGGAGCTAAGAGCCCACTTGCTGCATGGTGCAGCTGAAAGAAAAAAGTGCTCAATAAATCCATACCCGATTAATGCACTTGTTGCAGTAAGTAATGCCAAAGTGCTGGAGAGTTGGGCAACTCTCCTCTCCCCTCCACACTCACTAAATAGAAATAAAAACAACTGGATTAAACTATCCCCTCTTAGATGGGCCACGGTCTCAGGTGAATTTTGAAAAATCTACTGTACTTTTTAATTTATTTTTGAAAGTGTTTATAATGATAATAGTAAATAATTAATAATACATTGGGACTCAGATAGTTCTTAACAATTTTCGATTGTCTTTTACAATATTCAGCTTATGTCTACTATCTGAGGGATCAGTGATCTGAGAATTGAATGAAATCATCATCAAACATGAGGTATCAGCTGAGAACATCCTTGGGGTGAAAAAAAACATTCCATAGAAACAGGTAAAAACAGTCTGTCATCATATTCCAAATAAATGAATTAAAATGGAATAAAACAGTGTTTTTGTTTTTAAAGTCTTTGTTCTATCTTTCAGGAGGGGAATAATAAGTGAACAAATATCACAAAGTATCTATGGCAGCAACTTTACTCTGATTCTCAACAATCTGGACTGTGTATATACCCCATGATCATCATGCTATACATTTACAAAGAAATATCCAAAAGTTCCTCAGCCATCCCTACTCAGACCTCTAAGACTGTTCTGACTGCTTGGGTCAGAAGTTGAGATATGTAAACAGTCTTTCTCTGCTTGAACTTGAAAGAAAAATCAGTCATCTGTACATGATCTGTGTTAGAGCAAAATGCAATTTTTCCCTCTGACAATGTGTTTATGGTTGTTAAGTTATCTTGATTGCCAAGAGAAATCTGTTTTGTGTGGCAGGCTTTTCTGACTTAAAATGTCAGATGCCTCAACCCCCCCAACCCCCCACGCCCATATCGAGCCATCCTTTCAACTAATTCACAAATTGACTTGACTCTCAGCTAGGTTAAAAAAATAATTTCCTGAAAATTTAAAGTCTGGCACAATACTGCGCTAAAAGTCCATTTATCTTGTCTATTTTTATAAAGCCTCACTGCAGCATCTGGCACAATGCCCACTTCCAGTAATAAAGGTCCCCAAGGACACTTGGCAAGAGAGACTTTTCTCCCAAGACCCTGAAAATGATCCTGAGCTTCCTAACACACAAGTTAAAAGCTTGACTAAGATTTGTAATATTATCTTCTGTGTTATTTTTTTAAAGTCGGAAGTGGGTGAAAATTCTGTGGAGGTGAGGGACCACAAAGACGGCAGGTCTCTGAGTTCCACCTCTGCACTGACTAAAATCAGGGGCTTACTGAGAGCTCGAGATTTCTCTGTTATTATGAAACATAATGGCTAAAGACTGTCTACATGGGGCAGCGCAATGATTCACTCTTGTTTAATCAACTACAACCTGTGTTAAGCTCTATCCTCATCTCAATATAAACCAGGTTAATCTTTCCACTTTCCTGCAGGAAACTGCCATGGCGCTTGTTTATTCGACTCCCCTGATCTTGAGTAAATCCTTCCCTTCTCTTCCCTCCTCCCCCACCAATCATTTTGGGGGAAAGATTTCCAGCACTTCCAATCTAAGACTGATTGGGCTTTCCTGTTGATGTCAAGTTGAAGCATTCCACTGAAAAAGCAACCTCAAGACTTGACTTTTCTTGTGGCTCTGAGCTGAGCAAGTGATTACACCAAGCATATCCCTCTTTCATTCTAGGAAAGAGAAATAGTCTGTGAAGAATTGTTTGCTTGGAATGTTTTTCTGAGGAACTAAACACTTGTGTCAAAGACACTACAGACGTGCTCCATCCAATTTGATATGATGTTTTCCCTTTTGTGACCACAGTTTCACTTACCAGATCCTTCTTTTAGCATGGGGTACACTAATGGAAAGTCACTTCATCAGTTCTGTGACATTCAAATCAATGGCTATTTTGCCTCAGTGATTTACCTCATAAACCTAAATGTCATTTCATCAGTGAATTCTTGACAGTAAAATTATTGATACCGAATTCCAATGTGATCATAGAATTAGGTTGGCTTTTTTTTTCTTTATTACATTTGGAATATTGAGAGTTTTTCATTATTATTATTGAATTAAGGGGTTTAGAGGAGTTTGAAACTCTTCTGAGGCATGACCAAGGACACAGTTCCATCTGTTTTGTTTTCCTTATTCATGACATAGATGATTTTATTTTAAACATTGCATGCATTTCACTTTAATTCTTCATGTCTGTCAGAGCACATCATCTGTGATGTATAGATAGTTAACTGTAGCACTTTGCAGGAAGATTTAGACAGAAAGTGAAAACAGCTTTGCAAAAGCAGTCAGCTAAAAGCAGAAGCTGAATGCTTATGGCACTGCTATATATCTGTTCTGTGCTGAGCAAACATTTTCAGGGCAACATATTGGTACCTGAAACCTACCGAAAGTTGGTCTCATTCACCTAGTAAATATTGAATCCCTTTCTCCTGGACAAGTGTCTTATATCCCAGTGTCTGCCTTCTGTGTGGGTGTTTTGTGGCTGGGATGAAGGCAAGGGACAGAGCAGCTTTGTAAATAGAGCCCTTCTCTGGGCATGCTCTTTTGTTTCCCCTCATTATATTTAGCTGTGCCAGTGCAAAAACCACTTCGGAACACTTTGATCTGCCCAATCTACCATGTTTCTCAAACTGGGTTACTCACTCACCTACCTTTCCCCAGACACACAGAGAATAAGTAGGGTGCTGAGGTCAACCTGATCAGTGGGGTGTTTCTTCCTAGAATATCCATTTTGTTGGCTGGTAAGAAATTTGGAATAAATCTCATATCAAAAAAAGCAAGCATAAATATGTGTATCTGTGTGTGTGTGTGTTAGTTGCTCAGTCATGCCAACTCTTTGCAACTGCATGGACTGCAGCCCCCAAGGATACCCTATCCATGAAATTTTCCAGGCAAGAATACTGGAGTAGGTTGCCATTGCCTACCCCAGGGGGTCTTCCTGACCCAGGGATTGAACCCACCTCTCTCACATCTGCATTGACAGATGTAATTCTTTACCACTGAGCCTCGTGGGACTTGAAGGAAATCTCATTAATTATGGATACCGTAGATGAACTACACCTTCAGAGCACAAATTGACTTTCTTGTATTCCTACGGTGGGAAGATTCTTGAAGTTCTCTGAGCCCTAATCCTCTTTCAGAGCATCATCTTCTATTGCATTTTCAAACATTTAACTCCCAAGTAATAGTAGGAGTAAGATTGGAGTCACCAAGATACTGTATAGCTGAATTTCATATTAAATCATTTTGGTTATAGTGCCCAGAAGTTTCTAGCCCTCATATATCTTTCATATATTCCTTAAACCTCCACCTCTGTAAAAAGTGATCTTGTGGAAAAGTTCCAAACCATCATGGGTTCGACTTCACATGAGATGTAACCTGCAGGTTATAACATTTACTCCATACTCATGGAACACAAATGATGCACCACAGAAATAGTCTGGGGTAAGTTTTATGATGCTGTGTTTGTTAAGACTGACTAACTTCCAACATTTGGAAAAATATTACAGAATGGACTTTTTTGCTTTGTTGCATTAGGAATATTTAAAGTTTATTTTCCTTTTTTAAATTAATTACCTTAGAAGAGTTTGAAAATTTTCTGAGACATAACCAGAGACACAGTTCCATCTGTTTTGTTCATGCAAGGTATACATGCAGATTATAATATTTACTCTGTACTCAACTTGTAAAACACATCATGAGTTTTGGAATTAGTTTGGGGTCTGTTTGATCATGTTGTGCATAGTAATATGTACTATGCTCAAACATTTTGAAAATACTTCTGGACTATTCATTGCATCATGACTAAATATTGTAACCTATGCTTCAAGATTGTTCCTGTCCATTCTCTTTCAATGTCATTGTTCTTTTTCCATTTCTACTTCCAAAAAGAGATGCTCATGGGATTCAAAAACTCAACTGCTTTTCAAGGCCAGACAGGACACACAAGTCAATAAAGTTGCTAGGTAAGATATTAGATGTTAAGCTAGTTATGATTTGATCAGCCATAATATCTCTTTGTTTACATAAACTTTCTGCAGGCCAAATAAAACAGACAATTGCCAAATTCACCCTGTAAGCCTCCAGCCTGAAACTTCCACCTAGAATGCCTTTCTCCTCCTTCTTGATCTGGCTTCCTCCTGTAACGCTTCATTCTAAACCCACTATCTTCTCTGAGTAGCTCCCCAATTACTCCCACCTCCATCTAGCACAGCACGCATGGCAGACTCCCATCCATGGCTGTGCAGATAGTACCTGGCTAGAGTATCAGCTTACTTAACAGAAGACACAACTGGTTGGGACAAGCCATGTCAGGCATTCTGTATGACTCTACTTACCTGGTTTACCCATCCTAAATGGTGATTGGAATTACCATATGGAGTCCTCCAAGTTCAAGTATGTTCTAAAACAATTCTTACAAGTTTTCATCCCAGGGAATAAAGGCAGTAAGATCCATCATTGTGAATGAAAACCCACACTATGGATGGGAATTGCAGTCAGTTTACTAAGTGGTTATTGGAATGATAGTCATAATGTATATCAGATAAATTACCAATGGAGAGCAGCTATATACTTCAGATATCTGCTTCTCATTTCTCTTCCCCACAGAATTACCAGAGCCCTTAGTGGGCATAGTTAAAAGAAATGATGCACTCCTAGTTCTACTTGATTGATTTTTTTTTTTTTTTTGTATCCTAACTTGGAGATTTTAAAGTAAATTGCAGATACTGCTCTGTCACTCTGCTAATCAAGTATTTAAAGGTCAGATCTTGAGGACAAGATCTAACTGCAGGCATCCTGGCAAGACAAACAGAAGCCAATAAACCAGGTGAGCACAGTATCATGAGCACTAGGCTTGATGGGGAGAACCCTAGCTGGCCTCAATTCACTGGTCTAGAGTCCTTGTGCAGTACCCAAACTGCACAACCATACATGCCAGCCCTGCAGCTTGGATTTTGCTTTAACTGGTTCCCAGCTGCTTTTGAACTTCATATATGCTTCTCTTAAGTGTGCTTCTTTTCTTTTGTATTTATGATATTTGAGTTCACATCAAAACATTATCCTTTGAGGGAATTTGAAACCTAATGGGAAAAATTACTCACTAACAATATAAGTAAGAAAAGGTTAGGACAAAGGATGAGTGTGGCTGAACGTAGAGGAAGTCAATTTTAGGTTGCTGAAATGACCTGGTGCACCAGGCTATGTTTTATTTTTAATTCCTGGCCAGCAGTGACCTCATCTGGAGTGTCATCCATTCCCAGAACTAAACTGGAAGCTCCTTAGTGGCAGGAACAAGGCTCCTTCCTCCCTAGTTGTCCTCTTCAGGCTTTGGCAGAATCCTACTGTATCAGGTAAGGAAGCTTCATCATCATGGTCATCCCTCCTCACATCTAAAATATTCATGGAAAGTTTGTATCTATTATATTCTGTGTTTTCAGCTATGTTTCTGTGAGACCTTTTATTGAAAAACACAACATATAAAAACCTAGAATTTTAGCCTTAAAATAGGAAGAAGTAAAATATTCTCTCTAAAGGGAAGGTAAATTTCATTTTCTAATAATCAGAAACCTTGACAAATATATGGAAATTGTTATACATCTCATCCGGAGAAGGCAAAGTCACCCGACTCCAGTACTCTTGCTTGGAAAATTCCACGGACCGAGGAACCTGGTAGGCTGCAGTCCATGGAGCCGCTGAGTCAGACACGACTGAGCACCTTCACTTTCACTTTTCACTTTCATGCATTGGAGAAGGAAATGGCAACCCACTCCAGTGTTCTTGCCTGGAGAACCCCAGGGACGGGGGAGCCTGATGGGCGGCTGTCTGTGGCGTCACACAGAGTCGGACACGACTGAAGTGACTTAGCAGCATACATCTCATCTATGCTAATTTGTTATGTTCCCTTCCTTTCAGTGTAAATCTTCAATATACCCCTATGCCTTAGAATATCCTAAACAGCGTCACATCCCATTAAAATAATGAAAGCCTTTTGCCAAAATGCAGTATTTTCCTCTGTTCCCAACTTGAGTAGGTCATGCACACCACTGTTGTGTCAAAATCTTTTAAGGTAGTAAATTAATTGAATTACTCCTTTGCGGTGAATGAAGAACAGCAGAAGGCTCACTGCCACATGGCTGCTCCTTTCAAGAGAATACTTTAATTCCCTGAGCACGGCAAGGAATTCCCTATAAACTGGATAAATAATACATCTCTGTGTGATACATATATTTTTATTATACCTGCAAGTAGACATTCATGTACTCATTCCTTTTACCCTAAAGCAGAGACATTAATGAACAAGATAAAGTTATAGCTCTCAAAATGGGGTAATTTCTTACTTGAATGACTGTCAGTATAGGCCAAGTCCAGGACAAAAATAGACAGGAGTGAAGAGAGAAATAGTGTGGACATATTCCAGAAAACTCTTTTAAAAGGCCTGATTTCTTTGTGTGTGTGTGTGTGTGTGTGTGTGTGCGTGTGTGTATGTGTGTGTGTTTTACCAGAAATCGTCTTCCCTAAACTCTATGAACTTTGGCTGAATGCACTAAAAGAATGGCCATTGTTCTTTTGTATCTTAAAAGGAAAAAAAAAGCTACCCCTGGATTTTGAATTTACAGTGTAGCTGAAGTCTGTATTGTAATTTCAATAGGGTTTTGATACTTAGGAAAAAATATTGAAATTATCCCATGAGATAGCAAACCCTTTGGTAAGAAAACCAACATGGCATTGACAAGAATATGTCTAGTCTGACCAGGCTGATATCCTTGTGGGAGTTCTGACTGACCAAAAGAAGCTGGAGATAGAATCAATCTTAAGTTTAACAGAGTCTTTGATTCTGCCCCACACAACATACACATCAATTAAGTGGAAAAACAAGGTCTGAAACATTTAGTTATGAGGTGAGTGAAAAACCAGCTGGAAAGTCAGACCCAGAGAGAGGTTATCAATGGATCAGTGTCAACCTAGGGACACGCAGCAAATGGTGCCACCATTCCTCAAGGGTCAGCTCTGAACCTGTGGTCGTTTAACATTTCTATCAGTGACTTAACAATTCAACAGAAAGAAGATTCTTATTAAGCTCCGAAGGGTAAAGGAAATTCCAGATTCTTGGCAATGAGGCAAGGAAATCCAAAGCCACTGAGTAAATTGCCGAAACAATCAGTTATAACTAGAATAAAGTTGGTGAAGTAACTCTGGAGTATTGAAGAATAAATTTTGCCAAAGGAAAACCAAGAAAAGTTAGGTATATGTAAGTCTGGTGGTAAAAGAACTATTTAGAATTTGTCACAGACTCTTCTTTTTTGGTGGAAGGACTTTCAACTTCTTTCACCCAAAGAAGGTTGGTGGAAACTTCTTTGGGGGAAGTACTCTTTCATCCTTCCTCCATAGATTTTATTGTTGAATCTAGTAAAACTCTATATTTGAAATTTCTAGGGAAAAGAGGCAGAAGTGTGATGAGACCAGTATCAGATGGCTTTTTATTTTTTAAATGTGTGTTTTTCCTATGTATCTAAAACTAAGGGGTCTCAGCTCAAAGAATGAAGATTAGTCTCACTCCAAAAGCCTGATAAGCCTGTGTAAAATATTCACACTATGTTGATTTGCAGAGATCTACTCCCACGCATACCCACTCACACCACCTTACTCAGCACACAAAGCCCTCAGCCAATAACCTGCTCCTCAAGGAGACCAGGAGGACACATCCCTCCTCCTAACTACAGGGAGGGAAATGAGCAAGGAAAATAACTAGACCTGGCACAATTTTTTAAAAATCAAGTACAACACAATGATACAAAAATGTAAAAGACCTGAGAGCAGATCTTTCCCCTAGTATGAAATTGTTTGCAAGATATGAAGAAAATGTATTTTGGAGCCATAAAAATTGAGTTAAAGTATGAAACAACTAAAGATTCTGAAGTTAATCAACATGGAACGAGGCCTAGAGGAAGACTTAACCTCCAAGTATGAGAAAAGTGCTTATCAAGAGGTATAATAATTATCTGTTCTTTAAGCCCACTAAGAATGTGGGGTGGAAACCTCAAGTAGAAAATGAAAAAAATCGTTACATATGAATAACATCTTCCAAAATATAAGTATGTCTATGTATATGTGCATGCACATACACACACCTCTCTTCTAGATAAGGCAAGTACAGCATTTGTCTTAGGCACAAAATTTGAATTTGAGGGCACCAAAATCTGAGTCATCAACATAAATAGCATTTTAATGCAATATCTTTAAAAAAAATCAAGATTAATGCCAAAAATCTACTATAAACAAAATATTCTAATTCTAAACAAAGAAATAATAATTCTAAATAAAGAAAGGATCAGCATTCCTGACTTTTCTTTCTCAGTCTCCAAAATGGCTAGGTAGCAATATGACAACCCAACAACTTAAGTTGCTACACTCAGGAGTTTGAAAAATCTCTCTTTGGAAAACCCCCCAAACAATATGATTTTCACCCAAATATTTGGATGTTATGAGGTATCCTTCTTAAAATGGCAGGTTTGTTAAAGCAAAGGTACATTAGACTTTAAGTTAGTTTTCCTTTATTTTTTCCAGGAAATTTGGCTTAATGCCTTGCCTCTTGACTAAAATATTCCTGATGCAAGGCTGGCAAATCATGGATCAGCATATGTTCTCCTGATTTTCTGCTGAGCCCAAGGAAATAAAGAGAAAGAAAAGATGCTATCTTTATTACAAATTACCCTTTATAGACAAGTTGTCTTTTCCTTTTCATTTAACATTAATACCGTACTTTTGTTTGGATTATTTAATCTTATAAATGTCTGCTTCTTCACATTATTGCCAAGGAGGACAAGAAGGTTTTTTGTTGTATTTTTTTTTTTACAGTTTCCTGTTCCATTTTTTTTTCCTGTAACACTGTAAATAAGTGAGTTTTTTCCCTGAAATCACTCTTGTCAAAAGCAGTAAGTAAAATAAGATCTCAGATGAATATGAAAATCAGGTTTCTGACAAAATGTGATACTGTGCTGTAAGTATCTGTCTCTTAAACTTCTGATAATTCATAAAACATCAAATGATCTGCCTTAGATGTGAAATCTCAAGTGATTCCAGCATGTAAACTTGCTTAACTTCCATAAATTGAAGGATTTTAACGGGGTTTTTACAAGTGTTAATAAATTTCAGTTTCAGCCGCTGTGTATCTCTCTCTGTGTTTCTCTTCAACCTGCCCCCCCCAACCCCTGCAATTTAGATATTAACCTTCACATTAAATGCATTTTCTCATGATGAGAATCATTTATGCTTGCTTGATCCAAACATTCCTTACCAGTGGAATAATTAGATATCATGTTGCCTCCATTCCTTTTTTGGATTATTAAGTAATCCCAGGTGGCAATAAAAACATAGTACTATGGATAACACAAATATGAGAATGGTGAGATACATTTCAATGTGCTTGAAAGTAAATGCTTTTTCAAATATGCTTTGCAGAATTTTCATGAATATAAAAGATATTCAGTTGTAAGTGGCCAAGAAAACAAAACTGAATACACAGTTAGGAGGAAATAACTGAAGCACAGTTTTCTATAGTACAGATGTATTTATATAGGTATACGTTTACACTAGAAAATTTTTGCACAAACAAATATGTGTGTTTGTACCTATGTGCTGCAGAAATAGAGAAGTCTGGGAAGGGTACAATTAATTATGAAGACATTTGCTTACTCACAGTGTCAAATCAAATCATTTGGGCATAGGAATTTTATTTATTTGAGTTTTGCAGGGTGAACGTGCTAAATCATCAGGACTGACCAGGAAAACCACTTATATTCTCAGGATAACATACAACCATCATTTCTCATGAATCCATGAAATAAAATCTAAACCCAAATCTGAATGGCATCATTTTTCACAGAATTCTAATTTTGACAATCCAAGACATATCAACTCAAATAGGTAGTGGAATGAAGAGAAGACCAGACAAAGTATCTGCAGTTCTCATTCTTATCCTATCATCTGAGTTTCAAGTTCAGAAGAATTGAATTGAAATCCTTCCTTCTTCTTTTGGTCTAGAAAATTACCTTCCTCAGTCTCAAAAGAATTCCCAGATGACAATAAAGTACATATCTCTTTTCTTAGTAACAGAAAATTCAAAGGCTTTATGGACAAGAGTTTGGAGGCACAGATGGGAAACTACACAAATACAGAGTGAAAGTGGGGATGTTAACAAGCTCATAATTAGGGGATGATATGATTCATCTGCCACAGAACTTAATACTTTCTTGGGTTGCATTAATGGTGGTCTAGTTTCTAGATAAGGGAGGTGATGATCCTTATCTATACTGCTATACTCCAACCACTCCTGATAAATTTGCTTTAAGCAAGTTTGAAGAAAGCAATTAGCAACCACGTCATATAAGATTAGATAAAAAGAGACTAGAAAACAGACATGACTGTGGGGTTGAAATTGTTAGAAGACTATAATAAGAAAGAGAGAATAGATCTATTCTTCGTGACTCCAAAAGTGATAAAGTGAATTCCCCCACTAAATTTATTTCCAAGGTTCTTTCTATTTCTGAGATCCTGTGTGACTTCAATAAGGACCTTTGTCTTTCAAACCAAGTAATAATTGAATCTCTTCAGATATATGAGAATCCTTATTGCTTTAAAAGGTTTCCATAGAACAGCATTTACTTATGTACATTGATTATCTATTCATTTAAAAGTCTACATTCTTTGCTGAGGTGGAAAAGAGCTATGGGTTACTCTTCAGGGAAAATCAGAGTATACTGACATTCAATTTTTAACTTTAGGTAAGAGTTGCAACTTTAAAAGAAGTGCTTATAAATAGATAGAAGTAAGATAATTTTTTAGAAAATATAAGAAAATAAATAGGAGAAATAATTTTAAGAAAGCTATTTCAATAGCCTTAAGAAACTAAACTCTCCAAAGAGAAAATTATAAGGAGATCAAGGAAGATAATCTTTGTGGAAATTATATTTGCTGCACAAATATAATGTTTTTATACACACCTAGACACACATTTAGTTAGAAAGTCCTAATTAGCGGAAAAAAAGAAGCTAAAAAAAAAAACAGGTAGAAAAACTGAAATATTCTGAGAAATCCCAGTCTTTTCAATTTAAAAAATATCTTTAAAATATTTGGGGGCTCCCCTGGTGGCTCAGATGGTAAAGTGTCTGCCTGCAATGCGGGAGACCCGGGTTCGATTCCTGGGTCAGGAAGATCCCCTGGAGAAGGAAATGGCAATCCACTCCAGCACTTTTGCCTGGAAAATCAATGGAGGAGCCTGATAGGCTACAGTCCATGGGGTCACAAAGGGTCAGATACGACTGAGCGACTTCACTTTCACTTTCTTTAAAATATAGAAATGGAGGGCTTAAGATATAGAGGAAGTTGAAGGTAAAGCTTATCTCATGTAAGAATGGAAGACTTTAATGACAGTGACATTGACAAGACTTTAAAGATAATGACACTTTCTTAGAAGAATAAAACTGACTCAATGAACATGAGTTTGAACAAACTCAGGTGAAGGACAGGGAAGCCTGGCATGCTGCATGCAGTTCATGGGGTCACAAAGAGTCAGACATGACTTAGCAACTGAACAACAAAAACAAAGAAAAATGCAAAAGAATTTCAATAAAATGGCTTTGAAATCAGCAAAATAGTAAACAATTTTGAACCTTGGTGGGCTTGTCCATGATGTGAGGAACCAAAGCACCACTTTGTAGTAAAAATCCCCCTTGAAAAAAGTGATTCTCACAAACAGGTTGGCAAGGATGTACAGAAAAGGGAACCCTTGTACATTGTTAGTGGGAATGTTAGTTGGTGCTGCCACTGTGGAAAACACTATGAAGAGTTCTCAAAAAACTAAAAATAGAACTACCCTAAGACCCAACAATTTTACTCACGGATATATATACAGAAAAAAAGCAAAAACACTAATTTGAAAGGATACATATACCCCAATGTTCATAGCAGCACTATTTACAATTGCCAAGACATGGAAATAACCTAAGAGTCCATCAACAGATGAATGGATAAAGAAGCTGCGAGATTTTATACATATAATGGACTACCACTCAACTATTTTAAAAAAAGGAAAAATTTTGCCATTTACAGCAGCATGGATGGACTTGGAGAGCATCATGGTAAGTCAAGTAAGTCAGAGAAAGATAAATACTGTATGATATCACATGTGTGAAATCTAAAATAATACACCAAACTAGTAAATATTATGTAAAAGAATGAGACACAGATATGGAGAGTCTTCTCACAGTGGTTACCTGTAGGAAGAGGGGGAGACGCAATATTGAGCTGGGAGAATAGAAAGTACAAACTATTGGGTATAAGATAGGCTCAAGGATGTATTACTCAAGACAGGGACTACAGCCAGTATTTTATAATAACTATAAATGGAAAATAACCTTTAAAGTGTAAAAAATATTTTAAATAAATTTAAAAAATAAGTCATGGGGATATAAAAAATAAAGAGAAAACCATCCAACATAGAAAAATAAACAAAAATTAAAACAGTGGTTCTCACCTTGAATGGCCTCAAGGTTATTTCAAGGTATAGTTATCCACATGCCTTTTAAGACTGACTGTAGAATGACTGGATAATAATATTTCATTAAAATATGTGGTTATGCATTATATGCATTTTAATATGCTATACATATCCATAATATATATATATCATTATATAGTTATCTATATGTACTATAAATATTAAAAAAAACTAAGACCATGGCATCTGACTCCATTACTTCATGGCAAATAGAAGGGGAAAAGTGGAAGAAGTGACAGATTTCCTCTTCTTGGTCTTTAAAATCATGGCAGATGATGACTGTAGCCATGAAATCAGGGGACCATTGCTTCTTGGCATGAAAGCAATGACAAACCTAGACAGTGTGCTGAAAACAGAGGCATTACTCTGCCAACAAAGGTCCACATAGTCAAGGCTATGGTCACCCCAGTGGTTACATACAGGTTTTGAGAACTGGACCGTAAAGAAGGCAGAGCACCAAAGAACTGATGCCTTTCAACTATGGTGCTAGAGAAGACTCCTGAGAGTCCCTTGGGCAGCAAGGAGATCAAACCAGTCAATCTTAAGGGAAATCAACATTAATTACTCATTGGAAGAACTGATGCTGAAGCTGAAGCTCTATTTTTTGGTCATCTGATGCGAATAGCTGACTCATTGGATAAGTCCCTGATGCTGGAAAAGCTTAGGGGCAGAAGAAGAAGAGGGCATCAGAGGGTGAGATGGCTGGATGGCATCACCAAGGCAATGGACAAGAACCTGGGCAAACTCTGGGAGATGGTGAGGGACAGGGAGGCTTGGACATGCTGCAGTCCATCGGGTCACAAAACGTCAGATGAACAACAACAACAACAATGTACTACTATCAATGTAAGCATATGCACCATATGTGTGTATATAGGTATATGAAACTCCTTATACAGGAATATACATGATTTAAAAAAATTTATATAGATGGTATTGTGATTATACAACATAAATTAATTTAAAAGTATTACTAAATTCAACATAGCTTTTGGTCATGCTGTTTTATGATTCCACCAATAATAAAATATGAGTACTATTACACTGGAGAGTCAAAAAATGTTTTAGAAAATGGCTCTTCATACTTAAAACACTTGGAAACCACATACTCTAAAGTTTCCTCCCCTTCCTATAAATGTCATTTCTAAGCTCTTGAAGACATACTAGAAACAGAATTCTCAGTACTTAGTAAGTTCCCAATAAATAATAATTATAATTTATTATTATTTTTATAGTAATTTTTCCCCCTCTTGGCTGTCACTGCCTGTCTTCTCAGGTTATTTATAATAGCCATGGAATAAAAACCATTTCACTGTTTGATAAGAAATCTTCAAACACAGCCTTACCTTTTATTGATCTTTTTAAAAGTTACTTGCCATTGGCAAGTATCCCATACCTAAGAGGGAACTCTTATACTTCAATCTATGAAGACATCTTAGACTCCCTTTTGTTCTTTGACTGGATATATATGGAAATATTTGTATAATTAATTATGATAGGAGACAGCTTGAATTCTTGGTTTATATCCTAATTTATCCATGACTTAGACTAAATGAGTGACATCTATTAACTGAGGGCTTAAAATTAAGGTTCTTTTGAGTTGCGATCACCCACAAAAAACTGGCAAATGAGCCACGTTTCTCTAAAATTGTGATAGACCTTCTTATACAACATTCTTTTTCATTAAACTGCAATCCTTGAGAAATGTGTATGAGAGTATGTAATAGATGAATATATACATATTTTCTAGAAACAAAATATTTGTATGACTTAACTAGTGATTTTTCAGATTACATAGGAAAACAGTTTTTCTTGTCAGACTTTTAATATCTAGAATATTCTCATGTGTATAAAATTAGATGAGAGATTTGGTTCATACCCACTGAGTTGTATGGCGTGTTCCAGTCATCATTGTTGATAAAAATCCTTTTCTCCTGTATAAAACTGCCGTGCATATGGTTGAAAAATATATCATAGATAATCAACATATTTTATTTAAAATATTATGCATAATGCCTTTCTCTAAATGTTTAATGTCCATTAAAATTCCCCTACCTATATAGTATTACACATACAGCATGACTTTGGAAAAGTAAATCCTTTTGAAACTAATATGTGTAACAAAATCATATGGTTCATTGAAAGGTCATGGAGCCCAATTCATTTTATGTTGACTGAACATAAGTTGGCAAAGCAGATGACTTTGAAAAAAACAGATGTGTGGTCTAGTTTAAAATAATTGCTAGTATAGCAGCCTGTGCTGCTTGTTTAGTACATGGATCTGGATATATAATAAGATAAATTACGTCCTCCAAAGAAAAGGGTTCATATAGTAAATATAACACAGAATACAAATGACAATTTTGCCCCACAGTACAACGATTATTTATAAAAACATTATGTTTAATATTAAGTTTAAATGTGGATTTCAGATCTTTACTTTTAAGTATAATCTGTTGATGTAGAAGTTTTCTGTTGTTTGACCAAAGTTTTTAAAGACATTTGACCCAGCTCAGTTCTTACTTGCATTCACAATACAGATGGAATATTATGCCACATATTCACATTCAGTTTGCTGTATTACTTCTTTAGAAATATAACACATCAGTAGGTTTATCTGATAAGTAAAATACATGAGACCTTGTCCCCATCTAAAATAATGTCTGAAAATTGTGCATTAAAGGTAGGAATTTGAATCTAAGCTCCACCTCTTCTCAAGTATATATGATGCTGGGTTCTGTGTTTAAGTATAAAGCAGTTGGATTCTGTGATATCTAATACATATACTTGAGATGTATAATATATATACATCTTAGAAGCAGCAGATGTATTTTTGAGATCCAATGATTAGAAATACCTGCTTCTTCAGAGAGAAAGTGTGGAAAATAATACTGATATTATAGATAATGAAAAATAATTATCTATAAAAGTACTTGACAAAATATTTTTTAAAGTGTCTGAAGTAAAGTGAAAGTCGCTCAGTTGTGTCTGACACTTTGCGACCCCAGGGACTGTAGACTGCCAGGCTCTTCTGTCCATGGGATTCTCCAGGCAAGATATTGGAGTGGATTGCCAATCCCTTCTCCAGGGGATCTTCCCAACCCAGGGACTGAACCCAGGTCTCCCGCATTGCAGGTGGATTCTTTACCATCTGAGCCACTAGGGAAGTCCTTTAAAGTGTGTACCACTTGATAATTGTTTTTCCTTTCACTAACTGGTAAAATGATCCTAGGAAACTCATTAATTTTGATCAGTCTCAATTTTGTTATCTGAAAAATAAAGCAGTTAGGTTCTGTGACATCTAATATTCTATGATTCTTATAGGAAATAAAATTCTCAAACTCCAATACTTTGGCCACCTCATGAGAAGAGTTGACTCATTGGAAAAGACTCTGATGCTAGGAGGGATTAGGGGCAGGAGGAAAAGGGGATGACAGAGGATGAGATGGCTGGATGGCATCACCATCTCGATGGACATGAGTTTGAGTGAACTCCGGGAGTTGGTGATGGACAGGGAGGCCTGGCGTGCTGCAATTCATGGGGTCACAAAGAGTCGGACACGACTGAGCGACTGAACTGAACTAAACTGACTGAAACACAAAGAATATAAATATGCATATAAAATTTCTATACAGTCCATTGAATGAGTATCAGTGATTTTTTTAACACCAGAAGATGGTGACCTTCTTCTAATCTCTATTCATCTAGAATTCTATTTATCTTCACTCTTTTAAGATTAATTTACAATCAAGACCAGATGGCTCAAGGCCACCCATTTTCATATCCAGAGCTGAATACCTAATTATCAAAATCTTCAAAAGAAATATATTGGTCAGATTTGCAAATGCTTGCCAAAAGTATGAATATGCATATGAAATATAAAGAATATATTAAAATGATGTATGAGTTTCAGATATACTTACAAAAATTGAGTATTTATATTTCAATATCATTGAGTATAACAAGATGACGTATAGAATAATGACAATGCTTTAGACTTATGCTAGCTTTGTCACTTAATCTCTTTGACCATGGTCAAGTAAGCTGATCTTTTGGAGTCTTCATTTCCTCATCTCTAAAGTGGAAATCTTGGATTAAATGAACTCCAGGGATTCATCCATTTCCAAACATAACATTGTCTACAAATGTGGGTATTCAGAACTTAAAACCGTACTTAAATATGGAGAAACCTGTTCTGTAATTTTCGGTTGAAAGTTTTCATAGATTATTCTGTTGTGTAAAGTCCTGAAGGTATAGTTATCTACTTTCATTGAAACTGATGAACTTAGTTACAATCAGACCATGGTGGTAAGCTTTTAGAACCTGATGCCTGGTTTCTTCTTGTCAGACTTGGTAATAAAAAAGATTCCTGTTTCCTTTGTTCTATCCTTTCTTCCTCTTCCTGCTTCAAGACTATAAAGTTCAATTCGCTGTTAGGAATAGGTGTTGCACTGAAAAACACTATTCTGCCTAAGGTAAACAAAGAATGGATGAGAGCTAACATTGTGTGATCCTGCTATGTGCCAGGCAGTTTGGAAAGTGTAGCATTTAGTATGGCATATTGCTATTACGTACTAATTATTAAAAATTATTAATCATTACAACAACTCTATAGGGAAATGTTTACTAATCCCCTATTATCACAGAACAGGAAATGACTACTGGAAGTTCATAATTTGCAGAAGACCACATGGCTAGTAAGTGTTAGAAAAAGAACATTGAATTCCCTCTGTCCGGTTCTTGCCATGCCACCATTCTGTCTCAAAAATGAAGCTAACGGAAACCTCATAAATTAAAGCTATGCTACAAAAATAAGAGTCATGGGCATTTTGTTTAATTACTTGGGATTAAATGAAATGCTTTCAATTTCAAGTCAAATTAAAAAGAGTACAGCATATATTATGTAAAGCACACTTTTCTAAATTATGATATATACATACAATGGATCACTATACATCCACCATTGATCCTGTCTTCTAAGACTACTTAATGATATACTGATATTAAAAACAAAACATAAACTATCCACACTTAATACATCTAACATGCATAGAAAAACATGGTGAAATGAACCAAAAAAGGATACAAATGAATTAACAATCAGGTGTCAAGTACTTGTTTTGTTCCATACACTCTGCCAGATAGTGGAAATTATAGTGTGAATAAGGCAGACATTGTTCCTACCTGCATGGTACCTACAGTGTACTAATTAGCTTGATATTTCTGTGCAATGGGGTTACAAATGATTTTTATTTGGGCTTTTTTTACCTTTTTCTCATTTTCTAAATAATCTATAAATATAATGTCTTTCATAATCAGCAAATATAATAAAATAAACTCTCATCTTTTACAGCTGTGTATAAAAGAGATATTTATTTCTTTCTACTTTCTCTAGGCTGTGCTATAGTTGCTGTTGTTCAGTCACCAAGTCATGTCTGACTCTTTGTAACCCCATGGACTGCAGCACACCAGGCTTCTCTGTCCTTCACTTTCTCCAAGAGTTTGCTCAAATTCCTGTCCATTGAGTTGTTGATGCAAGCCGACCATATATACATGTGTGCATCTTTAGTCACTCAGCTGTGTCTGACTCTTGCAACCCTATGAACGGACTGTATCCTGCCAGGCTCTGTTCATGGGATTCTACAGGCAAGGATACTGGCGCGGGGTGCCATTTCCTCCTCCACTGGATCGTCCCAACCCAGGGATTGAACCCACATCTCCTGCACTGCCAGACGAATTCTTTAACACTGCACCACCAGGAAGTCCCAGCTACACATTACTATATTTACATATACATATATGCTTGCTGCTGCTGCTAAGTCGCTTCAGTCGTGTCCGACTCTGTGCGACCCCATAGACGGCAGCCCACCAGGCTTCCCCGTCCCTGGGATTCTCTAGTCAAGAACACTGGAGTGGGTTGCCATTTCCTTCTCCAATACATGAAAGTAAAAAGTAAAAGTGAAGTCGCTCAGTCGTGTCCGACATTAGCAACCCCATAGACTACAGCCTACCAGGCTCCTCCGCCCATGGGATTTTCCAGGCAAGAGTACTGGAGTGGGGTGCCATTGCCTTCTCCACATATATGCTTAATATCCACCATTTGGGTAGACTCTGGCAGTTGGTGATGGACAGGGAGGCCTGGAGTGCTGCTGTTCATGGGGTTGCAAAGAGTCGGACATGACTGAGCAATTGAACTGAATATCCACTAACTCTTCAAACTCATGATTCACCACCAGTCCTAACTTTCCATCTCCTTAATTTTCATCATTGATATGTTTTCACCTGATTAAAATTAACTTAATAGAGCTGCTCATTCTCAAATGCCCACCCCTTTCTCACAACTTCTAATTACACATTCGATCCATCAATTTATTTATGCCCCACCACTCCCTGTGTTCCGTTCACGCTTTTCTTTCATTCTTAACAGAGTACATTAAAGATTTTATTTTTAATGTATTGGACTCTTCTTAGATATTGTAGGCTTCCTAAGATCAGATTTAAGTCATTTTTTCAAATAACTGCTTCTAGAGAAAAATGCTTTGTTTCTAAAAAGTTCAATTTCATAATCATAAATGAATCATAATTTTTAATTTTTGAATTAATTTTGAATTTTTTATACCTTTCAATACAAGAACCAACTTAAGTTCCAATGCCAAATGCAATGACATTGAGATTTTGTCCTGAGTAACTGTAAATGTCTATGTGTATGTAGATTTCTAGTAAGTACTTTATGATAAAAGAATGAATTTAATTAAATTAGTAGAATAAGTACTTTAACTCAATGACCTCTTTAGTTAGTATTAGAATTCATATGGTGATTGCTTTAAAAACTAAATGTAATTGAAAGTCACATTTAGTAACATATTTTTTATTATTCAAACAAAGGCAAGCACATATTTTAGAAAGCCAAGTAGTACACGGAATATAATGAAAAACAGCAGTCTTCGATTCAACTTTTGAATCTTTTTCAACAGAGGCAATAAATTCAACTCTCCTAGATATTTTTCTGTGTTGTATTGCTTTCATATTTTTTGACACACTTTAACTTCCATTCTCTGATTTGTTAATTTTAAACATTATCCACTGACTTCCTCTACTAGAAAATACAGGTATAACACTAAGCCAATCCATACCTTTATTTCTTTTCATCTTGCTCATATTTTATATCACATTTTTATGAAATCAAAATTATATTAATCTTTTTATCACTATGTAAATACTGATCATTGCTGAGCTAGATAGTAAATAGGATTATGTTTCCTATTTGGTAGCCTAGTGTGTTCTTTAGGAAGCATATTAATACTTGTGTCCTTTAAAAATTTGCTCTTTTCTTAATTTTTGGAATCTATCACTAATTTTTCCCAAACTTCCAACTGAATTTTAAAACCTCTCAATATTATTTATCATATGGTCAGTTCAGTTCAGTCGCTCAGTCGTGTCCGACTCTTTGCGACCCCATGAATTGCAGCACGCCAGGCCTCCCTGTCCATCACCATCTCCCGGAGTTCACTCAGACACATCCATCGAGTCAGTGATGCCATCCAGCCATCTCATCCTCTGTCGTCCCCTTCTCCTCCTGCCCCCAATCCCTCCCAGTATCAGAGTCTTTTCCAATGAGTCAACTCTTCTCATGAGGTGGCCAAAGTACTGGAGTTTCAGCTTTAGCATCATTCCTTCCAAAGAAATCCCAGGGTTGATCTCCTTCAGAATGGACTGGTTGGATCTCCTTGCAGTCCAAGGGACTCTCAAGAGTCTTCTCCAACACCACAGTTCAAACGCAGCAATTCTTCAGCGCTCAGCCTTCACAGTCCAACTCTCACATCCATACATGACCACAGGAAAAACCATAGCCTTGACTAGACGGACCTTAGTTGGCAGAGTAACATCTCTGCTTTTGAATATACTATCTAGGTTGGTCATAACTTTTCTTCCAAGGAGTAAGCGTCTTTTAATTTCATGGCTGCAGTCACCATCTGCTGTGGTTTTGGAGCCCCCAAAAATGAAGTCTGACACTGTTTCCACTGTTTCCCCATCTATTTCCCATGAAGTGATGGGACCAGATGCCATGATCTTCGTTTTCTAAATGTTGAGCTTTAAGC
>SJYQ01003460.1:433614-455146 GCA_006410935.1 Redunca redunca | reverse complement strand
GCACTAGTATTACTGACAGTCAAGGCTACTCTGATCCTCAGTCTTTTGTATATAATCTTTCTTGCCAACCCCTCTACCTAGAACTTTCATGATTCTCATTGTCAGTGTTCTCAAAGCATACAATCATGTGCTTTGTTTAGACTCTTTTTCATGTATTTATTGGGGCTCTCAGTGGGCTTTTTTCAATCCAGAAACATAGCTTTTAATTCCTGAGAATCATCTTTATTATTTGTTAAATAATTTCTACCTCACCAGTCCTGTTTATTTTCTCTAAAATTACCTTTATTTGCATACTGGACCCCCTAATGAAAACTTTAGTTTTCTTTCTCTATTTTGTTCCTTCACTTAAAGTGTCATCTTCTACATTCTTTGGGATTTATGTAAACTTCTTTTCCAAGTCCTCTACCAATGTCTTCTAGTTGTCTGCTTTCTTTTTTTTTTTCCTCTGCTCGCTTATGATAGCATTTTTTAACTTGTTTTATTGATGCAGTAACCTAACTCTCTGAGAATGGTAAATATTGGAGTTCCTCATCATTTCCTTTTGATCCCTGCATTGATTCTGATACCTCGGTGGTACTTTTGTCTGTTTTGATCCCTGCTTTTTGCATTGGAGGTTTCATTCAAGTGTCTGTTAGGGAAATGAAAAGCTGAGAATAAAATCTAAGAACATAAAAGGTTTTCAAATGTGAAGTGGCCAGATTCATTATGAGATTCCCAAAGGTTATTATCTTTTCATTTTTTTTTTCCTCAAGAGCTATTGCAGTTTATTCAGAGACATTAATCTGGTTTCTTGAGACTGAGTAGCAAAAGTAAGTTATAGGTCTCACTTTTTGGTGTGTTTCTAATAAGATTGTGCTGTGAGAATCTCTATAAAATGAAAATGATTCTGTTTGTAGCCAACTAACTGTTAGAGGGGCTTTCCAGGTGGCTCAGTGGTAAAGAATAGCCTACCAAGTAGGAGATGCAGGTTGAATCCCTGGATTGGAAAGATCTCCTGGAAAAGAAAATGGCAATGCACTCCAACATTCTTGCCTGGGAAACTCAATGAACAGAGGAACCTGGCGGGCTACAGTCTACGGTATTGCAAAAGATATAAGCAAGTGTAGGAGACACTGAATTCCAGATCCCTCCTCTTAGAAAATCAAAGGAGATCAGTCATGGGTGTTCATTGGTGGGCTGATGCTAAAGCTGAAACTTCAATACTTTGGCCACCTCACGTGAGGAGTTGACTCACTGGAAAAGACCCTGATGCTGGGAGGGATTGGGGGCAGGAGGAGAAGGGGACGACCGATGATGAGATGGCTGGATGGCATCACTGACTCAATGGACATGAGTCTGAGTGAACTCCTGGAGTTGGTGATGAACAGGGAGGCCTGGCATGCTGCGATTCATGGGGTCACAAAGAGTTGGACATGATTGAGCGACTGAACTGAACTGAAACTGAATGTATACTAATTTGTGAAAGGTTCCTCACTGTCATTTTATTTAGTGTATTCAATAATGATTTGATTTAAGTATATTTTATCTTTTTTTTTCCCTTTTTGTTGTCAAAGAGGAAGAGAGATATATAGAATATTATACTTTGTAGGTTTTAAGCCAAATATATCAAAAATATCATTTCAATATATAATCAACATAAAAATTATTAACAAAATAGTTAGTTCTCTTGTACTAAGTATTGTTTACACTTATAGCATTTCTTAATGTGGGCTAGTCACATTCCAAATGTTCAGTCACTCCACTCAGCCAGTGGTCAACATATTGGACAAGTATCTAATCAGAGATCTTGACCTGGTGGCTTAATACCCCTTCAAGGTGTTGTTTGTTTATTTGGGAGGATTACTCTTGCCTTGTTCTATAGATTAAAATGTTAAAGTAATGGACTTCACATGAACAATTCCAGATTTATAGATGTTTTTAAAAATGGGGTGACTTTGTATTTTCATTGGGCAACCTATGATCAATCTGACTGTTCCTGTCCTGTTTGTCACACACATTTAGAAACCATCTCACGCATTGATATTAACAATTCCTCCCCTCATAGGGATTTGAGTTTGTTGTTGTTCAGTCATCCAGTCATGTCCAACTCTTTGCGACCCCATGGACTGCAACACACCAGGCCTCCCTGTCCCTCACCCTTCCCCAAAGTTTGCCCAAGTTCATGTCCATTGCATCCATGATACCATCCAGCCATCTCATCCTCTGATGCCCTCCTCTCCTTCTGCCATCAAGCTTTCCCAGCATCAGGGAGTTTTCCAATGAGTTGACTGTTCTCATCAGTTGACCCAAATACTAGACCTTCAGCTTCAGCATCAGTCCTTCCAAGGAGTGTTCAGAGTTGATTTCCCTTAAGATTGACTGGTTCATCTCCTTGCTGTCCAAGAGACTCTCAGGAGTCTTCTCCAACACCACAATTCAAAGTCATCAATTCTTTGGTGCTCTGCTTTCTTTACAGTATAGCACTCTCAACTGTACATGACCACTGGGAAGACCATAGCCTTGACTATATGGACCTTTGTCAGCAGAGTAATGTCTCTGCTTTTCAATACACATTTTCAAAACAAAAATATTAGTTGGTTTTTTTTGTTTGTTTGTTTTAAGCTGGCTCTTTCACTCTCCTCCTTTACCCTCATCAAGAGGCTCTTTAGTTCCTCTTTGCTTTCTGCCATTAGAGTGGTATCATCTGCATATCTGAGGTCATTGATGTTTCACCCACATACCTTGATTCCAGCTTGTAACTCATCCAGCCTGACATTTCTCATCATGTGCTCAGGATATAGATTAAACAAACAGGGTGACAGCAGATATCCCTGTCATACTCCTTTCTCAACCCTGAATTAATCAGTTGTTCCATACAGAGTTCTGTTACTTCTTGACCGGCATACAGGTTTCTCAGGAGACAAGTAACATGATCTGATATTCACATCTCTAAGAGTTTCCATGGTTTGTTATGGTCCACACAGTCAAAGGGTTTAGCATAGTCTATGAAATAGGGGAAGAGAAGGCAATGACAACCCACTCTTGTCTGGAAAATCCCATGGATGGAGGAGGCTGGTAGGCTGTGGTCCATGGGGTTGCTAAGAGTCAGACACGACTGAGCAACTTCACTTTCACTTTTCACTTTCATGCATTGGAGAAGGAAATGGCAACCCACTCCAGTATTCTTGCCTGGAGAATCCCAGGGACAGGGGAGCCTGGTGGGCTGCCATATATGGGGTCGCACAGAGTCGGACACGACTGAAGTGACTTAGTAGCAGAAGCAGCATGAAACAGAGGTAGATGTTTTCTGGAATTCTCTTGCTTTCTTTATGATCCAGCGAATGTGAGCAATTTAATCTCTGGTACCTCTGCCTTTTCCAAACCCAGCTTGGACATCTGGAAATTCTTGGTTTGCATAATGCTGAAGCCTAGCATAGCAAAATTTTAAGTATAACCATACTAGCATGGGAGAATAGTGCAATTGTCCAGTGGGTTGAACATTCTTTAGTACTACCTTCCTTGTGAATTGGGATGAGTATTGACCATTTCCAGTCCTGTGGCCTCTGCTGGGTCTTCCAGATTTTCTGACATATTGAATGCAAGACTTTGATAGCATCATCCTTTAGGGTTTGGAATAGCTCTGCTGGAATCCATCGCATCCACTAGTTTTATTAACAGCAGTGCTCCCTAAGGCCCACTTGACTTCACACTCTTGAATATCTGGCTCTGGGTGATTGACACACCAACGTAGTCATCTGGTTCATTAAGATCTTTCTTGCAGAGTTCTTCCATGTATTCTTTTAATCTTTTCTTGATCTCTTCAGTGTCTACCAGGTCTGTACCATTTCCTTTGTTGTGCCCATCTTTGAGCAAAATGTTCCCTTGATAGTTCCAATTTTCCTGAAAAGATCTCTAATCTTTCCCCTTATGTTGTTTTCTTCTATTTTTATGCACTATTCATTGAAGAAAGCCTTCTTGTCTCGTTTTGCTGTTCTTTGGAACTCTGCATTTAGTTGGCTGTACTTTTCCCTTTCTCTTCACTTCTCTTCATTTTTCAGCTATTTTAAAGACTCCTCAGATAACCACTTTGACTTCTTGCTTTTCTTTTTTGAGGGGATGGTTTTGTTCACTGCTTCCTGTACGATATTATGGACCTTCATCCATAGTTCTTCAGGCACACTGTTTACTAGATCTAACCCCTTGATTCTATTTATCACCTCCTCTGCATATTCATTAGGGATTAGATTAAGTCATACCTGGCTAGCCTAGTGGTTTTCCCTGCTTTCTTTAGTTTAAGCCTGAATTTTGCTAGGAGAAGCTAACGATCTGAGCAACAGTCCACTCTAGGTCTTATCTTTGCTGACTGTATAAAGCTTCTCCCTCTTCAACTACAAAGAATGTAATAAAGTTGATTTTGATATTGACCATGTGGTGATGTCCATGTATAAAGTCTTTTGTGTTGTTGAAAAAGGGTGTTTGCTATGACCAGTGCATTCTCTTGGCAGAATTCAGTTAGTCTTTGTCCTGCGTCTTTTGAGTTTACAAACTCATAATCTCGATTAATCCAGAGAAGTAATCTGTTATTCCATCTATAGATGGTGATAAAGCTAAAACCAAACCTGAATACATGATAACCCTTTCTCAGGACATCATCTTATTTGGGGTGACCTAAACTTATATCTTTTTCATTTGTTCTATTTCCCCTTTATTCCTCCATGAGCCTATAAAACAATGACCCCAAATCTTTCCTCTAAAAACAACTCACATACTTATGGATGCTATGAATCTGGCTAATCTTATCTCCTCTCTTTGATAAAACCAAACTTAATTTTAGAAAGTAAATTTTAAAAGTGATTGTTTTTGAACTTTTAAAGTCTCTGAGGCTCTTTAATAGCCCTAGAGTGATTTGTTTAGAATGAAACCTTTATTAAAAAATTAAATGTTTACCACTTATCGGATTTCTTTAATAGCAGTGTAACTAAAATGAAATATGGAGAAATTACTCTGCTTATCATTCTCCTAAACTAGTGCAAGATTGGTGCTAAAAGCATCAATAATTTTAACATATAAATCTAGACACAAAAGGGAACATTACAGCGATACAAATTTCAACAACACGTGGAACTAACTGATGTCAATAAAACCAGAATAGTGTCTGCTCCCTAGAGAGAGAGAGTATATTAATGTGGAAAGGGCATAAGGGACCTTCTGGATTGTTGGACATGATAGATATTTGATGTAATGGTGATTACACAGGTGTATATATGTAAAAATTTGCTGTTTGAGATTGCTGAAGTTTCACATTTTATTGTGCATATTACACCTCAATTTTTAAAAAAAGAAGAAGGAAGAGGAGGAGGAGGAAGAGGAGGAGAAAGAGGAGGAGAAAATAGTTGCTTCTTTTACTGATTCTTTGGTTTGTTCACTTGTTTTAATTTCCAACTAAGATGTATAGAGCTTTACCTGTCAAAGTGGAGTCAAGTAAGTAAGGTAATAAGCAAAGGAGCTCAGAGAGTCCAAAGACCTGGTGAGGCCCAAGAAAGCATGAAGATAAAGCATATAGACTAGGAGTTGCTTGTATAGTAACATCAGTTACTCCGCACAAGAAGTAATGCACAGTAATTGGATCTTATATATGCTAAAACTTTGCAATCATCTAGTTTGAGAGATTTTAAAATCAGATTTTGTATCTACTTGTGCCCCGGGACATTCTGACAGTGACCGATGCCAGTAAACCTGATGTGTGACGAATATAAGCAAAATGCATTTTTTCTGGTTCATTTATTTTGTTTAAATTGTGCTAAGTACTTGAATAATTAGTTTAAACATGCACAGAGCCAAACAAAAGTAAAAATATTGCAAAGGAAAAGAGAAAATGTGTTTGTCTTTACTCTTAAGCTGGTAGTATACTGCGTGGAATTTAGCGTGATTGACCATTGTAATTACTTGTTTTGGAATGAGTGAGAACCACACTCTCATTCCTCTGCCACCACAAATATTAAGCAGTCACTGGAATGTCTCTTGTGGTGTGTTTGTGGGTTTATATCATGTCACTTCTACTAGAATTGTAATCATTAATTACTTAAGAGTTCATTCAGTTTAAAATATTTTCCACTAAAATCCCCTTTCAAATAAATTCTTGGAATAAAATGGAAAGTCAGGGACTTTTCAAGTGTGGCCTTAAAAAGCAAACTTTTAACTGTTTTATACCTTAAATTATATATTGTGCCTCTTTCAAATTCAGCATATACACTGGGTTGTTCTTCACTTAGGAATACAAAATTATTTCTTCCTCAATCCCATACCATTTTATTCATGTTGGTTCACAGTACTTCAAATGATTTTTAAAAGTCATTAAGACAGAAAGACCTCACAGTCTTTGGCAGCTAATCCTGAAACTTCCTTAAAATAAGCCTGTGGGGAATAGATTCCAGTACAAAATTGCTTTTAAGCAATAATTTTCTTTCTGATGATATTTCAACAATGTAAGAGTCGACCACTTTTTCATGTTACATGAAGAGTTAAAAAAGGGGGGGAAACATTTTTAGATAAATTTCACTCTTTACATCCAAGTCTTTAAATAGTTTAGAAAATTATTTATTTACTTTCACAGGAAGTAATAAATTGTTGCCCTCGAATCTAGGAAAAGGAGTAATTGAAAAAAGCTAATTCTCTAGTCCTTTGGCAATCGATCGTGTAGTATTGAGAAACTGTTTATATAAATGAGATATTTGCTTTCTAAGCTTTATTTACAGAGTTTGCCAGATGAGCATTGTACCCCGTGAACTATAATTATGGATTTCCAGCTGTTACCAGAAATCTTGGTATGCACAGCTTTGGATGCCTGAAACATGTTTAAGAATCAGCTACTGGTAAGCCTAAAATAATATCAACTATTAGAAATTGGTAAACCCACTGAGAAATGGCTGCTGATCCATGAAGACTGAAATTACAGGGGTGGATATACTTTTAATAAGTCTTCCCATTTTTGTCTCCAAATCAGACTTGAATCAACTATACTTAAATGACCCTAAGTAGAGGAGACATTCTGCATTTGAAAGACCAACCATTAGAGTAATTCAACGACCCCCTCTAGGAATGTATAATGATACTTCACCACCCTTCTTTTTAGAATACTTTTCCTTATTTGTAATAAAAAGCCCTCCAGTTTCTGCTGAAACTTAAGCTAGGTCTGTGATTTTTCTAGTTTTTTGAGGAGATGTAATATTTTCTGGTCTTATTTTTCATGGTCTGGAACTCCATCCTCCAAAACAGAGAAAGTACTAGAGGGTTAGGAGGCTCAGCCTTGGTCTTCCAACCACAGCCTCCGTGACCCCAACCCCACCCCTCCCCACCAAACACACACACACACAACGCAGAAGCAAGCATGTCACTTTTTCCTCAGTCTTCTGGATGTGCCTGCATGATTTTATACCCCAAACATGAATGGGTGATACCTTTGTTGACTTCTGGGTTATGAAAATAAAGACTAGTAAAAGTTGAACTAAAATTGTCTGGGCAGTTGTCAATGCTATCTCTTTGATCTTTTATCTCAGTGAGGATGAACTGGTGAAGGGTCAAGGTCAGAGGCCAAGTCAGGAGCCCAGTAACAAGGACAGAGGCCCAGGGAGCATTGAGACAAGTCCTCCAAGCTGGCCATAAAGCAGAAGTAGACCTTCTTTAGCCAGTACCTAAGATGGAGGCTTCCCCAGTGGCTCAGCAGTAAAGAATATGTCTGCAATGCAGGAAACCCAGGTTCCATCCCTGGGTCAGGAAGAAGCCCTGGAGAAGGAAATGGCAACCCACTTCAGTATTCTTGCCTGGAAAATCCCACAGAGAGAAGAGCCTGCTGGGCTACAGTCCATGGGGTTGCAAGAGTTGGACATGACTTAGTAACTAAGCAACAAACAACAAAAAGGGAAGTGCTAGAGTTCCTTAAGTATAGTCTCTTGCTTCAGATCAGGGTTAGTGCTCAGATCAAAGGGAACAAGCTTGTCAGTATAAATGCCGTCACTCTCCTATGGACAGGGAGGGGAGGGAGAGTCTAGAAAACAGGCCAGACCTGACAGAACTGTATCTGTTTACAAAGTAACAAAACCATTAAATATCCAACAGGGTTGTTGCATAAACTGTGGCAGTTCAAAGGTATATTGTGTAGTCATTCAAAATGATGACTATGACTAAACAGCAGCGTGACGATGTATTATGGTATGAAATGTTTTCATTCACTAGGGCTTACATAACAAAATAACACAGACTTGTGGGGTTTGGACTGTAGAGATTTATTTTCTCTCCATCCTAGAAGCCCAGGATCAAAGTGTTGGCAGGGTTGGTGTCTTCTGAGGCCTCTTCTCCTTGGCTGCAGACAGCCACTTTCTTGCTATGTCCTAACATGGTCGTTCCTCTCAGCACACGTGTCTCTTTGAGTATACAAATATTATCTTCTTCTAAGGATGGTGGTCAGATTGAATTAAGGCCACCTTAACAACCTCATTTTAAATTAATTACCTTTTTAAAGGGCCTATTTCTAAATACAGTAACATTCTGAGGTATATAGGTTAGAGTCTCAGCATATGAATTTAGGGGTAACATCACTCAACCCATAGCATAAGCAAAAACAACAAACAAAAAGGAATATCCTAAAATAGGTTAAGGTGATGTGAGCTCAAGCATTTACCAGGTATAAGGCTTCTTGCATATTAATTCTTTTAAGTGTCACAAGAACACCAGCCACCACTTAAAAAGAAGAAAACAAAGACTCAAGACTTTAAATAATTTACCAAAGGACCCTCAGGTATTAGATACAGAAACTGTAAGAGCCTCGTATGTATAATTTGAAAATTCATATTCTTTCTATGATGACAAATTATCATGTTGATGGGCTTAAGAACAGTTAAGATGGAGTTATTTGTTTTTAGAAAATGTATATTGTTAGAGGATTAATTTAAAACAAATAAAAGAGGATAAGTAAACAAGCACAGTTGAAAATTAAGTTTATGCCAAGACCATTTTCTAGGTATCGTGGTATCATGAATAAAAAGAGTCAGATACAGTCCAAGTTCTTAAGGAGAAGGGAAATTGGCATGTGTAAACGCATAAACGGTTAAGAAACGTTAACTACTTAAAGGGTCCTGAGACCAGAGAAGTGAATTAACTTATTTGTATCATGCCTATAATTAAATTTTTCAAAAGCCCTCCAAACTTTTTCTATATTGTACGTCCGTATGCATTCTCTGTGTGGAGTGTGCATGCTCAGTCGTGTCCGAGTTTTTGAAACCCCGCAGACTGTAGCCCATCAGGTTCCTCTCTCCATGGCACTCTACAAGCAAGAAAACTGGATGCCATTCCCTCCTTCAGGGGATCTTCCTTACCCAGGGATCAAACCCATTTCTCCTGCATTCCTGGAGGATTCTTTACCACTAAGCCACCAGTGAAGGCTGTGTATTCACTAATTCAATTATATTCCTTTTGAATCTACCATGTTTCAGAGATGCATATATAGCTATGAATAAGGCAAAGAGGCTGCTTATGGCTTCCAAACTAAAGAATGCTTTTAAAAGTGCAATGCAGAGACTGTAATATTTAAAAGTTCCTTACAATGCTTGTTTAAAAGCACAGATTAAATAATAATAATAAATAAAATAAAAACAGATTTCTCGGCCTTATTCAGACCTATTGAATCAGACTACTTCAAAGCTGGGTTTGGGAGTCTCTGTTTTTAAGAGCTTGCCTTCTAAATGTGACCCCCTGGCCTACAGGGAGATTCAATAAATGTGATGGGCCCTGTGGTAGTTTGCCAAATTACTCCCAAATTTTTCAGGTTAAAACAACAGATATTTATTATCTCACTGTTTCTATGGATCAGAAACCTGGAAACAGTTTACCTTGGTGCCCCTGCCTTGAGATTGCTAACAAAAATCCTAGACTACAGTCTCATCCACAGGTTTGGCAGAAAGAAGACCAGCTTCCAAGCATATTCACACCTTTTGGGGGAACTCAGTGCCTCATGAGTTGTAGGATCGAGGGCCCTCATCACTTTCTGAATGAAGGCCAGAGACCCCTTAGTTTCTTGCCATAGAGTGGGCAGCTCATGACATGACAACTGTGAGCAAGCAAGAGCACAAGCAAGACAGAAGCCAGAGCCTTTGCGTAACCTTATATTAGAAATGTCATTCCAGTGATCATTAGGTCCAGCTCATATTCAAGGGGAGAGACTCCACAAGGACAAGAACATCAGAATGTGGGAATAATGAAGAGCTATCTTAGAGGGGAGCCTGTTCTTTACTTTTGGAGATTCAGCAACAAACATGTAAGCTCAGACCTGAGGGATGAGTAACGGAACAAAATGGGAAGAAAGGAGAGGCAAAGGACCATTCCACAGGATAGAGAACAGGCTGTAAGAGCCCAAAGTTCACTGCATTCAGGGAAACAATTTGTCTTTTAAAGGTCTCTGAAGGGTTCAGAAATACTTTGCTTATGCTATTTCTAGAGACTTGAGAAGAAAAAAAAATCTTATCTTAGAAAATTAAGATTCAGGGAATTTTGTAAAAAATAAATATGATTCCAAATATACCAAAATTGGTCCTGAAACCAAAACTTGCTCAGTTTCTGTTATTAATAAAAAATAAAACTCAAGCCTGAAAATAGTTTTAAAAATGTACTGATAGAAATAAGCCGAGTTGTTTTCATCTGTCTTTGCTACGACAGAGCCTTCCACTCACAATGCATCTTGCCTTCTTTGTCCCATTTCAGCTTCAATTCTCTGTCATGCAAACATGGACCAGGTGTAGACCACAAATTAAAAAAAAAAAAAAAAAAGGCCAGGTATTCAGAGTCTTTGTTCCCTTCTGAAAAACTACCTCTCCACAGAAGTGTAAGATTTCTTGCTTTTCCCTTATCCTAATCCGAGTGGCAGTGTGGATTGGAATACATTCATGTGGATTTTTCAGTCTGTATCACATAACCTAAAATCAGAGTGGGGAATTGTGGTGTCCCAGGAGAGGCTCTGACCTCAGCATCTGGAAGTCTAAGGCTTGGCTGGTCTTGGTTCAGCCACTAATCTGATGAGTAAGCTAATTCAATTAACTTTGCAGGGCCTGTTACCCAGACTCATAAATGAAGAGTCTGAGTGAAACCAGTAGTTCTAAAAGTCTGGTCCCTGGATCAGTGCATTCATATCACATGATAACTTAGTAGAAATACAAACTGGAGAGTCTCCTCTGTTCAGTTCAGTTCAGTCGCTCAGTCGTGTTCAACTCTTTGCGACCCCATGAACCGCAGCACACCAGGCTGCCTACCCATCACCAACTCCCTGAGTCCACCCAAACCCATGTCTTTGAATCGGTGAACCATCTTATCTATGTCGTCCCCTTCTCCTCCGGCCCTCAATCTTTCCCAGCATCAGGGTCTTTTCAAATGAGTCAGTTCTTTGCATCAGGTGGCCAAAATATTGGAGTTTCAGCTTCAACATCAGTCCTTCAAATGAATACCCAGGACTGATCTCCTTCAGAATGGACTGGTTGGAAATCCTTGAAGTCCAAGGAACTCTCAAGAGTCTTCTCCAACACCACAGTTCAAAAGCATCAATTCTTCGGCACTCAACATTCTTTACAGTCCAACTCTCACATCCATACATGACCACTGGAAAAACTGTAGCCTTGACTAGATGGACTTTTGTTGACAAAGTAATGTCTCTGCTTTTTAATATGCTGTGTAGGTTGGTCATAACTTTCCTTCCAAGGAGCAAGCGTCTTTTAATTTGATGGCTGCAATCACCATCTGCAGTGATTTTGAAGCCCAGAAAAATAAAGTCTGACACTCTTTCCATTGTTCCCCCATCTATTTGCCAGGAAGTAATGGGAGCAGATGCCATGATCTTAGTTTTCTGAATGTTGAGCTTTAAGCCAACGTTTTCACTCTCCACTTTCACTTTCATCAACAGGGTCTTTAGCTCTTCTTCACTTTCTGCCATAAAGGTGGTGTCATCTGCATATCTGAGCTTATTGATATTTTTCCTGGCAATCTTGATTCCAGCTTGTACTTCTTCCAGCCCAGCGTTTCTCATGATGTACTCTGCATATAAGTTAAATAAGCAGGGTGACTATATACAGCCTTGATGTACTCCTTTTCTTATTTGGAACCAGTCTGTTGTTCCATGTCCAGTTCTAACTGTTGCTTCCTGACCTGCATATAGGTTTCTCAAGAGACAAGTCGAGTAGTCTGGTATTCCCATTTGTTTCAGAATTTCCCGCAGTTTATTGTGATCCACACAGTCAAAGGCCTTGGCATAGTCAATAAAGCAGAAATAGATGTTTTGCTGGAACTCTCTTGCTTTTTCCATGATCCAGCAGATGTTGGCAGTTTAATCTCTGGTTCCTCTGGCTTTTCTAAAACCAGCTTGAACATCTGGAAGTTCACGGTTCGCATATTGCTGAAGCCTGGCTTGGAGAATTTTGAGCATTACTTTACTAGCGTGTGAGATTAATGAAATTGTGCAATAGTTTGAGCATTCTTTGGCATTGCCTTTCTTTGGAATTGGAATGAAAATTGACCTTTTCCAGTCCTGTGGCCACTGCTGAGTTTTCCAAATTTGCTGGCATATTGAGTGCCAAATTTGCCTGTTACTCTAGGTGTTTCTTGATTTCCTACTTTTGCATTCCAGTCCCCTATAATGAAAAGGACATCTTTTTGGGCTGTTAGTTCTAAAAGGTCTTGTAGGTCTTCATAGAACTGTTCAACTTCAGCTTCTTCAGCGTTACTGGTTGGGGTATAGACTTGGATTACCATGATATTGAATGGTTTGCCTTGGAAACAAACAGAGATCATTCTGTCATTTTTGAGATTGCATCCAAGTACTGCATTTCAGACTCTCTGTTGACTATGATGGCTACTCCATTTCCTCTAAGGGATTCTTGCCCATAGTAGTAGATATAATGGTCATCTGAGTTAAATTCACCCATTCCAGTCCATCTTAATTCACTGATTCCTAGCATGTCCATGTTCACTCTTGCCATCTACTGTTTGACCACTTCCAATTTGCCTTGATTCATGGACCTAACATTCCAGGTTCCTATGCAATATTGCTCTTTACAGTGTCGAACCCTGCTTCCATCACCACTCCCATTCACAACTGGATGTTGTTTTTCCTTTGGCTCCATCCTTTCATTCTTTCTGGAGTTATTTCTCCACTGATCTCCAGTAGCATACTGAGCACCTACCGATATGGAGCAGCCATGAAGAGAGACCCCACGTCCATGGTAAGAGAAACCCCCATAAGACGATAGGCACTGAGAGAGGGGATCAGAGGGCAGACAGACTGAAACTACAATCAAAGACAACTAGCCAATCTGATTACAAGGACCACAGCCTTGTTTAATTTAATGAAACTAAGTCATGCTGTGTGGGGCCACCCAAGACAGCTGTGTCATGGTGGAGAGGGCTGACAGAATGTGGTCCAGTGGAGAAGTAAATGGCAAACCACTTCAGTATTCTTGCCTTGAGAACCCCATGAACAGTATGAGTCTCCTTTAGATCTACTGAATCAGAAGCTTGTAGTGGGGAGGACAGGCAGTGGTGCTCTCACTAGTTTAACAGGTGATCTTGTTCATGTTGATATATGCATCCATATAAGAATCACTGAACAAGATAATCTCAGGTCTTTTGCAACCTGAAATCTGTAGGCTCCAAAAACTTCTAAGGGGTAGCCAAAAAAAAAAAAAAAAATAGAAATGGGAAAGTTTTCCAATAAAAAACAAAATAGAAGTTATTTTGGGGTTACCCAAATAAAGTAGGAACCATCACATAAACATTACAAGAAACAGCTCTGTGTGAATTTTTGTTATTTAATTTATTATAGTTTATTATTTATTTATTGTTTATTATTCACTAATTTTTATTTATTATAATTTATTATTGTTATTTAATTTGTTGTTTAATTCCCTTTATTTACTGGTACCAGCTTCCCAGGTAGCTCAGGTGGTAAAGAATCCCCTTGCAATGGGAGAAACTCGGGTTCGATACCCGGCTTGGGAAGATCCCCTGCAGAAGGAAATGGCAAGCCACTCCAGTATTCTCACCCAGAGAATTCCACGGACAGAGGATTCGGGCAGGCTACAGTTCATGGGGTCACAAAGAGTCAGACACGGTGGAGCAACTTTCACATTCACACATTCCAGGTGGTGCTAGCAGTAAAGAATCCATCTGTCAATGCAGGAGACATAAGAAACTTGAGTTAGATCCCTGGGTCAGGAATATCCCTTGGGAAAGGGAGTGGCAGCCAACTCCAGTATACTTGCCTGGGAAATCCCACGGACAGAGGAGCCTGGTGGGCTACAGTCTATCGGCTTGCAAAGAGTTGGACGTGACTAAGAGACTAACACTTTCACTTTCATTGTATTGACAAGTACAACCAGTTCTAGATAGATTCAGCACTTTGATCAAAGGTTACTGGAGAAACTAGAACTAATATCTGGGTACCCTGATTTCTGGTTTATGATGCTTTCCTCTCTATAGGCTATTACTATCTCTGTTCCCAAATGTTTGGACTTGGTTACAATATTTTGTAATGTGTTCTCTAGAAGCAGAAACCAATCATTATAAGTATATTGACTAAATTTTACCTCTAATAGCAATGTGATTTTTTTCAAGGATAGATCAATACAGAACACAGCCATGAAACAGAGATATATGTGATTCCAATGAGTTTTTTTTTTTTTTTTGACTCCTAAGCATGGTAGTTCCATTTTGGCTGTGTGCCCCCAAGCAAAGAGGTTTCCAGGTGGCACAACTGGTAAAGAATTCACCTGCCACTTCAGGAAACATGGCTTTGATCTCCTGGGTCTGGAAGACACTCTGGAAGTGGCAACTCACTCCAGTATTCTTGCCTGGAGAATCCCATGGACAGAGGAGCCTGTCCATAAGGTTCAAAAAGAGTTAGACACAACTGAGCATGCTCACACACATCACAAGTAAAATTTCCTAAAATTTTCATTCAAATTTCCATCTTTAAAAATGATAGTGTCATTAAAATAAGGGGAAACAGGAACCAAGTGTTTGGTAATTACTATTAGATCTTTGATGGTATTTGAAAACCATCTTCTCAAAAGATATAACAGGTTATAATGGTAATGGTCTCATTTACTTCTAACTTTTATCAAAGTGTAGTAATAATATTATTAGAAGTATAATAAACAGAACTCTATTCTGCAAGGCTGAGGAAATCTGAGGCCAGAATAGATTTTCTGACCTCTTTCATAAATGGAAAAAGATATTAATTAGATGCTCATGGCCACTTGTGCTCATTTGAGATCCCATAACCTCTGTCATAAGGATCAAGATCTTAACCTCAATGCCCTGCCAAATTCCTGCTTTCATAATTAAATTCTCTCTACCTAAATCTCCTTATAATTCAAGGTAAGTAAATGATTCTCCACTTCCTCTTCTAAATTAATTTTATAGTTTTATCTTTTTTTATCAGCTTTTTCTCTCTCCCACTGTCTCACTCTTTTCCTCTCTCAAGAGTTAATGATTGCTGCTCGATACCATTTCTACACCATTCCTTAATTTGAAATTTTTAAAAAAAATCATAAATAAAATGGCATATAATCTAATGTAGCCCTGGCTTTATAAACCCTCAAAACATCATTTGTAGGAGATAAATACTTGATAGAGTCATCAGCATATTTTAAATCGTTTCTTTAAAATTCACTTTCAGGGACCCATCTTTAATTTCTTCTATTTTAAAAGGTGGTACTCTTCTCATTTGAGTCTTCTTTTCTCTCTCTCTCTACTTAGAAAGCTATTTAGGACCATGTGGGAGTACACAACAATAAGAAGATATTGCTGGCCTTGGGGTCACCATGCCACCATATGAGATTAGACTCTGCGTCGTTCTCTGCAGGAAATGATAGCACACATGTAGATTGCAAAGCAGGCCATTTGGTTCTGGTCTCACTCTCAGTTCTGTTAATAACAGGCACAGACCCTGGCCTAAAGCATTTATGTTCCCTGGATTTTTATCCCTTTTTCTTTAAAGAGAAAACAATTGAACTAATTCTTTTGAGCTCTGACATTTTTGTTAAATTCATCCAGTTGAAGCAGAAGCAATCTCGTAGTTCAGAAGCTAATACAGGAAGCTTCATGGGCTTCATTGGAGAGAGGAGGGCTTAGAGGACAGGTAACTGCTAGGGTTCCAAGGCCTCCATCCTCATCCTAAACATCCCAACTTCCATTGCATCTCAACTTCCACAATTATTTTATATATAGAGATTATAAGAAAAGATTTATTTGAAAATGGGGTGGGGAGAGTTCAAATGCTAACAATTCTTTTTAAAAACTTCATGCTATGGAATAGAATAAAACTTAGTAGAACAGAATAGTATCGCATACTAGCAAGATAATGTTCAAAATCCTTCAGGCTAGGCTTCAACAGTACGTGAACCAAGAACTTCCACATGTACAAGCTGGGTTCAGAAAAGGCAGAGGAACCAGGGATCAAATTGCCAACATCCGCTAGATCATTGAAAAAGCAAGAGAGTTCCAGAAAAACATCAACTTTCTACTTCATTAACAATGCTAAAGCTTTGACTGTGTGGGAATATCAGACCACCTTACCTGCCTCCTGAGATATCTGTATGCAGGTCAACAAGCAACAGCTAGAACCAGACATGGAACAACAGACTGGTTCCAGACTGGGAAAAGAGTATGTCAAGGCTGTAAACTGTCACCCTGCTTATTTAATTTCTATGCAAAATGCCAGGCTGGATGAATCCAAGCTGGAATCAAGATTGCCAGGAGAAATATCAACAACCTCAGATTTGCAGATGATACCATTTTAATGGCAGAAAGCAAAGAGAAACTAAAGAGCCTCTTGTTGAAGGTGAAAGAGGAGAGTGACAGAGCTGGCTTAAAAGTCAAAATTCAAAAAATAAAGATTATGGCATCCATTCCCCTCAATTCCTAGAAAATAGATGGTGAAAAAGTGGAAACAGTTACAGATTTTATTTTCCTGGGCTCCGATATCACTGCAGACAATGACTGCAGCCATGAAATTAAGAGATACTTGCTCCTTGAAAAAAAAAAAAACACTATGACAAACTTATACAGCACATTAAAAAGCAGAGACATCAATTTCCTGACAAAGGTCCATATAGTCTAAGTTATGGTTTTTCAAGTAGTCATGTACAGATGTGAGAATTGGACCATAGAGAAGGCTGAGTGCTGAAGAAATGATGCTTTCAAATTGTGGTGTTGGAGAAGACTCTTGAAAGGCCCTTGGACTGCAAAGAGATAAAACCAGTCAATCCAAAAGGAAATCAATCATTAGATGGACTGATGTTGAAGCTGAAGCCCCAGTATTTTGTTCGTCTGATACAAACAGCCGACCCATTGGAAAAGTCCCTGATGCTGGGAAGGATTGAAGGCAGAAGGAGAAGAGGATGACAGAGGATGAAATGATTGGATAGCATCACCAACTCAGTAGACATAAGTCTGAGCAAACTCTGGGAGATGGTGAAGGACAGGGAAGCCAAGCATGCTACAGTCCAAAGGGTCACAAAGAGTCAGACATGACTTAGCAGCTGAACAACAATAACAAATGCACTATAAGAATCATTCATATAATGAACTTCTTTCAAAGACAAAGTCCTCTTTATCTTTACTAAGCTACAAAATTTTTAAAATTGTCACATACCCTACATCTAGGATTGGCAAACTTTGTTCTGTAAAAAGCCCAGTACTAAAAGTTTTCAGCTCTGCAGGCCTCGAACACTGGGATTTTGTCAAGCAGCCACTGGCCCTACCTAAATGAGTGGGTGTGGCCAGAGGCATTTAACCCTTGGACTGTAGTTTATTGACTGTCCATAGAGATGAAAGAATTCAGCTTTTAAAATGTTGAGGCATGTTTGCTTATTAAGGAAAATTATTTGGAAATGTAATGAAGATTTTAGAACTTTTTTAAATGGCTATAGAAAATATTGTTTTATTGTTAGTTGTCTTTTTTTTACTACAATTGTTTTACAATATGTTAGTTTCTGCTGTACAAAAGAGTGAATCAGTTATCATGTGTATTGTGTGCTGAGTTCAGTTCAGTCACTCAGTCATGTCTATTTGTGACCCTATGGACTGCAGCACGCCAGGCTTTTCCATTGCATTGGTGATGCCATCCAAACATCTCATCCTCTGTCATTCCCTTCTCCTCCTGCCCTCAATCTTTCCCAGCATCAGGGTCTTTTCCAATGAGTCAGCTCTTCACATCAGGTTGCCAAAGTATTGGAGATCAGTTTCAGCATCAGTCTTTCCAATGAATTTTCAGGGCAAATTTCCTTTAGGATTGACCGGTTTGATCACCTTGCTGTCCAAGGGACTGTCAAGATCTTCTCCAACACCACAGTTCAAACACATCAATTCTTTGGTGATCAGCTTTCTTTATGGTATAACTCTCACATACATGATGACTGGAAAAACCACAGCTTTGACTAGAAGGACCTTTGTCAGTAAAGTAATGTTTCTGCTTTTTATATGCTATCTAGGTTGGTCACAGCTTTTCTTCTAAGGAAGAAGTGTCATTTAATTTAATGGCTGCAGTCACCATCTGTAGTGATTTTGGAGCCTAAAAAAATAAAGTCTATTAATGTTTCCACTGTTTCCCCATCTATTTGCCATGAAGTGGGTGATGGAGACGATTCCTGAGAGTCCCTTCGACTGCAAGGAGATCTACTAACCAGTCCATCCTAAAGGAAATCAGTCCTGAATATTCACTGGAAGGACTGACGTTGAAGTTGAAACTCCAATACTTTGGTCACCTGATGTGAAGAACTGACTCACTTGAAAAGACCCTCATGCTGGGAAAGATTGAAGGTGGAAGGAGAAGGGGACAATACAGGATGAGATGGTTGGATGGCATCACCAACTCTGCATATAAGTTAAATAAGCAGGGTGACAATATACAGCCTTGACATACTCCTTTTGCAGTTTGGAACCAGTCCATTGTTCCATGTCCAGTTTTACCTGTTGCTTCTTGACCTGCATATAGATTTCTCAGGAGGCAGGAGGGTCTGGTATTCCCATCTCCTGAAGAATTATCTGCAGTTTGTTGTGATCCATACAGTCAAAGGCTTTGGCATAGTCAATAAAGCAGAAATAGATGTTTTTCTGGAACTCTCTTGGTTTTTCTATGATCCAGTGGATGCTGGCAATTTGATCTCTTGCTCTTCCTAAATCCAGCTTGAACATCCAGAAATTCACACTTCACGTATTGCTAAAGCCTAGCTTGGAGAATTTTGAGTATTACTTTACTAGCACGTGAGATGAGTGCAATTGTGCAGTAGTTTGAGCATTCTTTTGCAATGCCTTTCTCTGGGATTGGAATGAAAACTGACCTTTTCCAGTTCTGTAGGGCCACTGCTGAAAATTTGCTGGCATATTGAGTGCAGCACTTTCACAGCATCATCTTCCAGGATTTGAAATAGCTCAACTGGAATTCCATCACCTCCACTAACTTTGTTTGTAGTGATGCTTCCTAAAGCCCACTTGACTTCATATTCCAGGATGTCTGGCTCTAGGTGAGTGATCACACCATCATGGTTATCTGGGTCATTGAGGTCTTTTTTGTATAGTTCTGTTGTGTATTCTTGCCACCTCTTCTTAATGTCTTCTGCTTCTGTTAGGTCCATACCATTTCTGTCCTTTATTGTGCCTATCTTTGTGTAAAATATTCCCTTGGTATCTCTAATTTTCTTGAAGAGATCTCTAGTCTTTCCCATTGTAATCTTACACTATTAAGAAAGTGCTAGGACCCACAACAGATTTCTCAACCTGGGAATCTGGCAAAGGGACTGAGAACACCCAGGGAATTTGACTTTGAGAGCCAGTGAGATTTGATTACAGAAGGTACACAGGATTGGGAAAACAGACTCTTAGGGGGCACAAACAAAACCTCATGCACACCAGGAGCCAGGAGAAAGGAACAGTGTCCCCAAAAGAGACTGAGCCAGACTTGCCTGTGAGTGACCAGGAGTCTGTGGCAGAGGCATGGGTCAATAATGGCCTGCCACAGGGTCAAGGGCACTGAATACAACAAAGCATGCACAAGTCCTTTTGAAGGAGGTCACCATTATCTTCACGTTGTCTTCATGTGACTCCATGGACTGTAGCCCACCAGTCTCCTATGTCCGTGAGATTTCCTAGGCAAGAATACAGGAGTGGGTTGCCATTTCTTTCTCCAGGGCATATTCCCAATTCAGAGATCAAACCCATGTCTCCTGCATTATCAGACAGATTCTTTACCACTGAGCCACTAGGAAATCAGCCATATATATACATATATCCCCTCCTTCTCAAGGCTTCCTCCCACCCCTATGCCTACCCCCCATCTCACCCTTCTAAGCCATTACCAAGCACAGAGCTGAGCTCCCTGTGTTATACAGAAGCTAATAAATAGGTAGTGGAAAGCTGCTGTATAGAAAAGTTTGTTTTATAATTACATTGTTTTTTTTTCCCTTAAAACATATTAAGCAAAATTTGAAAAAATTGTTTTATTTTATATGCTCATTCTTCATTTCATTTCCCACAACACTTTAAAAATAAATAAATAAACTCTGGTTTGGTTTAAAATAATGTTGGCTGTTTGTTTTTTTTTTAATTTATGATTGTTTCACCTTTCAATAATAACCTGCTATTAAATAGCTCACATTAATGTACCAAAAGATCAACTCTACAAGTAGCTGCTTCTATAGAATTCATTATGTTTCTTCATTATGTTTAACATATCCCCTGATGATCTATTATTTTTCTGTATTTTCTTTAGTCTCTAGGAAAATCTATGGCCTCCCATGGGATAAAATTCATTTTTAACTGCTGAGAAGACACAAAGGCAACATTTGTATTTGATATAGAATGTATTATCTTTTGGTTGATTCATTTTTTAGCAACCAGTTCAAGCATTTTCAACATATTTATTTTTCAATATGTTTTGATGGTTATTATGTAGGATCATGATTTCTGCATGGATTGATATCAAAAAGATCCATCTAAATGATACAAGTTCTTGATAAGAACATTTGTGCCCTTAAAAAACAATACAGTATAGTGCTCACGGCAGACACTCAATAAATATGTATGGATTTAATAGAAAATGAGTTTTCCCAAAAGCATTATAAAATTAATCCTTAGCTGGTAACAGCCAAACCAAAGTCATAATAACTTCATCTTACAATCAAGTAGTCTTATTAAGTTTATATAATCAGATTCTGGGAAGATGGCGGAGGATTAGGATGAGGAGATTACTTTCTCCCTCACAAATTCCTCAAAAAAACATTTCAACGCCGAGCAAACTCCACAAAACAACTTCTGAATGCTGGCAGAGGACATCAAGCACCCAGAAAAGCAGATCATTGCCTTCAAAAACAGGTAGGGAAAAAAATATAAAAGACGAAAAAAGAGACAAAGGAGGTGGGGAGGGAGCTCCGTCCCGGATAGGGAAGGCCAACCCAGGAAAGGAACTTTAAGAAGAGAGGTTTCCAAACACCAGGAAACACTCTCCCTGCCGAGTCTGTGG
>SJYQ01003460.1:398979-432888 GCA_006410935.1 Redunca redunca | reverse complement strand
GTAAGAAACGAATTGCCAGTTGATATCCGATGCAGGATGCAGGATGCAGGATGCTTGGGACTGGTGCAAGGAGAGGACCCAGAGAGATGGTATGCGGTGGGAGGTGGGAAGGGATTCATGTTTGGGAACGCTTGTACACTCGTGGTGAATTCATGTTAATGTTTGGCAAAAGCAATACAGTAATGTAAAGTAAACTAAAGTTAAAATAAAAATTTAAAAAAATTTAAAAAAAAGTCATACAAAATGCTGGACTTTTACCACTCAATAAATACTATTTTTAAAATTTAAAAAAAAAAGTTTATATAATCAACTAAAGATATAAATATACAAGAAAGAAGATAAGGAATAAAAATACCAGGACACCAAGCAACAGTATAAGATTTTCTTATTTCAATGTAATTGGGATACTAAGTGAAGAATGGAAAAGTAGTCTTTACAGTGTTTAATCTTTCTAAGTTAATTGGCTAATAAAACTGCCACAAATTGAGTGAAAATGAGAAAAACAAAAAGAGTAAGAATTATTTGAATCTCTCTGACCACTTGTCAGTTGAAAGAGAAGCACAAGGCTTGGCTGACAACACAGCAACGATTCCATGACCCCAGTGCATTGACTCTCTGGGGGTGAAGAAAGTTTTCAGGTTGCATGGAAGTGTTAATTCATGAAAGCAACTAATTTCACTTCTCAACTCAAACCTGAAATGAGGGATTTTATGATTGTCTGTGAGTTGAACTGAAACTACAACTTTGTCTCACCAATGAAGACACTGCTTAGTTTTAAACTAGAGCAGAGTTTATACTTCTGACCCCTCCATTTCGACACCATATGCTTACAGGACTGAGGGAAACTGCCCACAATGGCGGCCACCAACTCCAGCTGTGCCTGTACCAACTTGCACTCCTCCCATCAGGAGTGGGCTCTGTTTCCCCTCTCTTTGAATCTAGGCTGGCCTTCTGTCTTACATTCCCCAAAGATAGGGAGGAAGTGACACAATGCCAGCTTAGCCCTTAAAAGACCTACAAGTGTCTGCCTTTACTCTATGAATTCTGAGCCACTGTGTAAAGGGGCACAGTTATCTCCCAGAGACACCACCTAGAAGAAAAGGTCACAGCCTTTCAGCAGTCCCCATCAGAGCTCCAGGCAGTCCAGGGAGGCTGTCTTGGACTTCCCCACCCCAGGTGTGCCCCTAGTCAAGTGCAGCCCAATGGGTGACCTCAGCTATTGCCATGAGCTGCAGCAGAGCTGCCCAGCTGAGTTCAGACAACAAAGAGAGTTGTTGGGAATGCCAAAAAATCCACCAGTAAATTGTGGCATGGTCTGTTACACTGCAACAAAGAACAGAAAAAAACACCACCCAATTTCAACTTTGCAGCTCACATTTTGGTGGCTAACTCTATATTATCCCTAAAACCAATCTGCTATCTTACCCCAAATGCATTTTGTTGAAACTTCATTTATTTTTCTAGTTCGTGATGGAATTTCTCAATTCACACTTACATACATATGTGCTTGTGTGCACACACGCGCACACACCCACAGTGTTTAGAATCAGCCAGGACCCATATGTGCTCTCCAATGCTGCTTTTATTCTCTCATTTGCTCTATTTCAAGGTGTCAGTTTAGTGTCAAAGTTAACTTCTCTTTTGATTATTTTCAAATTGTTTATAGAGTATGCCACGAATTCTGCTATTGCTCCAACAAATCTTTCCCCATAAGCAATTAGCAGTAACATGAATTCCCCAGGAAAAAAGTTCAAAACAAAAAACAGAACTGCTATGTTTCTGTGTGAGTGCCCACTCAGTGGAAATGTGTGTGCTTTTTAACCTTCCATCTACAATAATTAAACTTGTCCATGCTTGTTGTAATCTTGTGATTTGAAAGGCTTAAAATAAAATTTAGCTGGCTCAATCCCCAGAATGTCTAAACTTTTCCCAGCTCCAAGAAGAATGATTTTTACACCCTCTGCACACATCTGTCCCCCATACTCTCGTGGTTAGCTCCCCCACCCCAAACTCACCATTAATCCCTTAGGTTTCTCCTTGCCAAAGATGTTCTGTTGTTTGATAGAACACTAATCTCTGAGAATCTCAAAGTATCAGCTTACCTGTGAACGCCCAGAAACTGTCTCCAGCCTTAGCCTCAGCCCCTTTTATGTTTTCTTCATCTTTGAACAAATGCATTGCTTTCTGTCTGAGCATGAGGCTTATATTCTGTTGTGGTTAGGATGGATATTGACCCGAAGGCACATTGTTCCCTTGTAACTTAAAGAAACAAGTTTAACATTCAGTATCTCTCAGTGACAAATATCAATTGGTAGAACACGTCACCCATGCGCAGAAAACTCAGGTAAACTCAGGGAGGAATCCTTTGTTAAATTAACCTGGAGGTTTTCGCCAAAAGAAAATAAGTCTTGGAGAAAAAAAATAAATAAAAGGCAGAAGAGTGCAGGTAAAATGTAATGGGAAGAATTCCCTTTCATTATTAATCTCTTGTCATGGTTCTACACATACACAACAGGAGAGAAGAGAAGATCCAAAGAGAAAGTGCAAATTGACAGTCTTAAGGCCCCAAGTTTGGGCAATTTATTACCAGAAAAGAAGTTGAGCTACGAAAATGAAAAACTCCATCGCTCGACAAATGTTAGGTCCAAAGCTACAAGATACCTTCACTGGAAAAGTGCAGCAGATTTAATAAAATTCCATGATATACAGCTGATGGATCCACTCTTACTGTATGTAGGGCAAGTTCAATTTTCAGTTCTAACAAATGGCAAGGTTCTCAGGCTCTAACCTAAGCAACAACTGCATGACGGCTTGTCTTTTGCTGGAAGGACATTTTTGACATTCCCTAACTTCAGGCCCACTGGTGAGGTGGGGATTAAAGGCAACGTGGGAATGACCCACTTCCCCCTTCTCCCAGTTACAGCAATGCCCTTTAGCATGACCTTCCCTCGTGTGCACTGCCCAGCTTCTGCTAAAAGCTCTGGGGTTTACTTTAACTGCAACTGAGATTGTATTGGAACATTTATTTCATTGTTGTTGTTTAGTTGCTAAGTTGTGTCCAACTCGTTGCGACCCCATGGACTGAAGCCCACCAGGCTCCTCTGTCCATGGGATTTCCCGGGTAAGAATACTGGAGGGAGTTGCCATTTGCTTCTCCAAGGGATCTTCTCAACCCAGGGATCGAACCCATGTCTCCTGCATTGGCAGATGAGTTCGTTACCACTGAGCCAACAGAGAAGCCTGGGATGCTTATGAAGCCTCAGAAAACACCAGGATCTTGCAACAACATTCAGCATCATTTTGATGTTTGCTGGGGTGTTGGTGATCAGTCTGCCATATGTATCCTTCCAGGCTCTATAGGGCTAATGCGGAGGTAGCGAAAATGAAACACAATTTATCTGAAAATTCATCACCCATACCTGCTAATGGTATATACATTTGTAGAGCGACTTGGCAGAAACATGACTTTGCCTGAGGCCCCAGGATGCCACCAATTCTGTAAGGTGGGAGCAGTCTGTCTGCGATGGGGCATGTAGTGACAGGAAGGCGCTGTCTTCTAATGCTCTACCTCAAATGAGAAAGGGCTGCGAAGAGGAAAAAGAGAAGCCCACGAGTAGAGGGTGAAACTATTTTGAAGTGGAAATTTAGAATGAGTTTAGGACGCCTTCAAGATTCCTTCACCCTTTCCCTGTCTTATTTCCACGTAATGGTTAGGAGGCCACACCCGGACCACCGAGTTGTGTCTTGGGTACCTGAGTACCCCGAAGCTTGGGCCGAGTTCAAAGGAGATGATTAAAGGAATGAGGGGATTGGGAGTGATTGACTGATGAGAAAAGATGAAAGGAGTCAAACTGAGGAAACTGACTAAGCAATAGCTGAGGGGCAAAATGACAAAAAGCTACAAATAGCTCAAATGTGCACACACCAAATAAATGAGATGAATTAACAGGAAAGTTTTGGCTGAGAATTAGGAAAATCTTCTGAGAGAAAGTGTTCAATTAGCCCACTGATCATTCAGTGATGAAAGTGGAGGCTGGATCAGGAGGGGCTTTTTACAAGCAGGCTGAATCTGTGACCAGAAGGCATTGGGTGGTGAATGCTTTCCCATTCGGAAGGCACCCTGACCTGGACAACCTACCAGAGCAAAATCTCAATAATTGAGACTAGTTAAATTACAAGTTATATCGACGACATTACTATGTTCTGTCTTCATGAAGGTAACTGGTTACCATGCAGGAAGGGCTGTGAAAACCTTCAGAAATCAGAGAATCAAAAAGCCAGGTTTAATGTCAAACAATTGGCCACAAATTATAACATGGAAATTAAAGGCATCGTATCTCAGTGAACTAAATGAGGTGAGCTGCAACTGCTAGGACTTCTAATGAAAAGTGAAAATAATTGGAAAAAGGCATTTCTTGTAAAGGCAGACTCCAGTAATGAGAACCAAGGCTGCTTTGAAGCTTTCAAACAATCCATCCTGATGACCTAAAAGGATGCCTTTTGCTTGAGGAAGTCATTTTTTTTACTTGTCCTAAAATTCCTAGTGTGACCTTGATGATAAAAATGTGCTAGCTTTCCAAAGAATTTTCCCCTATTTAGAATCTTAGAACAAAGGTTGATAGACATCTTACTTATAATTTGCATGATCATTAACCAAATAACTTGCAACATTAAATCCCCTTGATGCTGGATCAAATTCATCTTCAGGATGATTTTCCCAGTTATTCTTAGGAAAGATTGAATTCATAAAGTGTTTTATAGAATCTAATGAACTTGAATAACCATACCTTTTTGGGTTATAAGATCCAGAACTTAACTATAACGCTCCTAACTTATTCTTCCCATAAATATATAGGATTAAAGACAAGCTGGAATTTTATTGATAGATTAGTTATTTGATAGTTTTTATCCTACTCAACCTCGTTTTTCTGATAAGTTGAACAAGTCTCTCTGTGATAAGCTTTGCCCTTTGCCCCCATTTAAATCTGCACACTCCAATTTGCTCAGTAGTAAATTTTACAAGGGTCCTTTAGCAGAATTAATAATCATGAACCAGCTTTAATTTGAAATTTCCAAGTCCTGTGCTGCCATAAACACCCCCAAGACTTCTTCCAGAAGCATTTAATAATCCATTTCATCATGCTGGCAGACACAGGTATGGTTCATTTGGAGTCTGGCCATTCCCTCCTGTGGTCAACCCTTTCCTCCCCAATCACTGGTAAATAAACCAACCCACAAATGTCTGGACATAAACATACTTTCTGTTGCATGTGTGAATGTTATTTTTAAATTCTCTGATGATTACCTTTGATGTGTTCCTTCCCTCCTCCTTCTCTATCTTTCCCCAAAGAAACTTATAATCCCTGCAGAGCTACACACACAACTGAAGCATCTTCTGAACGAGGGGTCTATTTCTGTTCTCACCAGCAATGTCAGCTTCCCGCTTGTAGTATATAGTTCCATTTTATATCAGTAGCAGAGAACAAGGTCTCAAAGCAGGGGGAAGCATCAGAGACCATCATCTGAATTGCTGTCATATAAATTGAAGTGGAAGAAAGTCCAAAGATCAGAAAAGAGGCCTCAGTATCTGAAAGTTGAGTGGAGATCGGATATATCGGAGAAAGTTTTCCAAGATCAAGTTCCTGAAACGGCAATTATTCAACTCATGGTAAGAAAGAGTAAGCACACGTGTGCTCACGGGGGCCTGCAAAAGGGTCTAGAGTTACACAGAAACATCTCCGTGTGCTTTTTTTGATGCTTCTCCAGGGAATATATTTTTATACAAACCTCTTTTCTTATTACATAAAAATCCAGTAACTTATCCATATATTAATTGCCATTTGATCTTGCCTAGATGTAGTAGGAATAAACGAAGGATTTTCTTTCTTTTTCATCTCAGAGTTATATGCCGAATACCTTCACTTGTTTTTATTACCTTTAATTAGCTTAATAATCTGCAGATTTCCTTGTTGAATAACTGCTAACTTAATGTGTTGCCATAATGCATTTTTAAATTACTGCTTTAAAAAATTCAGTGCTGATTTTCAGTTTCCGCTCACTGTATTAATTATCTATAAATATGTGTGAGATTTCCTTCAGCAGGTTTTTCACAATCTCCTTATTATCCCTATATAGACACTTTAAAGTGCTACAACAATTCAGAGTTCAACATCCCTGTAATTTACTCAGCCTTATAATTGATATTTATAAGCTCAGCAAACCTGGAAGGGAAGAGAAATATTAGCCAGGCCAAGTTAAGCTCAGAGACCTCTAATTTGGATCTAAGTGTTGAGATCTTGCTTGAGGAGGCAAAGGGGTCCACCCTCCCTTGTGTCCAGATATTCACCTCTTAAGACAGTTTCTCCTTTTGAACAAGAGATATTTTCCACCTCCCCTCCTCCTTTCCCCTCCCTCTTTCCCCAGAGCTCCTTCATTCCTTTAAGCTTGAACTGAAAAGGGAAGTGAACAAACCAGTTTGTGAGCTGTGTGCTAAGGATGGATGGTTACTGGTCTCTTCTTAGAGCATGAATAGGGCAAAGGGAAAAATGAAATGCCTCAATACTGTTGCAGGAGGGGGGACCCCTTCCAGGGCCCAAAACTGGGCTCTTGTCTAACTCTCAGAAATAAATTGTCTGAGGAGACACGGGTGCTGACAAAGCAAGAGATTTTATTGGGAAAGGGTACCCAGGTGGGGAGCAGTAGGGTAAAGGAACCCAGGAGAACAGCTCTGCCACATGGCTCACAGTCTTGGGTTTTATGGTGATGGGATTAGTTTCTGGGTTGTCTTTAGCCAATCATTCTGACTCAGAGTCCTCCCTGGTGGTGCACGCCTTGTTCAGCCAAGATGGATGCCAGAGAGAAGGATTCTGGGAAGTGGTCCGACACGTGGTGTCTCCTTTTGAACTTTCCTGAACTCTTCCTGTTGGTGGTGGCTATTAGTCTTGTGTTCCTTACCAGGACCTCCTGTTGTAAAACAACTCATGCAGATGGTTACTGCGGTGCCTGGCCAGGGTGGGCGGTTTCAGTCAGTGTGCTCCCCCTAACAGTACTAGCTCTGCCACTCATTCGCTCTACAACGAAAAATGGATCACTTGCTGTCACACCACATCTACTGTCTCAGCCATAGAATGGAGGTAACATTTGCCCAGAATAAAGCCTGGCACTGTCGTGAGGAACTGTGATGCTATAGACTCTGTGCTTTGAAAGCAGGAAAACGCTGTCAAATGCAGTCATAATTATTAGTGCTACTGACATGTAGGATCTGTGGGGAGCACTTCACCAGTGGTTCTCAAAGTGTGCACCCCCGTTCAGCAGCACCAGTCTCAGCCTACCTAATCTGAAGCTCTGGGGTAGGCCCAGCACTCTGCGTTTTCACAAGTCTTTCAGGTCATTCTGATGGACACTAGTTGAAGAATCGGTACCCCGCATATATTTGCAATCCAATAAAGTGACCTTTGATTTCAAAGGGGTTTGATTTTTTCATTAAGGGTTGTAAAAGTGTCCCAAGTCATAAGAAAGGGAAAAAAGAGAAAATGGCAAATCTGCTTTCCTTCATCTGTGGGCAGTAGTGGTGAATATTAGTTAAAACCTTGTGTCCTACAATCAGACTGCCTTGGGTCAATTTGTGTGTGTGTGTGGCACTGTGCAGCTTGTGGGATCTTAGTTTCTTGACCAGGGATTGAACCTGTGCCCCCTGCAGTGGAAGCACAGGGTCCTAACGAGTGGACCTCCGGGGAATTCCCTGCCTTGGATTGAATCTTGACTAGTTGGTTGGATTTTGGCAAGTTACCTAATTTCTGTGTCTCAGGGGCTCACCTAGGATATTTTGAAGTAAAAGAGCTTATCCATATTAAACTCAGTGCCTGGAATACACTAAGTGTTCTCAAGTTGTTAACTATTATTATTTTCTAGATTTTGCTTTGTGGTCAGCCCACAATTGTGTATTTGACCCAATGGACTCCCTAACTATGTAAATAAATTGAGAATAAAGACAAAATTGTTCATGGTTTGAGTGTATATATATATGGTCATTCCATGTAGACCCAGGCAAATTCACAGAATAATTCCAAATAGTCTTTCCAGTATTCAAGTACTGCAAATACCACTTCCTTTTCATTTGTTATTCTGATGCTACAGATTTATGAATTCCCACTGTGCCTCTCTGTACCTGTGAAAATGTTATCCAACCCCCCTTCAAGGAACGGAAGGCAGAGTGGAAAGAGAAAAAGGAAATCAGCCTAGCCAATTATTTTTATGAACACATACAGTCAAATTCAAATGGACAGTAAAGTGTTCCTATAGAGAAAAGAATCTTCATGAATTCACCATTTAATGGAGAGCAGAAAGTCATTAATTTCATAAAAACATATGATGTATATTCATTAATCTATTTGTGAGGCGCTCAGAATTTTCCAGGTGCAATGCTCATTACTGGCGTTAAATTCACTGCAATTGGCAGAAGCAGACAGTGAATAACACAAATAAATCCATGTGCATGGAAAAAAAAAGCCCTGGGAAATCTCCGAGACACTACAATTAAGGTGAGATAGACAGCAGCTCTTCTGAAGGAGGAGAATAAGCGGAATCAAGGGCTTTCAATATGGCTTCATGAAGGATTATTCAAAGATCTAAGGGCATAAAGAGAAACCCTGCGGGGAAAATGGAAAATACAGGTTGGAACCAAAGAGACTATAGAAAGGATAAGGACAGAAAAAAGAATGTGAGAGAGGCAGAAGCTCAGTCAATGGCATTCTATCCTTGCCGAGAGAGGGAGCCATGGCAGGAGAATTGCCCCTTAATTAATACAGCTCGTTCTCAACTTACTAACCAGCTCTAAGTTCATTGGTAAGTCAGCGAGTTGAAACCCAGAAAACATTTTCCCATGGAAACATTATTCATGGTGGTTTGGCTTTCTGGACAGACCACAATAGGGTATTGAACCCAAAATGAAATTGAATACAGAACTTAATCCTTAAAAATATGATTTCAACTGTATCTAGCCAGCATTTTTAATATTGTGCCTTTAGAAAAAAACAATTCAAGTTCAAGTGTGGGGTGCACTGAATGAGTCCTGAGTTTTGGCCAACCCCTTAGCCTCTGTCCCCTCTACCTACAGTGTTCTTCCCCAAATGACGTCATGGCTACACAAACAGCACTTTCTCAGAGAGGCCATCCTGACCATCTTATTTTGAACTTCAACACCCTCCCTCCAGTGCTCCTAATTTTATTCCCGGTTTTTTTCTTTCCTCAGTAAGGCAGCATCCAGAATGCTATTTATATTGATATATTGATTTACTTATTGATTGCCTCCCCTGGGAGAATGTAGACTCAATGAGGGTAGGGATTCTTGTCTATTTTCTCAGTAATGTATCCCCAGAGCCTACAGCAGCATCTAATAGGCAATAGGCAACCAAAACATAGGCTTCTCATGTTGTACTAATGGTAAAGGAAAAAAAACTCACTTACCAATGCAGGCCACATGTAAGAGACATGGGTTCAATCCCTGGGTCGGGATGATCCCCTAGAGGAGGAAATGGCAACCCATTCCAGAATTCTTGGCTGGGGGAATCCCGTGGACAAAGGAGCCTGATGAGTTACAGACCATATAGGTGGGCAAAGAGTCGGACACCACTGAAGCAACTTAGTACCCATGCACAACCGAAGCATATATGTCAAAATTTATTTACTTGTTTACTTATTAACTGGAGAGTGAAAGCTGGAACAGGGGCCACATAGACTCTCCTAGATCCATGAAAATGCACAAGGGAAATGAGTCCTCTAAAATCAATCTTTCCCCCAAATACTTTCAATCAGAGAAAGAAATAAGAGCTTTAGGGAAACACAGTTGGCAGAATGGCAGGAAATAAGAAATACAGAATTTTGGAATTCCGCACTATGCATGCATAATCCTAGCCTCTGGGCAAAAAATACCCTAAGTTTTTCTTGTCTCTGCGATACTCACATGACCTTGGACAAGACATTGACTACAGAATCATTTTTTCTCACTGTTTAACAGAAAGATGATGCTCTTTGTATCCTGAAGGTCTGTTGATGAAGACCAAGTGGGTGATAAATGTGACCGAGCTCTGAAACAATAAAGTGCATCCCAAAATAAAACAATCATGTTGCTGAAAGGGTGATTTCCACAGACAAGTTGTGAGATTAAATCTTTGTTGATCCTCTGTGGGATGCTGGGGCAGTATTTTTCTGAATATAGCAATCTATAGCTTACTCTTAGCTCCATAATCTACATATGAAAAATAGATAGGAAGGCTAAGAAAAATGTCCATGCAGTTGGCTCAATGATACTATGATGTAAAAAAAACTTTTTTGAACTGCAAAATTATATTTTAGTTCAAATATAACTTTCTTGGAGACAATTTCCCAGACTCGTTGCTTAGTCCCTAAGTCAGGTTCAACTTCCCAACTCTTTGTAACCCCATAGATGGTAGCCCACCAGACTCCTCTGTCCATGGGATTCTCCAGGCAAGAATACTGGAGTGGGTAATCATTCCCTTCTCTGGGGGATCTTCCCAACCTAGGGATTGAACCTGCATACCTGCATCTCTTGCATTGCAGGTGGATTCTTTACTGCTGAGCCGCCTACTTCTCTATCCATCAAAAATTTAATATCTCCTTGCTTATAATACACATTTTCTTTTTTTAAGATGTCAGCCATGGATAATAATATGAGGAAAACATATAATTTATTTGTTTACTGATTGCAGCCATGAAATTAAAAGACACTCCTTGGAAGGAAAGTTATGACCAACCTAGACAGCATATTAAAAAGCAGTGACATTACTTTGCTAACAAAGGTCCATCTAGTCAAGGCTACGGTTTTTCCAGTAGTCATGTATGGATGTGAGAGTTGGACGGTGAAGAAAGCTGAGTGCTGAAGAACTGATGCTTTTGAACTGTGGCATTGGAGAAGACTCTTGAGAGTCCCTTGGTCTGCAAGAAGATCCAACCAGTCCATCCTAAAGGAGATTAGTCCTGGGTGTTCACTGTAAGGACTCATGTTGAAGCTGAAACTCCAATACTTTGGCCACCCAATGCAAAGAACTGACTCATTTGAAAAGACTCTGATGCTGGGAAAGATTGAAGGCAGGAGGAGAAGGGGATGACAGAGGATGAGATGGTTGGATGGCATCACCAACTCAATGGACATGAATTTGGGTAGGCTCTGGGAGTTGGTGACGGACAGGGAGGCCTGGCGTGCTGCCGTTCATGGGGTCACAAAAAGTCGCACACGGCTGAGTGACTGAACTGAACTGAACTGATATGCTCTCCCCACTTTTCCTATCCTGCTAGTTCCATGACCACAGGATCATTTTGCCTTGTTTACTAATGAATATCCAGGCTTCCCTGGTGGCTCAGTGATAAAGAACCTACCTGCCAAAGCAGAAGACAAGAGTTCAATTCCTGAGTCAGGAAGATCCCCTGGAGGAAATGGCAACCCACTCCAGTATTCTTGTCTGAGAAATCCCATGGACAGAGGAGCCTGACGGGCTACAGTCCATGGGGTCACAAAGAGTCTGACATGACTGAGCAACTGAACAACAACAATGAATATCCAGAAACTAGCGCATACCTGCCACTCAGAAAGCACTCGGTAAATATCAGTTGAGTGATCCAACTAATGTGTAGGTAAATGAATGAGTAAATGAACAATGAATGAATGAAGACATGAATGCATACACAAGTACATACATATAGGCTCCAAGGCCACAGTCTTAATAGGAAAACTGGATCCACCTGGCCGTTCTTCCCATGCATGAGCTAACAACAAAGTATCACAGTGTTTGTATTCCATTTTAGCAGAGCGGTCTTTCCTGGTAAAAGAGTTAACCAGTGACTGATGAGAAGAGCCGAAGTGATCTGTGGGTCCCTGATTTTGTCCCTACTTTTCAGTCAAGCTTGTCATTCCCACAGGCTCAGACAAGTCCTGCTTGACTGGCTAAACCTGTCAGGCCAAGCCCTGTTTAATTACAGCTGGAGAAGCTGTCTTGCCATTCACAAGTCTATCTTCAGACAGGTTTGCCCAACAAAGCCCAGATCTGTGTGTCTGCTCTTGTATTCAGGCTGACTGGTCTGTGGTGGGATGCGCGAAGGCCTCATGGGGAATTGGAAATATTAGAGTGAAGACCAGCCACAGAACTCTCACCCTACAGGGTCCCAAGACCTGAATGACCACTAGGCACTGATATCTAGTAGAAAAATCAGACACTGTTGAAAATAAGGCTCAAAGAAAGGACGCAAAGCATCAATTCCACCTTTCTCTGTGATGTGGATTATTACAATCCAGGACTCTGCCTTGGGAGTCAGAGATCTAATTGATTTTGGACTCATTTACTTACTGTGTCATTTACAATTTTCTTTTTCCTCAGTGAAAAAGGTGAATAAAAAGATCTCTTCCTCAATCCTGTAGAGTTTAGAAGTATATGTAGTAACAACCATATAGTAAGAATTTTTAAATCACAGTTATTATTATTATCTTCTGGATTATATGGTTTTTTCATAAGTCTTGCCATATAAATGGTTTGCACAGGGGTGTGTATATTCCTGGGCTTCCCAGGTGTCACTAGTGGTAAAGAATCTACCTGCCAATACAGGAGACATAAGAGAAATGGGTTCAATCCCTGGGTCAGGAATATCCCCCTGGAGGAAGACATGGCAACCCACTTCAGTATTCATGCCTGAAGAATGCCATGGACAGAGAAGCCTGGTAGGCTGTGGTCCATAGGGTCACAAAGTGTCAGACACAAATGAAGCAGCTTAGCATTCATGCACACATGTGTATATTCCTTTAACTCAGTGGTTGTCAACCTTGGCTACCCATGTGGGGACCTAGGGTGCTTACAAAGGATCCGTGCCTGGGTGCTCCACTCAAAGACTGTGAAGAAATTGGTGTAAATTGCTGCCTGGAAGTGGATTTTTAAAACCTTCCCAGTTGATTCTACTGGGTAAACAAGGTCAAGGACCACTGCTCTGTCTGAAAACTTCCCCAACCAAAGACTTAACACCAAAAATACAAAACTCTCTTCCTGTCTACCCCACAAAGTGCTGTCAGAAGAACTTTCTAACAGAAAAGTAAGCCCTTGTGTTCTGCAATGAGTTTACGTGGAGATACTCTTGAAGGGGTTACTAATTTACATTGATTTTAGGATAGCAGAGACTCTCTGGAGCAAACTTTGAGAGAAGAAAATACAATGGGACATCAGGAGGGGACAAGGAATGTGCAGCAAACCAATTTCCTGATTTCTCACTATTTCTTTGATCTGTTAGCAAACTCAGAACTTTGTACTTGATCGCCATAGAGAACTACATCATCAGCCAGAATCTCTTCATTGTTTTCTCTTTATCTTTTTTATTTAAACTTTTTGATGATTGTCTTTTTTCTAATGGTAGTTGTCCTTGGGTTAATTTTACCAGTTCCTTTATTTTGAGATGTTTATGATTTTGTGGAGAAGGGAACTGGGAACAAATGAGTAAGATGTTTCACAATTTTGCTGAAGCTTTGCCCTGCATTACTTTACAAACATAAAAACATCCGCCTGATCACCAGTAACTCAGACTGGCTCTCAAATAGTAGTATAAATAGTAATAGTAGTAATAAAAAAGCAAAATCAATCATTTCTGAGTGCTTACTCTGTGCCAGACACTATTTGAAGCAATCTGCATGTATTAACCCATTCAGTCCTCACAACAGCCTTATGAGCTAGATCATTTTTTAAATAAGTTGCCAGGTTCTTATAGTACGTGTGTATGCACTCAGTCACTGTCATATCTGACTTTGTGACCCCATGGACTTAGCCCACCAGGCTCCTCTATCCATGGGATTTCCCAGGCAAAAAATATTGGAATAGGTTGCCATTCTCTTCTCCAGATGATCTTCCTGACCCAGGGTCAAACCCACATCTCCTACATTGCCAGATGGATTCTTTTAGCACTGAGCCACCTGGGAAGCCATCCTATAGCCAAAAAGGGGAGTTAAGAGTAGGATTACCCCCAACCCCCAAAAGAATAGACAACACACAGTTTATTTAGAATTTCAGATAAACAATGACCAAATTTTTTGTAGTATTCAACTATGTCTCAAACATTACATGGGGGACCTCCCTGGTGTTGTAGCAGACAATTCTGAGTTCTCCATGCAGGGGGCCTGGGTTTGATCCCTAATTGGGGAATTAGATCCTGCATGCTGCAACTAAGAGTTCACATGCTGCAAGGAAGAGTGAAGATCCTGCATGTTGCCACTAAGCCCTGGCACAGTCAAATAAATAAATAAATTTTTAAAAAATTACACGGGCCATAATTTTTTAGTATAAGCATGTTCCAGGTAATATTGAGCACACATTTATACTGAAAAATTGGTCATGGTTTAGCTGAAGTTTTAATTTAATTGAGTCCCCTGTACTCTGATTTACTAAATCTGGCAACTCTAATTAGGAGCCAAAGGCAAACCATCTCACTCCAGACCCTGTGCTGTCGGCATCACGCTCTGCTGTCTCTCCCTCAAAGAATGTTGACCGATTCCATCCTTCTGGAGATTTGGGAACAGAAGTCCAAGCAGGACACTTGGCTGCCCCAGACCAGCAGCCATACCTGCCATCAGCCTCTGTCTCTTCCTCTCTGCAAGGGGGCTGGATGGAATACCTTCAGGCACAGCCCTGCTCCCAATTCCTAACTGAAAGCATTCATGTCAGCCCTGCTGGGAACAACATTTTAGGATGTAGTATCTCACAGTCATTTTAGCCATGGAGTCCTAGATCTGAGAAGCTGTCTATTTTTCCTTTCATCCTCCATCCACTGTGAGCCCCAGCATCTCAGTAGCTGGACTGCAGCCCAGACTTCTGTTCAGAGTGGTCATTTAGGTTAAATGATTTAGTGCATCTGCCCCTTCCAAGGCTGAGTGAATCTTACTTACTAGGCAACTCCTTTACTCATCTCGAATTTTTGTCCATCATTAATCACTTCTGAAACCTCTGCCCCCAAGATACCAGACTTGGCCTGCTGGACAGAACCTTCTCTGTGTTAAGTCTGTCCTTATTGTTTGCCTGCCAGCTTCTAGCCTATACCAATGGATGGCTCCTGTATAGGTCTTAGTCCTATCCACCTGCCTTGTCCAGCTGCAAGCAAGCAGCCAGTCAGCCCTGGCTGGATCCCAAGAGAAGACAACATGAACAGTCTCTTCTGCCTGGCATCTTCTTAACCCCAAGTTTTATCCTCTTTTAGTGACTTCAATTCACTATTCTACAGATTTGGACCTCCCTCTGAGAGTTTAGATTGCTTGGGGGTTTATAAGAGTAATGACAAGAGGAATACACAAAAGCTTTGTTTATCTCCAAAAAAAGAAAACTCAGTGGTACGCAATAAACCTTGAGGCAAATATTAGGAGGGGAAAAACTGTCCGAATTCAAGAACTACAGGAAACTTGGGTTGATTTTTTTTAATAACAAATCATGCCAGACAAGCTAATTAGCATTTTGATGGCGTTATGACATGACTAGTTAATGTAGCAGTTGGTGGTAATATCCTGGATCTTTCTTTTAATGAATCATTTGATAGCATCTCATGAAATTTTTACTCACTCTTATCGCTGTGTAGTTTGTTGCAATTTGTTCATTGCTTCTTAATAAACATACAGACAAACAAGTTTCCTGCCCAAGGGAGCTTACAATCAACAAGAAAAGTCAAGCAGAGAAGGGGTTCCCACAGGAAGGAAAATGAAACTTCTTACTACTGACACAGCCTGCTCTAAATTACCAAGTGCACTGGCCATATCATCAGTCATCTCCACAAACACTTATTAAATGTTAATCTGCACATGGTTATGTGTAAGAACTCCAGGGAGTGAAACAGACATGGTCCATGCCCAGCAGGAATTGACAATCCAGAGAGCTGCAGTTATTAATCGGAGAGAAAAGACTGGGTTTTCTTCTCTTCTCCCCTCTTGCCGGGTAGCTCACTCAATTAGTATTGTTTTTGCCTGTAAAACAGTCATGATGTTTGCTGGGCTTGTTTTCCTACCTATGCTTGGGAATAGAGGAGTTGATTTCTGCAGGTTCTGAATATTTTTCCCCTAAAATTAATTAGATTTGCTTTCTGATTGTTTGTCAAATCTCAAGTCCTTCCCTGTAGAACTATGCCTTCATTTGGATTCTAACTTAATTTTTAACACGTGTTTGAGTATATACTCCCGCTCATCTTTCAAGAGCAGATTTCAAAAGAAACTTTATAATAAAGTATGCCCTTGCCAATGGTACATTAAGCCTTAATATAATTTACCTACGCTTCTGTATATAGATGTGTATAAACACCTCTATCCATAAGTACATATTACATGTAATATGAACATGTTAAATAACAATCAGGATTTATTGGGTGCTCCCAAAGTTTTAGGTACTACACTGGCATACTTACCTTCTCATTCAATCTCACAAGACCTTCTAAAAAAACATAAGGATATTATTTACATTTCATAGACGAGGAAATGAAAACACAGAGATGAGACATCCAGTAAGTCCTAAAACTAGGATTTGAAACAATCGTCTAACTCCAGATTGAGGTTCCTAACTACCCCCCCCCCCCGTTGCTGTGATTGAAATTTTATTTTTGATGTCTGCATTTGCAAAATTCTATCTGGGGGATTTTGAGGCTCAACCAGTTTGAGATGAAAAGATGCTTAGTGTGCTGTCACCTCATGGCAGCCTCTTGATCACATCGATGGAGCTGGCCACAGCCGTCCCATCGCTGCTCAGCACCTCGTGGGCTGGGTTCTGCCCTCACTGCTCACTTCTAGGACCCACGTGCTCTGACTGGCAACTTTCGCCTTGAGAACACAGCCTCTCCCCTCACCCTATATCCTTCTCACTATCCAAAGAATTCTCAAACACAACACAATTTGCTTTTCTGTGCTAGTGAAGATTTATGAGCATACAAAGTGTCTACCGGCAGGCAATTACAGCCCACTTGAAAATGCCTTTGCAGAAAGCTGAAATCTGATAAGAAAGCAGAGTGAGATTCTCAGAGGGAGCCAGCCTCACATTCTACTTTTCCAATGTTCAAATCATCCCAATTTGGGAGCACAAGATCTTTGAACTTGCAGAGGTTGACTTTTGTGCTTCAATAGACAATACACTTAAACACTTTTCCAGGAGCATAGCATGGGACCCTATGCTTCCTGGGTGGGACAAAGCAAGCCCCAGGTCCTCCAACCGTCCTGCCCACCCAAGAGGCTTTCCATTGCTGCCAGCACATGGCTCTAACTAAAGCAATTAGAAGCAAGTAAATCATCATGCTTTTCACTATATGACACCACAACCCCTGGCCCAAGTTAATTAGACCAAGATTGTCACCTGACTCTAAGCTGCCATGTATACTCTGTCTAGTGATCCATGAATCAGCTCCACATGAGAATTCCACCCAACAGGGTGCTTCATGCTGGATAACCACTAATGAAACTAATCAACTCTTCTCTCATTCTCTCTTTCTCTTCTCCCTTCCCTCCCTCCAACTCTCAGAGCATTTGAATGATGCGAGAAACAGTAGGAAACAGAAAAATAAAATGTACAATAGAGCCAGGAGGTAGAAGTGAGGAAGAGAGGGTGGAGTTGAGACCACCTGTCATTAGGAGCCATCATCCTCCTATGGCTGACTTTGGGAGTGGAAGCCTCAGATTCTTAATGCTGACCCAGGGACCAGAGGACCAGAAATACCGTATAACCATGCACTATCCTGCTGTTAGGGCGAGTTTCCTGGGTTGGGACTTGTGTGGGCTCATTGACTCTACACCAGAAAAGATCCAACACACAGTTCAATACTTTTGCTGCCATCTTGAGATTCTTCACAGACTCAGATCAAGGAGCCTCATGTTTGCATTTTGCACTGAGCTTGGCAAATTATCCAACTGGCCTTGCTTTCTATCATCTTTCAAGGCACAGCCTTTTGTCAGATAAGATTGTTTTCCACTCCTCCCAAACAAAGATCCAAGCTTTGTGAGTTCTGATACTTATTCAATCATCAGAGCCCTCTTTAAGGAAAAGGATACAAACTTATGGATATAAGCCAAAGCTTTTGACTGTGAGGATCACAACAAACTGGAAAATTTTTCAAGAGATAGGACTATCAGACCACCTCAACTGCTTCCTGAGAAATCTGTATGCAGGTCAAGAAGCAACAGTTAGAACTGAACATGGAACAACAGAATGGTTCCAAATCAGGAAAGCAGTATGTCAAGGCTGTATACTGTCACCCTGCTTATTTAACCTATATGCAGAGTACATCATGCGAAATGCCAGGCCGGATGAAGCACAAGCTGGAATCAAGATTGCTGGGAGAAATATCAATAACCTCAGATACGCAGATGACACCACCCTTATGGCAGAAAGTGAAGAAGAACTAAAGAGTCTCTTGATGAAAGCGAAAGAGGAGAGTGAAAAAGTTGGCTTAAAGCTCAACATTCAGAAAACGAAGATCATGGCATCTGGTCCCATCACTCCATGGGAAATAGATGGGGAAACAATGGAAACAGTGAGAGACATTATTTTGGGTGTTTCCAAAATCACTGCAAATGATGACTGCAGCCATGAAATTAAAAGGTGTTTGTTCCTTAGAAGAAAAGGTATGACCAACCTACACAGCATATTAAAAAGCAGAGATACTACTTTGCCAACAAAGGTCTGCCTAGTCAAAGCTATGGTTTTTCCATTAGTCTTGTATGGATATGAGAGTTGGACTATAAAGAAAGCTGAGTGCTAAAGTATTGATTCTTTTGAACTGTGATGTTGGAGAAGACTCTTGAGAATCCCTTGGACTGCAAAGAGATCTAACCAGTCCATCCTAAAGGAAATCAGTCCTGAATATTCATTGGAAGGACTGATGCTGAAACTGAATCTCCAACCCTTTGGCCACATGATGAGAAGAACTCACTCATTGAAAAAGACCCTGATGCCAGGAAAGATTGAAATCAGGAGAAGGGGATGACAGAGGATGAGATGGTTGGATGGCATCACCGACTTGATGGACATGAGTTTGAGTAAACTCAGGGAGCTGGTGATAGGGAGGCCTGGCATGCTCCAGTTCATAGGGTCACAAAGAGTTGGACACGACAGAGTGACTAAACTGAACTGAACTGAATCTGCTGGCTTCTCGGGAAAATGTCCCAAAGCACCTCAGGGTGACTTGTTACAGTCCCTTGGCCACCAAGAGGTTGACACAGTAAGGTCTTGGGAGGATAGGATCATTAAGACCGCTACTCTGGACAAATTCTTTCCAACTACATTAGTCACATCTTTTCCTATACTAGTTTTCCTCTTTTTTTTTTTTTTTTCTTAATCCGATTTGTTTTCAACTCCTCTACAAACCACTCTGAATATTGCACCAAAAACAGAATCCTGGAATTTTCTGTTCTCTAGTTTTTACTGAGTGAAAATATTTTTCTCTTTTTATGCCCTTTTAATTATCCAGATACTAATGTATTTTGTTTGCCATTATATTCTTTTTACATTTAACACCGTATGCTATTATCTTTTAACACATACACATAAGATACTAGAAATATTCTCTACTCCAGAGCATGTGAGAAAGACAATTTACCTATCTCCTAAACTGCGCAACACCTTCCTATACTTAGAACTTGACTTAGATTTAGTTTTCTAGAAGATTGCAGGTTTGACTAGGAAAAGATAGCAAGCCTGTTTTAATTCATTTGGATCATGGTTTGATGAACCCATATATGTCAAAGTATTTAGTACAGCGTAATGCTCAAAGTAGGGATTCAATAAATGCTTATACATTTTTGTTCCTCTGACTCAAAGGTTAAGAAAGGATGAGAGACTGACATTTTAAATGCCAACTGAAGTTTCTTTTCTTGAAAAAAAATGTGACCCAATTTTCACCTGTAAGACTGAGTGATTAAGTCCCAAAACACTCACTGTCTCATTTTAATTTTTTTATATAAGCTATTCTAAAATATAATTCTTAATTCTAAAATGAACAAAGTAGCCTTAAATTAAGTTAATTGCTAGAATCAGTAGAAATATTTCACTATCTCTTTCCACTGTATTATGGCACACTGGTTTTAAAGCAGTTAATAGTTCTAGAAAATAATGTATTAGCAGTCAAAAATATGAATCAATGATATTACTTCAGTACTATTTCAGAAGCAATCAGGATGGTTGAATTAATAACATCCTATTATTTTATTATTGCATAAGAATTTATAGCTATGCTGACACCACACCAGGACTAATTCTCCCTTTTATTGGACTTTATTAGACAATGTATGGCAAGGCTTTCTCCAATGTCCCTGGGGAATCCCAGAATGACCCAGGCCAGGTCACTTTCTTAACCCTCACCCAGTAACACATTACTATTTTGTCTCTCCAGGTTCACACAAAGTTCATGCATAAAAATACCTGCCTAAATCAGAGGTCAGCCAATCAACAAGGTAGCATTTGAACACTTAAAACTTAATCCAACTTATATTTGATAAGAAATATATTATGGGCTTTCCGTTAGCAACAAACTTTGACAGGGTGATCTATCTTTAGATTTATGCTTTTGAACACTGACCGGGTCTGCTTTTGTCTGGCTGTACTGAACCTGAATTTGCTAACCTTTATGCCAAAGGTATATATATATATATATATATATATATATATATATATATGGGAAGAAACTGTCAATGGGTCATAAACTGAAGAAGGAATTACATTCAATGCTTCTTACTCAGCAAGAGGATTTAAGAAAGCTTTGGGTGACCATAGTTTGAAAAGCTCACCCCCAACTGCCTTATATTGTGAGCTAAAGTTCAGATTTTGGTCTGCTATTGCCGTCTGGCTGTATGATACCTGTTTGTGGTCCAGAGGCAGATCATCTCAGCCATCTCTTCATTTAAATAATATTTACCAAACACCTAATATAGACTAAACATGATTCTAAATATCAGGGATAATACATAGAGCAAGACATTCTTTTCCTAGAGATCATACTCCAGTCTCCCTTCCTCACTCATGGATATAATTTTCAGTACATGGATCTTGCCTTAGCCAGGAGTACAATGAGGAAAAGTTTCAAGCTTGTCATTTCCACTGTCCCTTGTTCCTAAATTTAGAGAAGATTTTTTTAAATTAAGTTTATAGACCATTCATATTCCAATATATGCATACCTTTTCTATTTTCCTGGAATATAGCAGTGGCCACTGCAAAACCATTATATTACTCAATTTCATATACTTTTATTCATGAAAGAGAATGAAATTGGACAGGTGTCATTTGGCTGTAATAAAATCTGAGATTCAGGAGAATGAGTACAGGAATTATTGTGATCAGCTCAACCAAGAGAGATTCTTTCTTTCTATCCTTTCAATGTTTGGTTGATTTCTCTCAGAAAAACAAATATTAGTGTGTTTTCCTAAGAAACAAGACAAGCAGACATAGAATAACATGCTGAAGCTTTAATAGATCTTAGGAACCATCATTTCAAAACTTTCAATTCACATAGGAAAAGTGGTCTTTACCTATGCTGTCTTCCATTTCCTTCATCTAGCTAAATCCTTGCCATCAGGCAGCATTCTCCCCAGCATCACCTCCTCCAGGTCCAAGGCTAATTCCACGGCCCTTTGCTATATTCCCACTAGTCCTATGTGTATCTACATCAGAGCATAGACCATATCAGACTGACATTATTTGTTCACAAATCTATTTCCTAATGACACTGAAGTTTTTCAGTGGCAGAAACATCTTCTCTTTGTTCCTCTCTGTATCTCAGCCTGCAGAAGGAGCTAATACATGGCAGACTCATACAGTGCTTTTAACCTGATGTGACCTGCTGGAGTTTATATGGTACAATTACAGCAGATCAAGGACTAAGACACAGCACTCCTAGCCTGTGGTCTTGGACTCTTTCCACATCATGTGAAGGAGTAAGCGGGAGGAAAAAGCCTTATAAATTGAAAAGGGAAGTCTTTGAACAGTTTTTTTAGGACAAATTAAAGAAAATGAGTGGGAAATTTTGCCCCAGAGCCTCTGCCACCCACGAGATCCCTTGACTGTTCAGCAGCTGTTAAAGATAAGCAGCCTTGGGTCCAAAGAAATAGAAAGGGAACAGCAATCAGTATTTGTTGAGCACCTGCTATGTTCCTGGAACCTATCACATACTATCTCACTTAAAGCAAGGTTTCTATAGGATTCTGTGTTCTGATTTCCTTTGCTTTCATCTTTCCTGGTGAAAATCTTTTTAAATAGCTGCAAAGGGGGAAAAAATAGAATGATACCAAAAGGATTTAGGAAACTCAAAGTCTCCTGGCAGCCAATAAACATGATAATTACCTGAGGTTATCTGATAACCTGAACAAAACAGATCTTCACGACCCAGATAATCATGATGGTGTGATCACTCACCTAGAGCCAGACATCCTGGAATGTGAAGTCTAGTGGGTCTTAGGAAGCATCACTACGAACAAAGCTAGTGGAGGTGATGGAATTTCAGTTGAGCTGTTTCAAAACCTAAAAGATGATGCTGTGAAAGTGCTGCACTCAATATGCCAGCACATTTGGAAAACACAGCAGTGGCCACAGGACTGGAAAAGGTCAGTTTTCATTCCAGTCCCAAAGAAACACAATGCCAAAGAATGCTCAAACTACTGCACTCATCTCACACGCTAGTGAAGTAATGATCAAAATCCTCCAAGCCAGGCTTCAGCAATACGTGAACCAAGAACTTCAAGCTGGTTTTAGAAAAGGCAAAGGAACCAGAGATCAAATTGCCAACAACCACTGGATCATCAAAAAAATGAGAGAGTTCCAGAAATACATCTATTTCTGCTTTATTGACTATGCCAAAGCCTTTGACTGTGTGGATCACAATAAACTGTGGAAAATTCTCAGAGAGATGGGAATACCAGACCACTTGACCTGTCTCTTGAGAAATCTGTATGCAGGTCAAGAGGCAACAGTTAGAACTGGACAGGGAACAACAGACTGGTTCCAAATAGGAAAAGGAGTACGTTAAGGCTGTATATTGTAAATTATTGATAACATAATTCAAGATGCTTTTATTCTTATTTTTTCTGCACTTGACAAAATATTCTCAAAAAATGTTAATATGCCTCACTATGATTATGTATTTTTTTCCATTGTATTTCTTCGATTTTTGTTTTATGTACCTTTGTTTCTTTGTTGTTAGGTGTCTAATGGTTTGTGATGTCTATCTTCTTTGTGAATTGTACCTTTTATCATTAAAAATGTTCATCTTTAAAAAATAAAAAAAAATAAAAAAATAAAAAAAAATAGCAAAGTGCTGTAAAAAAAAAAAAAAAAGGCTGTATATTGTCACCCTGCTTATTTAACTTATATGCAGAGTACATCATGAGAAATGCTGGGCTAGAGGAAGCACAAGCTGGAATCAAGATTGCCAGGAGAAATATCAATAATGTCAGATGTGCAGATGACACCACCATTATGGCAGAAAGTGAAGAGGAACTAAAAAGCCTCTTGATGAAAATGAAAGAGGAGCGTGAAAAAGTTGGCTTAAAGCTCAACATTCAGAAAACGAAGATCATGGCATCTGGTCCCATCACTCCATGGCAAATAGATGGGGAAACAGTGGCAGACTTTATTTTTTGGGCTCTAAAATAAGTGCAGATGGTGACTGAAGCAATGAAATCAAAAGATGCTTACTCCTTGGAGGAAAGTTATGACCAAACTAGACAGCATATTAAAAAGCAGAGACGTTATTTTATCAACAAAGGTCTATCTATTCAGGCTATGGTATTTCCAGTAGTCATGTATGGATGTGAAAGTTGGACTATAAAGACAGCTGAGCACCAAAGAATTGATGCTTTTGAACTGTGGTGTTGGAGAAGACTCTTGAGAGTCCCTTGGACTGCAAGGAGATCCAACCAGTCCATCCTAAAGGAGATCAGTCTTGGGTATTCATTGGAAGGACTGATGTTGAAGCTGAAACTACAATATTTTGGCCACCTGATGTGAAGAGCTGACTCATTTGAAAAGACCCTGATGTTGGGAAAGATTGAGCGCAGGGGGACGACAGAGGATGAGATGGTTGGATGGCATCACCAACTCAATGGACAAGAGTTTGGGTAAACTGCAGGAGTTGGTGATGGACAGGAAGGTCTGACATGCTGCAGTTCAGGGGGTCGCAAATAGTCGAACAAGACTGAGTGAGTGAACTGACTGACTGATTTATCAGTGATTAGATGAATAGAGCCCACAAATAGAGTAAATACAACATAGATGCTTGAGAAAAAATAGGCTTACAGTAGGAATAAGACTGGGTTGAGGGCTGACATGATAAGAGTAAAAAATTCCTCAATCAACTTCTGTTATGGGACCTCCCAGGTGGCACAGTGGATAAGAGTTGGCCTGCCAATGCAGGGGCCACAGATTCGATCCCTAATCCAAGAAGATCCCACATGCCTGAGAACAACTAAGCCCGTTCACCACAACTACTGAGCCAGCGTGCCTAAAGCCTGTGCTCTGCAACAAGAGAAGCCACTGCATTGAGAAGCCAGTGCACAGCAGCAAAGAATAGTCCCCAATTGCTGCAGCTTCAACTAGAGAAAGCCCACACAAAAAACAAAGAAGACCAAACACAGCCAAAAATAAATTTAAAAAAATTCCATATGACACAATTTTACTATGCCACCAATTTCCTATGCCATCAGAAACCACCTCTGGCCTACGCTAAAAGCAACAAGAAAGAAGATAAATATTAGCATCCAAAAACACGTGTTCTGTTCTTAGATCCCTCTCTCCATGAAGTTTGAATTGTTCTTATTGCATGAACTGTTGAACCAATTAGCAGTTTCTAGAAACCCCAAAGGCCTGTTTTGCACGTTATCATTCCTCCTCTTTCCAACCTTCATGTACCCAGTGATTCTAAGTATGCATTTAAAAAAATATCGTTTCCTTTTATTCTGACTATATAGAAATGTGCTTAATTGGGCCTTTGTCATTTAGGGAAAGTGAACAGATGGAGGAAGGAAAATTAATAACTAAATTTCCCCACCTCATTGATTCAGCCCATCACAAAGAATATTAGAATGCTTGAGATTCCTTCTCATGCTTTAGAATATGATCCTAGAAGCCACCGAGCCATTTGCAGAATTCTTAAAGCAAAGCTATTCGATTATCAGTGCAACAAGCATGAACCACATCTTCAGTTTTAGAATCAAAGACAATCCATCCTTTGTGTTTTTGCCAAAATTTACTTGCTCCACCTCTACTCTTTCCCTCACCCCCGAAGTCTAGTACCTCCTATGAGTCTCCATTCACTGTCCAAATAACCAAGAATCACACTACTTTCTTAATCCAACATAGACACCTATCTTTAAACACATCCTGAAAAGGGGACAGGGATGCCCCATAAATCTACAAGTCAGAGACTACTAATATTTTCTTTTCATGAAGTTTATTTTATTTGGACATTGCACCTGAAAGTATGTTATTATATTCTGTGAAAGTGAAAGAGTGCTAGTTGCTCAGTCATGTCTGACTCTTGGTGACCCCATGAACTGTAGTCCTCTCGCCTCCTCTGTTCATTGAATTCACAAGGCAAGAACACTGGAGTGGGTTGCCATTCCCTTCTCCTGGGGAACTTCCCGGGTCTCCTGCATTGCAGGTGGATTCTTCACTGTCTGAGCCACCAGGGAAGCTCACCTATTATGTTTTACTTCATGTCAAAAATATGCTGATTAATACCACTAAAATGATTTTACTGTACCATGCATTGCACTTGAGAAGCTGGGGCTGGGTACAACTTTCAATGTTGCTGTCACATGGCGCTGCTCTTTAAAACAAACCCAACTCCTTACCAGCTGGTACAGTGACACTATCTACCATTTTCCAAACATCCAGATGACAGGATTCTTCCACCTCTGGACTCCTATAGTTAGAGCTCTTTGAACATGAACACCATGCTTGGGGGAGGGGGGCAAGTGTTGGTGGACACCAAGGTAAGAACCTAGCCTTAGTCAGGCACCGGGCAAAATACCAGCAGTTTTCTCAGGATACCCTGGAAGTTGGAGTTAGTTCTCGAACACATTCCAGACTTGCCCTTCTCTCAGAATGGGTCCCCCCTCCAGGGGCCCGTAGGAACTCTTTTATGATGATTGTAAATGCAGAATAATATTCAACTTTTGATGAGTTCCAATAGTCTTTATAAAAGACTTGTAAAGCTGGCTTTACATAGCTTTACATAGCTTTAAAAAATCTCTCAAAAATTACAAAATAACCAATCTGCCCCATTTATAGCCTGAAAAGTGAAAGTCTCTTAGTCGTGTCTGACTCTGCAACCGCATGGACTGTAGCCAGCCAGGTTCCTCTGTCCATGGAATTCTCCAGGCAAGAATACTGGGGCAGGTAGCTATTGTCTTCTCCAGGGGATCTTCCCCACCCAGGGATTGAATCCAAGCTTCCAGCATTGCAGGTGTATTCTTTACCATCTGAGCTGCCGCTACCTAGACAGCCAAAGAGGAAGGTGTATTTTGTATCGCAACCTCACTAGAGTAAAACATGGATAATGGCATCTCACCTAAGTAGAGATATCCCCCTAAGATACTCACCTAAGTATCTCACCCCCTGTTGCTATTGTTGTTATTGTTGCTCGGTCACTAAGTCATGTCTGACTCTGCGACCCCATGGACTGTAGCCTGCCAGGCTCCTCTGTCCTCCACTATCTTCCAGAGTTTGCTCAAATTTATGTCCATTGAGTCAGTGATGCCGTCCAACCATCTCAGTAGGCCTTCTGCTTCTCTGTGAAGAACTAAGAGAGAAAGGACCAAGACTCTATTCAGTAAGATTCTCTTTAATAAGATAATTGTTAAAGTATCTTCAATAATTCATATTGGTCAAGTCTCTTCACCTTTCTGCATTGCTCTGGCTCTGTTTCTCAGACAGAGGTCATCATAACTTTTCCACCTAACTTCAAGTTTATTGTAAAACTGATGAGACATCAGATGTTGCAGGGCTGGAAAAAGTTCTTAAATGATCCTAATACAAACATAACATGATTATCCATGCGACCTTATAGCTCTCTCCAAGGAAACCTTTCTACTAAAAAATTGAAACTGAAGAGAAAGAAGCCTTGTTTCTAAGAACATACTTTGTTTAAAATAGGAAACCACCCTCCTAGCAATGAGAACTCTAAGGATTTCATCATTATAACCTTTTTTCCGGAATCAAAGCTGCCTTTTCTACTCACCCCTGAAGCCACTTCAATAAAGGCTCTTCCTAGTGGGCACTCAGAGGAAGTCATTTGTTTGATATATATATTTAATTTCGTGTATATTTTTGCACCTCATCTGCAAATCTCACTTTCTATATTTATCTTGAGATTCTCTAATTGCCTGCTGATGTAAACCTATTTCTTCAAACAAAAAATACCTGTGGACCCAAAGGGAGTATCTTCAAAACCAGGGATAAATAGTAAACAAAAATCAAGGTCAAGGTCAAGGCTTAATCTCATCTTATTTTCTTTAAACCTGAACTTTATAGTCGGAAAAATACTAGAATGATTTTCCTTCTTCCTTGGTGAATTCATTACTGGATTGGATATATAACATCTTTTGCTTTGAAAAAATGAATGCTTTAGATACAACAAATTTGCTCTAAATCATTTTTCAAGATTTCCTGTTACTTCATCTAAAGCTGCTTTCCATTAATAATTCCTCAGTACAAAGCACCTAGACACACAGACACCATAATTAGGGAGATTTCAATTACCTATGTGAGGAGGCAGGTAATTGACAATCTAATTAGTCTCATTTCAATTACCATTTTTCTCTTCATTGGAGCAGTTAGTTAGAGAATGGTAAAGGTTTGTAAAACATTTCAAGGCCACAGCATTTTCAAGCTAAATTTTCTAAAGAGTAAGGCTGGACCTTTCCAAGACCAAAGGAACATAAGCAAGAGGAATGCAGTGTCCAAGACAGTTGCTGTGTTTAGAAACCAGACAAGCATATTGGAAGCTCATCAAGTAAAATTATGATTCAAAGCCCTGGGGTGGGAGCTGGCAAGTGATTCAGATAGGATTCATTCATTGTCCAAAGGAGAGGTTATTTGAAATCAGTAAACATTCTCATTTATGGAGTACTTCCTGTGGATCACACTTCACATAGGCACCTACCACATGGCATTCTCTCATTTTCAAAAGAATGTCAGCACTCTGGGGTTAATATTATCGTTCCCATTTTATAGACAAGGAAACTGAATGACAGATTATGCAGTTTTCTGCATCCAGACAAATACTCCAGGTTCTGAATATTTCTGATTGTTTCCTGACCCATGGAGGAGAACTTTGCTTTGGGTATCAACAGACCTGGGGATAGATCCCAACTTTTTCACCTACCAACTGTCTCTCCCCAAATACTAAGCTCCTTTTCACCCTCTTAAATTTTTTTTTAAAGTTACCTTTTCCTTGCTGCTGAATATAGGAAATTGGGTATAAATATGTATCAGTCCAGTTCAGTTAAGTTCAGTCGCTCAGTCGTGTCTGACTCTTTGCGACCCCATGTATTGCAGCACTCAATGTATATAGATGTCAGAAAAATATTAATTTATTTCTGGGGAATATTAAAGGCTTAATCTAAAGGTCATCAGGCCCCTTGACCATAGATTAATAAGGAGGTAGCCTTAAAATGGCACCCCACTCCAGTACTCTTGCCTGGAAAATCCCATGGATGGAGAAGCCTGGTAGGCTGCAGTCCATGGGGTCGCTAAGAGTCGGACACGACTGAGCGACTTCACTTTCACTTTTCACTTTCATGCACTGGAGAAGGAAATGGCAACCCACTCCAGTATTCTTGCCTGGAGAATTCCAGGGACGAGGGAGCCTGGTGGGCTGCCATCTCTGGGATCGCACAGAGTTGGACATGACTGCAAGGACTTAGCAGCAGCAGCAGCAGCCTTAAAATAGGAAACCAAGTCACCAAGATTCTGAGTAAGTATTGTGCAATAAAAGTGTAATGCAAATAACAAATACAAACCATGTACATAAATTTAAATGTTCTAATAACTACATTTAAAAAGAAAAAAGATAAAATTAATTTTTAAATTATATTTATTTAACCTGCTGCTGCTGCTGCTAAGTCGCTTCAGTTGTGTCTAACTCTGTGTGACCCCATAGACGGCAGCCCCCCAGGCTCCCCCGTCCCTGGGATTCTCCAAGCAAGAACACTGGAATGGGTTGCCATTTCCTTCTCCAAATATTGTCATTTTAATGTGCAATCAACACAAACATTATTATTGAGATACTTTACATTATTTTTCTTTGGACCAAGTCTTTGAAATCTGGTGTGTATTTTACAACTCTAGCATATCTCAGTTTGGACCAGTCATATCTCAAGTGTTCAACAGCCAGCGGAGGCTGGAGACTACATGTTGCTACATCTAGCACAGTCTAGATTTCTTATGACATTCTATACATTCCCCAATCAGCTAAAGCCACAGAAAGGTTTTCTATCCACCCCAAGGGTAGACTGAGCTCCTCTGACACAGGATGGAATTCCAAATCAAATGCAGGTGAAGATGGTTTTAAAAAGCAAAGATGACCATCTGCACCATGCTCTATCGCCTTTACAGTGCTTTGATACGCTATATTACTTTTGATTCTCACAGCAATGCCACATTTTATAATTCCTATTTTACAATTTAAAGTCCCACTGATTACTGATGGATTCAAATACCATGTTCTAGTGATGTGATTTTGAACAACTGACTTAACTTCTCTGAGATTCAACTTTCATGCTGTATAATAAAGATAATAATCCCTGGCATGGATGCTGATTGTGAATATTAGAAAGAATATATATAAAGAATACAGAATAAATGGGTCTTCCCAGATGGCACAATGGCAAAGAATCCACCTGCCAATACAGATGATGCAAGAGACACAGGTTGAATCCCTGGATTGGAAAAATCCCTTGGAGGAGGAAATGGCAACATACTCCAGTATTGCCTGGGAAATCCCATGGACAGAGGAGCCTGATTGGCTACAGTCAATGGGGTCACAAATAGTCAAACATGACTGAGTGTACACACACACACACATTGCAGAATAAATGCTCCAAAAGGGTAGTAAATATTCAAATTCTGCAGACTCCAAATCACATATTCTTTGCCTTGGCTCGTGTGGTCTTCAAAAGCAGGTAGGTCTGGAAGATTTCACAAAAAAGGCAGAAGAAACCCAGCATCTGGTAGAACAATGTCTAATCCAGACGAAGCTGTTTTTGATACTATCATCATTTTCTGTAAGTCCTCTGTTCTCAAATTTTCTACCTAGTTCCTGACCTCACATTTTAGGTTTTCTGGCTTGGATGGCTTTAACTATGAAATACAGTCATCTGGGGGCAGTGGGAGGGGGAAGGGACTCTCATTTTGATATTAAACTTGATGGATCTGGATGACTCCACTCTGTAAGTGGTTAATTATCTACTCTTGGAAGTACACTGGACACCTGGATTTTAACCCAAAACCGGGACTCCAGAATTTCTTGATACTGCATCTACCCAGTCCCACTCGACTGCCTCTAGGAATCAGAACTCTCCAGGACACTGACCAGCTCAGAACAAGTAGTTACCAGGGCAAACTCTCTAGGTGGTAAAAATGTTCTACGGACTTAAAATCCTGGCACTCTTCACATTACTCCATGCAAGCACCTGCTTATTTTAACTATACATGAGTTTTGTTCTAATTGTAATAAAAACTGTAGCCCCAGGTTTGACTCCTTTAGACTTTCTCTAAAATAAAATTTCCACCCTATGTATTAATTTTTGTAGATAGTTCCATTCCTGAATTTTTGACAGGCTTTTCACTACTCCTATAAGCAGAAAAGGAAGCCAAGATAATGTGGATTTTGAACTTTTATATTTATCATTCTAAAATGCCATCTTATTTATCATAACAGACTCATAATGGATGGCAGTAAAATGTAAGTTACCAGGAATAAGTGAAATAAGAACAGAGTTTCAATAATGGGGCAGCTATTAGAAGAGGTAGGAGAGTAAATAAAGTCAAGGTTCAAAGCAGAGAAAATTAGGGGTAAGAAGTCCACACTCCACACAGGAAATCAGAAATCTAGGTACTCAAAATGAAAAGAAAAAAGTAAAAAGTGAAAGTGTTAGTTGGTCAGTCATGTCTGACTCTTTGTGATCCCATGGACTATAGTCCTCCAGGCCCCTCTGCCAATGTGATTCTCCAAGCAAGAATACTGGAGTGGGCAGCCATTCCCTTCTCCAGGGGACCTTCCCAATCCAAGAACTGAACCTGGGTCTCCTGCATTGCAGGCATATTTTTATGATCTGAACTACCAGGGAAGCCCCAAAATGAAGATTAAGTATACTGACTGCAGCTTTTCAGATAAACTTCAGTTTTATCATTCTCTTGTGTTACTATTGTTTTTTAGATGCTCTGAATTTCTTGTCAATAGATTTGACCTGTAAAGTGCATAACTGTCCTTTACCAGATATTTCTTTGAATAATGGCATATACCAGACATTGCTCATCTGACCTGACACCCCAGCAGGACTGTTGTTTCTATTAATGGGTTTTTGTAGCCCTGATGATTCTAGATAATGATCCTAGGGTTCAGATAACTGCAAATCTCTGGTCACCTTCTTGACTGAGAGAGAAATAGGCTACTTTCTCTCTCCGTGGGGAGGCTTAAAGTTGGCTAAGATCAAGCTGTGATCTCAGCTATAGAAGACTTCCAGAGCCTTCAAAGGATCAGCATGGACCCTCAACTACTGGCCATGGCTCAAGCTAAGACCAGCTCCTGCTGAACTAGTATAGTTCCTTTCTCAAGTACAGCCTTGGAACTCCTACCTGATGAACATGAGATTTTCAATGTGCTTTTTAGAATATGCTGTATGTTATTTTTCAAATGTGATTGAGCTGGGGACTTTCTTCCCTTTAGAAATACTTCAAAAAGGCAAGAACAAAAAGAACAAATACATCCCCACCAACAAAAAGACAATGTTCGCTTAACCTTGTTCCTTCAAATGCCCACGGCTCCTTTGGTTCACCAACTGTCATAAATCTGCTCCCTCAGAGCACAAAAGCCTTCTTTGAGGTTCAGAGGTTGAGTTTTATCTGCCCCCAGGGATACAGGGTTGCTCTCCTCTGCAGTGGAGGGCTCTGGAGCACTGCTGTTGGCCTCTTTTGAGACAGGCTTGGTTTTCTAATGAATGACTTGTGAAATGAGTCCTGAGGCTCCCTGGGAGACAAACGATGCAGCCTTGTCTTCCTCAGCATCAAGCATCTGTCTATTGCACATCAAAGCAAAAGCAACACCTAAGCAAATCAATCCATCCCTAGAACTTCTGTAAAACATTAACTCCCCCGAAGCAAACAAAGAACAGAATGGTGATGTGACTCCCACTTTAGGTAAAGAAAAACAGTGTTCCGTTTGCATCCTGTTAAAATTATTTTCAGGTGGTGAATCCCTTCTCTTGCTTGGTGTGATGAAACCATTGACTAAGATCAACTTTTGGCTCACTTAAGGATTCAGTATTTCCAAGGTACTCTAGTAAGGGACACTGAGTAGAGAAATCAGGTACAAAGAGACAGTTTCCTAGGAAGAATTCTGTGCCATCAGGAGTCCTATTCCCAGGGTATTCATGTTCTCCAGTATTTTTTTCTAAATTCAATTATAACAAGTTTATAGAACTATAGAACAAGTGATAGGGGAAATTATACTGGGAGGAAAAGCTATGGTGCTTCTTGACATTCAAGTTTCCTTTACAAAGATTTCAGTTATAGAAAATCATGGAAACTAGGGAGAAAAATACATGAGCAAAGAAAAGACAAAGGCAACCCACTTGCCATTCCCATTGGGAACTGAAAGATATTTGAAAATTAAAATGTTGAGATACCTTAATCTAAACTGTGTTATTCTATTCCAATATATCGTTAATGGACTAGATCCATTGAGCTCAATTCTTAGACTGTGTTTAATGTTTCCCAATCAAATGCACGATGGCCATAGTCATAGCTGCCAACTACAGAATAGATTAGATTGTTCTGTTTTGATAGCTGACATAACAAGAATAAAACATGAGCAATCAATAGTTATTTTGGTCATTTCATCAACCATGTGACTCCTCAATTGTTCAGCAATTTCCAGTTATCACAGCTGAAAGAAGACTGAAATCCTCATAGAATGGTTGCTGCCAAACTATCATATAGGGCAAGTTCAATTTTTCTGTACCTACTTTCTATAAAATATGAGGCCTACAACATTATGTTCCATTTCTGGGGACAAATTAAGAGTGCCCTTTCATCAAACTTTCTAATAAAATTTCTGGATATAGTCCAGATTTGTAGAAACAAATCTATTAGTAGGACTAATAGATTAGTAGACTAAAATTAAAAGTCTTGTACTTCTCCTAATTTTTGAGTAATAAATATTTGTTATTAACATGCATCTCTTGTGTCTTTGGCATTAGCAGGTAGATTCTTTATTATTTTTCTTGTTTCCCAGTTTCGAGTCTTTGGCTTCATGATTCCTTTGTAAACTTGGGATATGGCCACCTCACCTGCTAGATTATAGGAGTTAAGGGAACCAGAACCATTTCTCACGTGTCTCCTATTGATCAGAGAGCCTGACATAGCACCTTGAACTCAGAGAACAGCCTAAGGTTTTGTTGAATGATTGGATGGATTTAAAACCTAGACTTATTTTTATCAGAGAATTCAAGTAATGTAGAAAGTAAGGATGATGGTGTTTGTCTGAGTAACTTTAGGATTATCTGGGATGAATAGTGCTGCCCAAATGAAATGATATTAGACACCTCTCATTTACCAAAAGAATAGAGAGTAAGACTTTAAGATACCTCAAACTACCACACAAGACTTATTATAAATATATATATATATATATATATA
>SJYQ01003460.1:378353-398933 GCA_006410935.1 Redunca redunca | reverse complement strand
TTGGCCACCTGATGCTAAGAGCCGACTCACTGGAAAAGATCTTGATGCTGGGAAGGATTGAAGGCAAAAGGAGAAGAGGTGGCAGATGATGAGATGGTTAGATAGCATCACCAATTCAATGGACATGAATTTGAGCAAACTCTAGGAGACAATGGAAGACAGAGGAACCTGGTGTCCAAGGGGTCACAAAGAGTTGGACATGACTTAGTGACTAAAGAACAACAAAAAAGGATAACTGGGGGCTCATCCTCTGTTTGGCTCTAAAAACTTCGCTTTACTTGGGAAGGCCTTTCAACGAGGGATATGGTTTTTCCAGTGGTCGTGTATGGATGTGAGAGTTGGACTGTGAAGAAAGCTGAGTGACAAAGAACTGATGCTTTTGAACTGTGGTGTTGGAGAAGACTCTTGAGAGTCCCTTGGACTGCAACCAGGAGATCCAACCAGTCCATTCTGAAGGAGATCAGCCCTGGGATTTCTTTGGAGGGAATGATGCTGAAGCTGAAACTCCAATACTTTGGGCACCTCACTCAAAGAGTTGACTCATTGGAAAAGACTCTGGTGCTGGGAGGGATTGGGGGCAGGAGGAGAAGGGGATGACAGAGGATGAGATGGCTGCATGGCATCACTGACTCGATGGACATGAGTCTGAGTGAACTCTGGGAGTTGGTGATGGACAAGGAGGCCTGGCGTGCTGCGATTCATGGGGTCGCAGAGTTGGACATGATTGAGTGACTGAACTGAACTGAACTGAACTAACTAGGTAATTATTCTTAGCAGACTGTTTGACTCCTCATTTTAAACAATGTAAAAATATTCAGGTGACTACAGTGATAACAAATCTCCATGATTATATTATGCACAATCAGTGGTATCAACTATAAGGATATGAATGAAGACATTACCAAGTAAAGTCCCCAAAACACACAGCTGCCTGTGTTGATGGGAAATTTGCCAGTTCCATTTTCTCACAAGCTTTCATTTTTAATTTTGCCCTATAGTATCTGCATCTGATTGGGGGCTTCCCTGGTGGCTCAGATGGTAAAGGATCTGCCTCCAATGCAAGAGACATGGGTTCAACTCATGGCTTGGGAAGATCCTCTTGGAGAAGAAAATGGTAACCCATTCCAGTATTTTTGCTTGGAGAATTCCATGGACAGAGGAGCCTGGCAGGCTATAGTCCATGGGATCACAAAGAGTCAGACACGACTGACAGCCGATCACTTTCACTTTCATCTGCATCTAATACAAGTAGTTATAAACATTTCAGATCTTGACATTATAATACATACAATGTTTTTCCTATCAAGCTAGAACTTTAACATACCAAAGGTTTTAATAATTTCTATAATTAAGAAAACTCTTTTTCTAGGTGACTTAGCCCTCAAATGTATTCAACTTAGACATCTTTTGTTTATTTTCATTGCTTTTTTTTCTAAAGAAATAGCAGTTATGTAGTATCATTCTGGAGAAGGCAATGGCACCCCACTCCAGTACTCTTGCCTGGAAAATCCCATGGACAGAGGAGCCTGGTAGGCTGCAGTCCATGGGGTCGCTGAGAGTTGGACATGACTCAGTGACTTCACTTTCACTTTTCACTTTCATGCATTGGAGAAGGAAATGGCAACCCACTCCAGTGTTCTTGCCTGGAGAATCCCAGAGACAGGGGAGCCTGGTGGGCTGCCGTCTATGGGGTTGCACAGAGTTGGACACGACTGAAGTGACTTAGCCACAGCAGTATCATTCTAGAAACAATTTGCACAATGCCTATTCTATATCAAGCCTTGTACTACTGTGCTGATGACACAGGACTGCATAAGATAGACAAGATTCTAACAAGGTCTTACGTGCCAGCAGGGAAAGCCAGACATTAAGAACACAAGCAAGTTGTGTTAAGGAGGTTCTCAGTACTGCCCAGAGTGAAATGAGATGGAATGAAGACGGTGTGAGGGGGGTGAGGACAAATGTCTGCTTTAGAAAGGGACTTTCCCAGGAAGCCACAGACCATGAAACATACTTTAGGATAGACTTCCTGACAACCTACTGCTGAACTGAAAAAAATGAACAATGTGAGTTATGAGCTAAGTTTTATTGAGGTGAGAAGGAGGACTATATCCCGGGAGATAACATTTCAGATCCCTCTGAAAAACTGCACTGACCAGGCGTTAGAAAGTCAACATAAACATGACTTTGGTGAAGGGGGAGAAATGCAATCATGCACACATTTTTGTAGAAGGTCGCTTCTAGTCTTGTGAAGGCTACTACTGTTAGTCATGAGGAGCAGATATCACCATGAAAAATTTTAGTGCTTTTCTAGATATGAGGAGCTATAAAAATCGAAATCATAAAATCTTCTCCTGAAAATATCTAACTATTTGAGGGACTTATCTGCCAGTTTTTCCCAGAGCACAGAATGTCTCATTCCTAAGCTGCACCCTGAAATCCTTTTGGGGAGTGTTGAGGGTCAGCAATTGTAGCAGATTGTGATTTAATCCTTGTGGAGGTAGAATGCAAATAGCAACATTTAGCTGGAACTACTTAAGAAAATGTTCCTGATACATCTTTTTAAAAAAGTATAAACCTGGCTCCAAAAGCATGCAATTCATTGGAAGATAGAGAATGCTCCATATGAAGAGTATACTAGGTGGAGTCCAGTGATGCTATGAACGCTGTGTTCTGTGTTAGAAGGTAGTGTTCAAACTTGAGTTTTCTGAAGTGTTGAATGACCCCTTACCAAAGGCCCTATGTGAAACGGCTTTCCTCCTTCCTCTACTCACCAAATGCTTTAAAGTTTAGATAACTTCCAACTCCCTTATGAATTTTAAATTTTCTTTAGCATTATAACCAATGTTTGCATAATTTGAGCTCAGATAGTCTTATACTGTAGCTGTTCTGTGTATTGCCCTTGCTTTCAAAGCCAGTTTATAAACTCTTCTATAGATGTGCCTGCTGCATCTCCTAGCTAGGTCAACCAAATACCCAGTGAAGGGCCAAATAGCAAATATTTATGTTTAGCAGATCATATATGGTCTATGATAGAATTTTTTTTCTTTTCTTTTTTCTAAACAGCCTTTTAAAGATGTAAAAAAAAAAAAATTCTTAGCTCACAGCCCATACAAAAAACAATCTGTACTGGATTTGGCCTACAGCTGTAGTTTAATGACTGTCTGGATTATTCTAGAACAATCTCTGTGACAGTTTTCTAAAAGCAAGACTCATTTAGGCAAAGAATAAGGACTTAGACACACTCACACAGTTACTTGCACACACACACACACACCTACACAAGTATACATTCACACACCTTCCAGAGAAGAATTCCATTTGAAGAAACAGATAGGCACAGTGGTTCTTATCCCTGGCTACACATTAGATTCATCTGAGAAGCTTTTTAAAAAACACAGGCTCAAACCCCACTACAAATGAATTGAATCAGAATGTCAAGACAAGAGCCCAGGCATCTGTATTTTTTTAAAGCTTATCAAGCAGTTCTATTCTGCAGTCTGATGAAGGACCAGTGCTTTTGACTGTGGTTCTCAAGCACTGTCTTGCCCTAGTCTCTGTGCTTGGTAAAACTCATGTTGATGCTCCATCCTCTGAGTTTCTGATTAAAGAAAGGTATGTCTGGGATGAGGTCCTAGAGTTTGTTTTCTCTACCGATTTCCTAGGTGATTCTGATGTTTCTGGGCTTCCCCAGTGGCCCAGTGATAAGAATCTATGTGTAATACAGGAGTCAAAGGAGATGTGGGTTCGATTTCTGGGTGGGGAAAATCCCCTGGAGGAGGGCATGACAACTCACGGCAGCATTCTTGCCTGGAGAATCCCATGGACAGGAGCCTGGCGGGCTACAGTCCATAGGGTTGCAAAGAGTCGGACTGATTGAAGCGATTAACACTCACACGTGGCTGATGTTTCTGGTCTGGTGCCTGCATTTTGAGAACCATTGTCATAGAGAATGAGAACGTGATCCAAGTGAAAGCTTTCCTCTAGATAGGACTTTTTTATTTGCTTTATTGATTGGTCAGGTAGTTGGTATTTGTTTGTTTATTTTATTTGTCCTCAATTTAGAAGTTTCTAGGGCTTGAATGAAAGAAAGTTGAGTGAGTGAAAGTCGCTCAGTTCAGTTCAGTTCAGTTCAGTCGCTCAGTTGTGTCCGACTCATTACGACCCCATGAATCGCAGCACGTCAGGCTTCCCTGTCCATCACCAACTCCTGGAGTTCACTCAGACTCGCGTCCATCAAGTCAGTGATGCCATCCAGCCATCTCATCCTCTGTCTTCCCCTTCTCCTCCTGCCCCCAATCCCTCCCAGCATCAGAGTCTTTTCCAGTGAGTCAACTTTTCCCATCAGGTGGCCAAAGTACTGGAGTTTCAGCTTCAGCATCATTCCTTCCAAAGAAATCCCAGGGCTGATCTCCTTCAGAATGGACTGGTTGGATCTCCTTGCAGCCCAAGGGGCTCTCAAGAGTCTTCTCCAACACCACAGTTCAGAAGCATCAATTCTTCGGCGCTCAGCCTTCTTCACAGTCCAACTCTCACATCCATACATGACCACAGGAAAAACTATAGCCTTGAAAGTCGCTTAGTCATGTCCAATTCTTTGAGATCCCATGAATGTATCTATATAGTCCATGGAATTCTCCAGACCAGAATACTGGAGTGGGTAGCTGTTCCCTTCTCCAAAAGATCTTCCCAACCCAGGGATCAAACCTAGGTCTCCGCATTGTAGGCAGATTCTTTACCAGTGGAGCCACAAGGGGAGCCCAAGAATACTGGGGTGGGTAGCCTAACCCTTTGCAAGGGGATCTTCCTGACCCAGGAATTGAACCAAGGTCTCGTGCATTGCAAACAGATTCTTTACCAACTGAGCTAAATATGAGGGAGTGATTTGAAGGCAGGGACCATGTGAAGGCACAGAATAAATTCTTAATAAATATTGGTTTAATTTAAGACAAGGAAAGGGTTACCAGGAACAAAAGAATGAGATGGCTTTGCTCCCTCATTGGAGAAAGGAGAAACCCTGAGTAAACAGCTGTAATACTTCAAAACTGCTTTGAACATATCTCCCAGTAACACAGAGAATGCTTAAAACAGCAGTTGAAAGTCAACAAGAAAGTCAACGAGAGCAGCCAATTTGGTTGGTTACATATCCTGGGCCCAGTATTGTGGGGAGGCTAACCAAAAGAGAAAATATATCAGCTTCCAAGAAAGTCAATGCCATGAATACTGGCAAAAATGCACTCTCTGTTGAAATGTTCAGGTAAGAGAGTCTTACATGCATGAAAAGTGAAAGTACTAGTTGCTCAGTCGTGTCCACCTCTTTGTGACCCCATGGACTGTAGCCTGCCATGTTCTTCTGTCTGTGGAATTCTCTAGGCATGAATACTATCATGGGTAACCATTTCCTTCTCCAGGGCATCTTCCCAATTCAGGGATCAATCCTGGGTCTCCTGTATTGCAGGCGGACCCTTTATTGTTTGAGCCACCAGGGAAGCCCCTTACATGCATATGTAGACTCTACTTAATAATTAATCTGGAAATGATGTTTCAGATATTTCTCTCATCACTCCTTATAAGAGAACCTGATTAATCTGCATTGCTCAAAGTGTGGCCCCTAGACCAGTTGCATTTCTATCATCTAGGAGCTAGTTAAAAATAGAGTTTTTTTATGACTTCATTGAGCCATAAGTACTTTTGTCTTCATGGACCTCTTCCTCCATAAAGAAAACTGAAAACTATATTTCTATAACTCTGCTAATATAAAGACAGACATATTAATATTATGTATGAAAACATCTTCTTCAACCTAAAAGTTTAATGTTCTCTTCAGATTTTCAGAAAAATCAAAACATTGTCTTGAGCCACTAAGAATTTCTCTAATGGACAAATTAGCCCTAAGGAGAAACATAGAACTTTAGGCTCTCTAACCTGGATTTACCAAATCAGAATCTACATTGTACCAAAATCCCCAAATGACTCAACAGCACATTTCAGATTAAGAAGCATTGTTTATAAAGTTCACCAAGGTTACCAAACAAATGAAAGTAATTTTGATTTTTCTATATTTTTTGAATCCTAAAAATATGCTACCATAGAATGCTACCATATAATGCTACCATAGAATGTCCATCAAGTCAGTGATGCATCTCCAGAATTCCCATCAGCCTTGGGGCTATGTTGTCTAAAATGATGTAGAACTCTCTATCAGGGTAGAAAGAAAGGATATGAAGGGAATCACATCAAGATTCTTATCCTTTAAAATCACTGAGCAGCTGCAGAAGTATGGGATTCTAATAATCTCTCAATATTTCTGACTGCCCAGAATAGTTCACAGGAACCATTTGAAATCCTGACATTATTTTCTGGTATTACTGATGATTAGGGACATTGTTGCATGATACTATTGGTGATTATAGGTTTGGGTATCAGTTGAGGCACCCATTCTTCACAGGCCATAGAATAGACTAGTGTTATATGTTATATATGTTCCAGTGTTTGGGACAGCTATTCTAAAGCCCCTTTATCTCAGTGATCCTCAAACTCTTCAGTGGTGAAATTCCTTTAAAATTTAGAAGTAAACAGAAATTAACTCAAAATAGATTACAGACCTAAATGCAAAACACAAATCTATAAAACATGTAGAAGGTAGAATAAGAGTGAATCTAGGTGACCCTGAATTCAATGATGAATCTTTAGATACAATATCAAAAGCATGTGCCAGGAAAGAAAAAATTGATGTTAGACTTCATTAAATTTTTAAATGACTGCTCTGAACAAGACACTGTTAAAAGAATGAAAAGAATTATGAACAGGGAGAGACTATTTGAAAAAACACATCTGATAAAGAATTGTTCTATACACAAAGAACTTAAAACTCAACAATAAGAAAATAAACAACCTAATTTTAAAATGAGCAAAATGTCTAAACAGACACCTCACGGAAGAAGGTAGACAGATGACCAATAAACATATGAAAAATAAGCATAACGTCATATGTCATTAAGGAATTGCAAACTAGAACAACAATTAGATGCAACCTACATAACTATTAGGATGACTAAAATCCAAAACACTGGCAACACTAAATGCTGACTAAGATGTCACAGTCATCTCATTCCCTCTTGGTGGAAATGCAAAATGGTACCTCCATTTTGGGAGAAAATTTCACAATCTCTTTCAAAGCTAACCATAATCTTACCACACAATCTAGTAATAGCACTCCTACATTTTTATTGCAAGGAGTTGTAAACACATTCACCAAAACACTCACACATTAGTTCAGTTCAGTTACTCAGTCATGTCCGACTCTTTGCCACCCCATGGACTGCAGCACGCCAGGCTTCCCCATCCATCACCAACTCCTGGAGATTACTCAAACTCATGTCCATCAAGTCAGTGATGCCATCCAACCATCTCATCCTCTCTTGCCCCCTTCCCCTCCTGCCTTCAATCTTTCCCAGCATCTGAGTCTTTTCCAGTGAGTCAGTTCTTCACATCAGCTGGCCAATGTATTGAAATTTAAGCTTCAGCATCAGTCCTTCCAATGAATACTCAGGACCGATTTCCTTTAGGATTGACTGGTTTGATCTCCTTGCAGGCAAGGGACTCTCAAGAGTCTTCTCCAACACCACAGTTCAAAAGCATCAATACTTCAGCTCTCAGCTTTCTTTATAGTAAATCTCACACATGAATATTCATAATTACCAGAAATTGGAAACTATTAAGATGGACTTCAATAAGTAAATGGATAAACTCTGGTACATCAATACAACAGAATATTATTCAGTATTAAAAAGAAATGAGCTATCAAGCCATACAAAAACATGAAGAACTCTTAAATGCATATAATAAGTTAAAGAAGCCAGTCTGAAAAGGACGTGTATAACACTATATGATTCTAACTATCTGATCATCTGGAAAAGGTTTTACAGTTCAGTGAAAGATCAGTGTTTTCCGGAGGTTTAAGGGAGGGACAGAAGATTGAATAGGTGGAATAAATAAATTTTTAGAGTAGTACAACTATTCTGTATGATACTGTAATGGTAAGTATATTTGCATCCAACATGAACAATGATGTTATACATTTGTCAAAATTCTTAGAACTATACAACACAAAGACTGAACCCTAATGTAAACTATTGCTGTAGTTGTTGATGCTTAGTCCCTAACAGGTGTCTGACTCTTTGTGACCCCAAAGGCTGTAGCCCACCCAGGCTCCTCTTGTCTATGGGATTTCCCAGGCAAAAATACTGACATGAGTAGCCATTTTCTTCTCCAGGGGATCTTCCAGACTCAGGGATCCAAACAGCGTCTCCTACATCTCCTGCATTAGCAAGCAGATACTTTACCAATGAGCCACCAGGGAAGGTTCCATGTAAACTATGGATCTTGGTTAATATGTATCAATATTGGTTCACCAGACTTTCTGGACAGCTCTGCAGTAAAGAATCCACCTGCTAACGCAAGAGATGCAAGAGATGCAGGTTGGACCCTTCGGTCAAGAGGATCTCCTGGAAAAGGGAAGGGCAACTCACTCCAGTATTCTTGCCTGGGAAATCTCATGAACAGAGGAGCCTGGCAGGCTACTATCCAATGGGTCACAAAGAGTCGGACATGACTGAAGTGACTTAGCACACACACACATAGTAAATTATCCTGAGAATCAAGTTTCAAACTCTTACCTATTGAATTCCGATATCTGGACTCTTTCTACTGTGCAAACCTTTTTCTCAATTCTGTGGGAATCCCCTAGCTATAACCCCTGAATTTCTGTGTGTGATATTTTGTATTGGTACTATGTACTAGAAACATTTTTCCAACAAGATATTTACACATTTGCTTTAAAAATTAACATTCTCCTGACTAACATGTTTGTTGGTAATACATTTAAATGCCAACTTGACAACTTCCAAACATGCCTCAGTTCCAGTAAGACATAACCTACAACTTGTTATGTTAGGGTATGGGCAGAACCAGGCCACAGCTATCATAGGGACAAGATGTGGTCAAGATTAAAAGTCAAGTCAAGATCTCTGTTGAGGTGAGGTGAAGTCGGTGAGGTGAAGTCACTCAGTCGTGTCCAACTTTTTGCGACCCCGTGGACTGTAACCTACTAGGCTTCTCCGCCCATGGGATTCTCCAGGCAAGAATATTGGAGTGGGTTGCCATTTCCTTCTCCAAAAGATGTCTGTCAGGGATCCGAAATGGTAGCATACTGTCAAAGAAAGAAGTGAGTAAAGAAATCAGCAGCAATATCCACAAGACAAGCAAAAAAATAGGAATAGAGATACACCCACAGCTTGAGATGAATAATCCAGAAATAAACAGAAATAGAGAAAGACGAAGACAGAACTCAAACCAACAGGAAGATACACTCAGATACTGTGAGATGCTGAGCTACACTGTCTCATCCCTGAGGCTTTTACGTGCTTCCTAAGATGAGTCAGTTTACAGGTTGAAAAATATAGCTGTATGCTAGGCACTATGCCAAATTATATTATTTCATCTAGTGGTCAAAGAAACCCAATGAAAAAGACAGTAGTGTCTCCATTTTACAGATAAGAAAGTGTGACTCCAAAAGCTTAAACAATTTTCTGATAATGAGTATTAGCAGGACTCAAATGCAAGTTCTATTGATTTCAGAATTGGTGATCCTAGCCAATTTAACATGCTACCTTGCTATTAAATATTAGGTGGTGATAGTTATTTGCTTGCATTTTTTAAAAGATCTGTTTCATTCATTTCAATAACATTAATGGCCATAGTTCAAATGTCATGATGGCCCTTTTCAACAATGAAGCTTTAATTTGATGGAGAGCGTGATCAGGTTTCAGGATTGTTCCAAACTAGTCAAGCCTTTAGGTGATGAATTCTGCTCGCAAAAGCAAGCACTCTGGCAGCAATGAGAACCCCAACATGTTCCCCTTATGTGCCCCCAGCACCAAGTACTGAGGCTTCCTGGAACTTAGAAAGTATTTAACAGATGCTTGATTAAGGAACTGTTGTTTAGTTGCTAAGCCATGTCCCCATGGACTGAAGGATGCCAGGCTTACCTGTCTTCCACTATCTCCTGGAGTTTGCTCAAATTCATGTCCTTTGAGTCAGAGATGTATTTAACCATATCATCCTCTGCCACCATCTGCTCCTTTTGCCTTTAATCTTTCCCAGTATCAGGGTCTTTTCCAATGAGTTGGCTCTTCGCATCAGGTGGCCAAAGAATTGGAGCTTCAACATCAGTCCTTCGAGTAAATATTCAGGATTGATTTCCTTTAGGATTGACTTGTTTAATCTCCTTGCAGTCCAAGGGACTCTCAAGAGTCTCCCCCAGCACCACAATTTTAAAGTATCAACTCTTTGGATTAAAATTAAGGAATGGAAAAAGTATTTTGGAGCTTTCCAGGAGGCACAGTGGTAAAGAACCTCTCTGCCAATGCAGAAGACACAGGAGACCAGGTTCAGTCCCTGGGTTGGGAAGATCTCCTGGAGAAGGAAATGGCAACCCACTCCAATATTCTTGCTTGAGAAATCCAATGGGCAGAGGAAGCTGGTGGACTGTAATCCATAGGGTTGCAAAGAGTTAGACACGGCTGAGCTGCTGAGTACACACACACATTGATTCATCAGTGTATAACAAATGTACCACACTAATGCTAATAATAGTTGTTGTTGAGTTGATAAGTCGTGCCCAACTCTTTCCGACCCTATGGATGGTAGCCCACGAGGCTCCTCTGTCTGTGGGATCTCCCAAGCAAAAATACTGGAGTGGGTTGCCATTTGCTAATAAGAGAGGGAGACCTTAACAATAGTGGAAATTTTGTTCGACAAGTGTGGGCTTTCCTGGTGACTCAGTGGTAAAGAATCTGCCTGACAATGCAAGAGACTCAGGAAACATGGGTTCAGTCCCTGGGTTGGGAAGATCCCCTAGAGAATGAAATAGCAACCTACTCCAGTGTTCTTGCCTGGGAAACCCTATGGACAGAGGAACCTGGCAGGCTACAGCCCCTGAGATCTCTGAAGAGTCAGACACAACTGAGCATGCATGGGATGTGTGCCCCTGTACACACACACACACATACATAAAGATATATTAGTAGCATTATAGATAAATGAACTCAAAGTCAAAAATGCTTTTGTCAAATCTTAATTCCATCTACCATTTATTCAATGTATGACCTTCAGTTCAGTTCAGTTCAGTCGCTCAGTCGTGTCCGACTATTTGCGACCCCATGAATCGCAGCACGCCAGGCCTCCCTGCCCATCACCAACTCCCAGAGTTCACTCAGACTCGCGTCCATCGAGTCAGTGACGCCATCCAGCTATCTCATCCTCAGTTGTCACCTTTCCCTCTTGCGCCCAATCCCTCCCAGCATCAAAGTCTTTTCCAATGAGTCAACTCTTTGCATCAGGTGGCCAAAGTACTGGAGTTTCAGCTTCAGCATCATTCCTTCCAAAGAAATCCCAGGGTTGATCTCCTTCAGAATGGACTGGTTGGATCTCCTTGTACTCCAAGGGACTCCCAAGAGTCTTCTCCAACACCACAGTTCTAAAGCATCAATTCTTCAGCGCTCAGCCTTCTTCACAGTCCAACTCTCACATCCATACATGACTACTTGAAAAACCATAGCCCTGACTAGATGGACCTTAATTGGCAAAGTAATGTCTCTGCTTTTGAATATTCTATCTAGGTTGGTCATAACTTTTCTTCCAAGGAGTAAGCATCTTTTAATTTCATGGCTGCAATCACCATCTGCAGTGATTTTGGAGCCCCAAACAATAAAGTCTGCCACTGTTTCCACTGTTTCTCCATCTATTTCCCATGAAGTGATGGGACCGGATGCCATGATCTTCATTTTCTGAATGTTGAGCTTTAAGCCAACTTTTTCACTCTCCACTTTTACTTTCATCAAGAGGCTTTTTTAGTTCCTCTTCACTTTCTGCCCTAAGGGTGGTGTCATCTGCATATCTAAGGTTACTGATATTTCTCCCAGCAATCTTGATTCCAGCTTGTGTTTCTTCCAGTCCAGCATTTCTCATGATGTACTCTGCATAGAAGTTAAATAAGCAGGGTGACAATATACAGCCTTGACGTACTCCTTTTCCTATTTGGAACCAGTCTGTTGTTCCATGTATGACCTTAGTTAAGTTATACAATCTCACTGAGCGTCAGTGTCCTTGTCCATAACATGAGCCATCATAATATCTACCTATAATATTTGCCTCACATTATTGGACTGATTAAAATAAGATTAGACATGTAAAGCATTAAGTACACCACCTGTTGTATAGAAAATAATAAAGGAGTAAATAAAATAATCAGAAATAACACCGGATTCATCTTATTTTCTACATCACCTATTGTTTGAAAGATTTTTCTATAAAGTAAATTTGCCATTTAATAGCCTAGAGATTATAGTAGTTTTAACATTGCAATATACTCTTCTATGGTTTACATTAACATATCTATCTTATTTAGGGGATTAATTTTGTAATATAGGAGATAACTTTCTCAAGGAATGGTAAACTAAAGTAGCAAAAGTAATCTCCTTTGCATCTCACCAATCAGGTATCTGTTCATCCTTTGAATCCTATCAGTCCTCAGTTCTTCAGGCTGTGGCCGTTTTACGAAAGTCAGGGCAGAAAACGGAGCTCTGATTTGTCAGTTACACTTCGTAGATATGAGGGCACACAGATAAAATCTATTAGGCCAGCAGGGCACCCATTAATGTCCCAGTGGCAGTAATTAAATCCGTATGGAAAAATAACTACAAATATTTCCCCAAAACTGAACCAGATGTTTTGGCAACAGGATGAAGGCACAAACCTGAAAAGCTCCACATGCCACAGAGAAAGGCTCTTCAGAAGCAGCCGTCTGTGAGCCATGGGCTGCACACTGTCCCCATCTCAACCTGCCGGCAACTTTAGCAGCAGAGAGGTCCCCCCACCCCACCGTGTGCGTACCTGCAGTCAGTCAGAGGCACAAACAGACAATTGGAAGAACCATCAATTTATTAAAAGCACCTCTAATAATGAAGCAAAATGCGAACACATTTACATCTCCACGTGTGAGGCCACAATCAATTCACAGTGGCGCTCCAACTTAGTCATGCCTCATAGATCATGTTTCTAGGTAGCTCACACAGGATACAATTTCCTAATTAATAGGCAGTAAAAATATTAATTATCTCCATATTCATTTAGTGTTCAATTAACAAATGAAAACTTAAAACCCATTTCCGCAGCTGGTCAAAGGTGACCTGAGGGACCCCTAAATAATCAACATCATTTTCATTCTTATTTCTTGCTTTAGATTGTTGCTTTTATTTTTTTTTTCTCCCTATTTTGATTCCCTTAAAACATCCACACTGGCCTGTTTCCCTTCTCAGCACATCATTTAAATGTCTTGACAAACTGTTTTCCAGTGAGGCAGAGCTCACTCTTGTGCTGGTATGTATATCTACCATGAAGCTATCATGATATCCTGTCATGAAATGAGATGAGAAAAGTTATTTGATCCGTGGAGACTTAATAACGGCTGCACAGGTTTCCATCAGCAAAGGCCAGCAGCAGAGGGTAAGAGGAGACTGCAATCAGCTGGACTTTAAATCAGTGCAGTGTGCCGACCTGAACATCAAGAAGGCAGAAATAAGAAGCTGGCTAGCCACTGCATCCACACAGCACCATGGAGCGCAGCAGACTGACACCAGCTCCCATCTCCTCAGGCTGGTGAATTTCACTCTGTCAAGTCAATTGCTACCCTGGTGCCTCTCTTATGAGTGTTAATTTATCTCCAGTGTTAAGGAGGTTAACGACACTGTTATTTTCTCTGCTACTGAGCTTTACTGCATGTCTGCAGGATGATATTCCGAGTAACCTCATCAGAGGAAGGAATCACAGAGAAAACCTTCTTGAACAATAAATAAACTTTAAAAATAACATGTCCTTCAGAGAGAGGAAATAAAGCAAATAATGTTAATTGTGGAGACTATGGAGGAAATGTTTTTCATCCATCCGAAGAGACAGCATAATGGTAGCATGTTCTCTAAAGCACAGTGTCATCCAAAATCCTACATGAAGGAATGAAGTTGTACTTTCAAGTGGTTCCCATCAATTTGAACTGAAATTTCACTAAGGTAAGTGTTAGAGATATTTTCTATTTAGCCTTCAGAATTCTTTTTGTTTTATTTTTCTATCAAATACTCCAGAGACCTGAGCCTTTTACAGTGAAGAGGCATAGATAGGAAACACATTACCTTAACTTTCTTGGTACCAACAAACCATATATTCCAAATCTAAGAATTCCCTCCAGTGATCAGCTGAATGAGCCTTCTGCCCCTCGACCCACTGTCCCACACTCCCTGCTCTCAGCTCATGATTTGTGTTGGAATTTGTGGATTTGTTAATAGCTAACTTTCTAAATTTTATGTGTATAAGGATCCCCGGGATTATAATGACAATTGGGAATATTAATTTTAAGTTATCACCTAATATAACTAGAAAGACAAGTTGGAGTCCTCTGTGGCTCAGCAATTTAATGATTCTCACTGAAAACACTGTTCCTGAAATTCTTTGTGAGATAACCAGTTCATTATTCTATAGTTAGAGTTCTTTTTCCCTCGTAAAATCCTGACCCTGTAGCATGGTTTTAAATTCTGCCCACAGTGAGAAAAATATCTGCTGTCCATGAACTTTTATTGACTGACAAATTTCCAAGTACTGCATAGCAAATGATTTCCAACGTAAACAGCAGTGAAATGTGAATAAAAATGCCAAATCACCTCTTCGCCTTTTAATATTTTCTAACCTGAGGAATAAGGTTGAGTTGGCTGAAGCGTGTGTTAAAATGTTTGCATTGAGGTTTATGCCTTCTGCCAATGGAGACTAGACATGGGAATTCACCCATCTCAGTCTAAGCCAGTGCTGAGGTCAGAGTCAGCTCTTCCAGATATCAATTCTTTTAGAAAAAGCAGATCACTTTTAGTTTTTGCTCCTCTTCACTCTTTCTCATCTTGCATTACCTGTACTTCTTCCTCTTTTGGAAGTCCTTTCCACAATACAACCTGTAATTCAATCATCTTGTGAGTGTGACATTATTAAGTTAGTTGTTGTTCAATTGCTAAGACGCGTCTGACTCTCCGACAACATGGACTGCAGCACACCAGGCTCCTCTGTCCTCCACTATCTCCCAGAGTTTGCTCAGATCCATGCCTATGGATTCTGTGATGCTATCTAACCATCCTCTGCCACCCCCTTCTCCATTTGCCCTCAATCTTTCCCAGCATCAGGGTCTTTCTAATGAATCAGCTCTTCTCATTAAGTGGCCAAAGTATTGGAGCTTCAGCTTCAGCATCAGTCCTTCCAATGAATATTCAGGACTGATTTCCTTTAGAATTGACTGGTTTGAGCTCCTTCAAGTCTAAGGGACTCTCAAGAATCTTCTGCAGCACCACAAGAAAAAAGCATCAATTCTTCAGTGCTCAGCCTACTTTATGGTCCAGTTCTCACATATGTACATGACTACTGGAAAAACCACAGCTTTGACTATATAAACAACAAAGATGAACTAAAATTCTGATGCTGAAAAGTCAGCTGGGTTTACTCAAAGTGGTTTCCTCCTTTTCACCACCTTTGCAGAATACAATTCAAACTTTCATACATCTTCTCAAAACTATAAAATATTTTATGTCATGGACTTCTAGAATTACTCAATAGTCAATATTACCAATATTAGCTCTGTGACTGCCAGTAGCCACATATAGACACATATACGTATACCTAATATGAATCAGTAGCCATACACAGACATACATATTTATATATAATTTTCTCCCTGGTCTTTTGACAACAACTCTTTGAGTCATCTATTTTTTTATTATCCCTTCCGTGTATGGACAATGGTTTCCATGGCATAAGGAAATTAACAGAAGTTGTAACCGAAAAGGAAAAGGCTTGGCCAAAGTTAATTTAATATATGTCAGGTGCTTTAGACTCATGAACTCTTATTACAACAACAAGAGGTATAAACACGCATACCCTGTGACCACATGAGGATACTAAAACTTAAGAGAAGCCGGGTAATTGTAGGGATTGCACAGCTGTTAGGGCTGACGGAAATGACTTCAAAGCTTGTGCTCTTCATACTCTCAATTTTGTGCACCTTGCATTATTATGCCACACCCTGGGAAGCAACCAATATCTCCAGGCTAAATGTTAGTGCTGACATCAAATATTTCATCTCTTTTGACGTTAACCCTGAGCACCTAAAGGAATGTGTTTGGGTTGTGAGTTACTGTGTTTTGAAAACTATCCACATGTCCCTGTTAAAAATTAGAGATACAAAGATTAATTTAACATGCCCATTAGTACTTTGTTTTGTATGGTATATTTTTTCCTATGGGACCATCACATAAATATGCTCTTGGTTGTAAACACAGAGAGCCACTTGAATTCATTTAAGCTCTTGGGATTTGGAAGGGTAAAAGCTAAACAAATTAAAAGGAGAAGGTAAAAGGTCAGGACCAGGAAACAGAAAGGAGGTGAGAGAGGCTGGAGGTAAGAAACAATCTGGGAAGAACCTTGTCACAACTGCTGCTGCACAACTCTGCCACCACTAATTGCAGACCCCAAGGTGCCCACCACTCTGCTGGGCTATGCTGTCTCCAAGCAAGATCACCCACTTGACATTCAAAGTTCTGGGTGAGCGGATTAGACTGGCTGAACCTAGGTCACCTGCCCTTCCTTACATTTGGCCTTCATGGGATGGAGAGAAATTGGATTGATTCTATAGTAAAATAGTGATACAGCCTCCCACCCAGAGTTGTGTAGCAGAGACTCACCAAATCCAGAAAGGGATTCTTCTGCAAAGCAGGTTTAAAGGAAAAAAAAAAAAAAAAAGACAAATATCCAATTAACCTTGAAAGACTCTTCCTAATGGTTCTATTCACTGTAAATAATGTTCATTTGTATGTACTTCATTGAGTAACAACACTGGGAAATGAACAGTGCTTTCCTTAATTCCCAGGTCTCTGTTTGTTTTTCCTTTTTTAAAATATTTCAATGTTTATTATCATATTTTTTCACCAGTATTATGAGTGACCAGTGTGATATGGGAAAGAGTCTCCTAAGGGTTCAACTTATACCTCTTTTCATTATTTCAACCTGACCATGAAAAATTATTGCTCTTGGAAAAATTAGTACCCAGGAGGGAATTGTGATCTGATGGAGCTGAAGTTGAATACTGCTTTCTGATCTATGTTCTGTCACCTACTCTGAACTCTGTCTCCCATCACTGCTCTGAGCCCATCTCCTATATTTGTGACTTAGGGCTAGTAATACTCTGGCAGGTCTCTGGGAGTGAAATGTGGTAGAACACAACAGATAGTAAGCACTCTATGTTTATTAAAGGTACGTTTATCTTTTTGCAGGATTGTATCCAATGACTATAAGCTATTAATCATCATAATTTCCACCCATAACTACTTCATGGTCTTAATAGCAACTTGATATCCTAAGTATTCTCAACTAGCAGTTCAGAATAGGGTTGCCTTTACTGGGTCTTAGAGCTTAAACCAAAGCTATAAATCACATTCATCTCAAACTCTTATATGATTGAGATTCTTTCAAAATGAACTCATTTTGCCCCAAGGTGCTTCATCAATAGATAAACCATCCTGGTCAGGATTACAAGTGTCTTTGTAGCATTTGGATACGCTGATAGAGTAGAAGTCAGGCACAGAGAAGTGGAAAGCATACTTCCTGTCCTCTTGGCAGCTTACAATTTAGTTGAAGAGCAATGAACAAATGCAGACATATACACAGTCATACCGATAATGTTAGTTACATATATGTGTACACTACCCAACAAGGCGGTTTGACCTCAAGGACTCAGTGATCGTTAGTCTAGCATAAGCAGGAAAGAGGGAGGTTAGAATTCATAGAAAACGTTGTTTCTTGAGAAGATAGATAAAGGTAGAGTACAGTGTGACTAAGAGAGGAGAAAGAGAGAAGTTTAGCCAGGCAATACAGGATAAGCCGGGGCTTCTCTGATGGCTCAGCAGGTAAAGAAACCACCTTCAATGCAGGAGACATGGGAGATGCAGGTTCAGTCCCTGGGTTGAGAAGATTCCCTGGAGAAGGGAATGGCAACCCACTCCACTATTCTCGCCTGGAGAATCCCATGGACAGAGGGACCTGGAAGATTACAGTTATGGGATCTCAAGAATCAGAAACAACTGAGCATGAGCACAGGATAAGCTAAAGTAAGATGGCAAAAATGTGTGTGCTGGCAAAAACGTTTTAAATATACAGAGCAATTGGCGAGCCAAAGAAATCCATGGAGTTCCGCATCTCTCACCTCTAGAATGAATTTCCTGTCTTTTTATTTTACACCTGAAATTAGTATTGATGTGACCTCTGGTCCCATAACATTCTTGGTAACATCTCTCATCTTGAATTAATATATTGACCATAACCATCAAACTATTTTTGAGTCATATTGCTACACTTTATATAAATTTTCTTTGCCTGTTTTGCAAAGATATGTCTCCAATTGCCCAGTTTTTTTTAAAAAAATTGTTGTTCAGTCACACCTAACTCTTTGTAACCCCATGCATGGACTGCAGCAAACCAGGCTTCACTGTCCTTCACCATCTCCTGGAGTTTGCTCAAACTCATGTCCATTGAGTGGGTGATGCCATCCAACCATCTCATTATCTTTTATTTCCCCCCAAATAGCTGTAGGATCCCTGGAGATTTTCCATGTTTCCCTCCCCAGGACTTTTCTAAGTCTCTGAGCTTCCTCATCCATAAGAAAAAGAGTATTATAAAAGGACAATATGGAAGGCAGCTCGGGGACTTTAATTTAGATGCCAAAGGGTCCTTAGTAAACAGTATTTTGTGAGCCTCTATTTGAAATGTTATTTTTATGATGCCACCTATGGTAATAGTGCTGCCCCTGGAGTATTAGAAGTAGGTGGTTAATTTTCACAGTGATTCAGGCCATAGCTGTTAGACTAGATGTTTATTGTCCTGACCACATCAGGTGACTGCTGATTGCTTTTCTAAGTAGCATCATAAATGTTTTTCCTTCTCTTGGTGCATTTTATTTTCCTCTCTTGGAATGTCTACTTATATTTAGTCTCTTGGTACTAAAGATCTACCTTTATCCTCAGTCCCCATGATAGTCACATTGAATGGGCATAGGATCCCTGAGGAAACTTATTTTCTAATTCCAAATTTCACAACATTTCACTTGAGAATCTATTTTCATGCTATTTACAATAATTTACCTTTAAAAAAATGGTTATGTGAAGTAATTTTGCCAGTGTTACCCTTTGGATTAATGAAATTATGCCACTTCTATTCTAATGGATTTAATTAAGACTTTCTGGGCATTTGTTACAATTGGAAAGGAACATTTAAAAGACGGTGCAGAATTACTCTCATGGTCACAGAGCAAATGTATACATGACAGTTGTCGGAGATGCTCTCAGATGAGACCGGAGCTCCATCAAGGTTTACTGCATTAATATTGATGATGGAGCCTCTGAGACTCAGACAGGTGGCCATGCTCACTAACAATCTCATTTAATGAACCCTAAGGATCCTGGAATAAAAGACCTATATTCACAATTCAATTTGTTCATGGCCTCCAAAAGGCATGGAATAATGACTAGTGAAACAAGAGCAATATAGATGTCACAGAAAGGAGAAAACTCAGACTCCAAGAAAATGGGTTGCTTTTTTATGTTGTATATCTATTACTGAGAGCTTCCCTGGTGACTTAGCTGGTAAAGAATCTCCTTGTATTATTATATTTTATTGAAATATAGCTGATTTACAATGTTATGTTAGTTTCAGGTATACAGCATAGTGATCCAGTTTTATATATATATATATATATAAAACAGTTCAGTTCATCTCTCACTCATGTCTAACTCTTTGCAACCCCATGGACTGCAGCACACCAGGCTTCCCTGTCCTTCACCAAATCCCAGAGCTTATTCAATCTCATGTCCATCCAGTTGGTAATACCATCCAACCATCTAATCCTCTGTCATCCCCTTCTCCTCCTGCCTTCAATCACATAATACTGAAGCCTGGCTTGAAGAATTTTGAGCATTACTTTACTAGCGTGCAAGATGAGTGCAATTGTGTGGTAGTTTGAGCATTCTTTGGCATTGCCTTTCTTTGGAATTGGAATGAAAACTGACCTTTTCCAGTCCTGGGGCCAGTGCTGAGTTTTCCAAATTTGCTGGCATATTGAGTGCAGCACTTTCACAGCATCATCTTTTAGGATTTGAAATAGCCCAACTGCAATACCATCACTTCTACTAGCTTTGTTTGTAGTGATGCTTTCTAAGCCTTGCTTGACTTCCCATTCAAGGATGTCTGGCTCTGGGTGAGTGATCACACCATCGTGGTTATCTGGGTCATGGTCTTTTTTTGTGTAGTTCTTCTGTGTATTCTTGCCACTTTTTTTTTTAGTATTTTCTGCTTCTGTTAAGTCCATACCATTTCTGTCCTTTATTGTGCCCATCTTTGCATGAAATATTCCCTTAGTATCTCTAATTTTCTTGAAGAGATCTC